>JAPPVO010000002.1:95198948-95684924 GCA_030407325.1 Camellia japonica
GTGTGCCCAATCGATGAATTTACTACTAAATTTGTAAAATATAAAGTATAATTTTAATTTAAAAATATATATGTTGTACTATTCAAGTGGTAAAAATGTAGCCCCACCTTTTGTAACTCTGATTCTTAATAATATAAATCCTCCTTTTATTGGGGACAAAAAAAAAAGAGAGTGTGACGTGCGTTTTGATTATTCAAAGACTCTATTCACAATAAGAAGGTTGGCTCTCAAATTCCTAAATCCTCACTGATGATTTTGAATTCGACTTTATTGGTGAGCTAAAGTTGTTGAAAATGGCCACCCATCCTCTACACCGTTTTCGCATCATTTTGTCTCTAACATTTTGTTGCTGACGACCAAAACACTTTTTCGCTGCTGATGACCAAAGCACTTTTTCGCTAAGAACACTCACATCGACTCGCTGATCACTCCATGTAGTTAAAAATGGTGCCAAACGTAAGTCGATTCGAATTATTGTTTTCTATTATGTTGAAATTCTAGTTGTCAATTTGCAAGGGCTTATAAATACCGAATGTGAAATATTGTATGGTGAATGGACATATGCTTAATTTTGAAAATCTCAAATTTTAGTTGTGAAAACATCAAACACCATAGGTGGAATTTTGGTGAGCGATTATGTAGCTATGTGAAATACACAACATGTGTGTCTTTGTAAATATATTTTAGATTGTTGATCTTCACATTGTATTAAGTATTATATTTGGCCTTTGATTATATTTTTTGTACATATTCCATTGTGTGTTAATCATCGTTTTTTGAATATTCACATGTACATTATAATTTCATCACATGTTCACATAATGGAATCCGTGGACATTTTTCTCGTTATGGTCATGTGAATATCGTCATTGTTTTTTTTTGATTTTTTGAATGTTCATATTATGAAATTTGTTGACATTTTCTTCGTCATGATATTTTGAACATTCATATTATGAGTTGGCTATTGTGAACATTCATATTATGAATGTGGATGGTATTTTTGAACATGGAGTATGCTAGCATTCATAATAGCAATTGAGAGAATGTAGACCTTTATATCGAAATTGAATTTGAACAAATAAAAAATTGAATGTGCGAAATCATCTCACATTGACAACTATAACTTTAGTGTGAATATTCACACTGTCAAATTTAATCTTTTTTATTTTACATAATTACATATTTGAATGAGATGTTGTTTGATAGATCTTGTTAAATATGTTTCAAAAATATTAGTTTTATTAAAAAGATATGTACTACAAAAATTATGAATTTTTAAAGTTTACTCCCAAAAGTAAAATATAATTCAAATTAGCACATACCATAAGCACATATTAGGTTACTAAGGTTAAAAAATATTTATAAGGATAATTATTTATAAAAGACCTCAAATATAATCATTGGGATTTGGTAAATCAATTCCAAATAATAAGATTTTTTGAAATATAAAAATATCTTATGTATTAATTAAGATATAAATACATGAAAGAGGATTTTTCATCAAATTTCTCTACTATTTATACCATATTTAGCACGACCAATGCAAGTCTGCCATGTGGCATCGAGTTTTGGTAAGGAGAGGATAGATAATATTTAATTCATAGAATATATTCATATATATATCTTCTATATATTTATTGGATTTATTAAAATAATTCTCTCAAACACATATATATTTAATATTTTTACAAATAATATTAATAAAATGTTTGGGAACTCTTTTTTTGGACACCCTCACAATTCTCTTTGAATCTCAATCATTGATATATGTGTGGGACACACTCATGTATGTGTGGATCTCACATCATCAATGGTTGAGATCCAAAGAGGGTTATGAGGTTCCTAAAAAAAGGGCCTCAATCATTGTTGTTAAAAAAAAAAAGACTTAACTTTTATTTACAGAGAAATATTATAAAATTACTCATAATTTTTTTTTATATTATTATTATTATTTTGGGTTGGACAGTAGTCTAATGACTCTAATCTAGCTAGATATGATCTAAGAATATATAATACGAAAATAGACCTTAATTATGATCCCAAATCTTGAGAGCTTCAATTTTTATTATAGGAAAGTTTGTTACAACCCCTGTATTGGTAAGCTTCCTTCATTTTATTATTTATGAGAATTGATGTGTTATTATTCGAAAATTAAAATCAAATGTAGTGACGACAACAGCAGGTTTGGAGAGAGAGGTGTGATAGGAGGAGGCTAGGGAAGGCGATGGAGAGAGGGAAAGACAATGCAAGGGAATAGAAAAGAAGGTGATCAACGATCATTAGAAAGCAAGGGCAATCAACGAAGCGCCATAACAACCATAATTGATAGATTAAGGCAGATCAAGTGACAATTGAGAACGACAAGGGTGACGATTAATGTAAGAAATATGCAAACTTACATCAACAAAGCAGTATGGCACATACCCGAGATTGGAGAGAAACCAATCAAGAGCAACCAAAGAGAATAGAAAAAAATAAATAAATAAATATTCAAAACAACATTAGCAGACCAAACAACAAAGCAATAAAAACAACAAAACACCAGGCCAACCCAATGACAGAGTGCAGATTATGAACCACAGCAATGAAAGCTACTGTTGATGCTCCAACTAACCCAGGCACTTTCTAACCTCAATAACAAAGCCTGATTTGCCTCCAATTGAGAACAACATCATCAACTGAGAAAAGGAAGTCCTTAAGAGAAGCTTTGAGCCAAAGAGCTAATCTGATCTTGATTAGTTCCCACAAGTCAGCAGAATTAGGATGGGTATCACTAAAAACACACTCATTCTTGTGTTTCCAAAGACACCAGAGAACTACTAGTGGAATTACTCTCCAAAATTTTCTAAGTGGACACTTAAATTTACCACCCATCTACCAATTGAGTAGGCCTGCCACAGATTCTAAAATACACCATTGAAGCCCCCAATCCTGTAACACAGATGACCAAATGATCCAAGAGAAATGGCAATCAAGCAGAACATGAGAAGCAGATTCAAGAGCCATTTTGCAGAAAATGCACGAGGGTGAAACAATGTTGCCAAGAATGCCAATATTGAGCAGAAATACAACTGTTTTAATTCTATTTTTCCAGGCTAACCATCCAAAAAAAATGTACTTTTAGGGGTAAGATATTGCTCCAAACAAACTTGCTAATTCTGAGATGAGGCCCAAGAAGAGAATTGCAAAGATAAGATAAAGAAGACACTGAGAAATCACTAGAACTTGTGGCTGCAGAGGACCAGACCAGACTATTAGCATTGCTTAGGCTCAAGGGAGGAGCAAATGATAACAGAACAATCAACCTAGCTTCAGCAGCTAATTCCCAAGCATAGAGCACTCTTCTATAGAGAAAGTTCCAATCACTAGAGCTGGTTTTCCTAGCATTAAAATTAGTAGAGAGATCTGTTCATATCAGCAGACAGGTTGAAGAGAGAAGGGAACTCATCCTTGAGATAGGCGGATCCACACCACTTATAATGCCAAATTTTGATTCGATTGCCATCTCCCATCTTGATTTGGCAGTTATCCAAGAAGAAGTTGAAAATGTTCCAACTATGAACCCCTATAGAGATAATGTCCTTCCACACCCTAGAATGCTTATATGAGGATTGCACAGAAGGATGCCAACACTCTACCTCAATCTTATACTTGATACAGATAACTTTTTTCCATAGTGCATTAATTTGATTTCCAAATTTCCACCACCATTTGAGAAGCAAGCATGCATTAACGTCCTTAATCCTTCTAATGCCCAGACCCCCTTGGGCAACACTCTTTGTAACCTCTAACCATTTTACCAGATGTACTTTTCTTTTTAAACCATTACCACCTCATTCGAAAGCAGCCTTAATCTTTTCAAATTCACGAGCCGCACCCTCAGGCATCTTAAAGAGGGAAAGATAGTACACATGGAGACTTGGGAGGACATACTTGATCAAAGTTAACCTCCCTACGAAGGATAGCATTTTCCTCATCTAACTTGATAATCTAAATCTAATATTATCAAGCATAGGCTTCCAGGTTGATTTTCTACCTGGGTTAGCTCCTAAAGGCAACCCCAAAAATTTCAGTGGCAAGCTTAGCACCCGTAATTTAACAGTTTGCAAAGGCATGCAGAGACTCATCAACCACACCAACACCACAGACAACACTCTTGTAATAATTGATTCTGAGTCCAGATAGAACTTCAAAGCATCTAAGAATTTTTTTGATAATTACCAACTGGTCCATATCAGCATCACATAAGACAATTGAGTTATCATCAAATTGAAGATGTAATATAAGAACCTTATTAACCCCAACCAATACACCATCAAGGATGCCAAGATTCAGTGCTCTATTTAGGAGAATATTGAGCCCCATAACTACTATATTGAACAGGAACAAAGATAATGGATCACCTTGCCTGAGGTCTATTTGTGGTGAGAACTCATTAGTTGGTGAACCATTCACGAGAATGGAAATTCTGGTTGTAGACTGTAGACACTCCATTTTTGACCGACCTTAAGACTCAGACGTCATCAATTGAGCGCTCGGTGATTGCGCATGTTTGTGCTCGTTTCGAGTTTCCGGAGTTTTCAGCTGAGTGCCTTGCCTCCGGGCCTCTGAACTCTTTGTGTGTTGGCTTGGTTTGTGGACTATGCCTTGTTTCCCTTCCCTAGAGGGAGAGAGAGGTCTGTAGACCACTTTTTGTGGTCGTAGACCATTTTTCCCTCTTGTAGACTAGTTGCCGGTTTCCAGAGCCTTCGGCCGCGCGCCTTGTCTCGGGACCTCTTATCGTTCTCCTCTTGGCTTGGTTTTCGGACCATGCCTTGTTGCCTTGGTCTAGAGGGACATTGAGGTCTTGTAGACCACTTTTTGTGGCCGTAGACCACTTTTCCCTCATGTAGACCACTTTTGGTGCCCGTAGACTAGTTTTCGAGACTTTTGGCTACGTGCTTTGTCCCGTGGACTCTTGTCTTGCATCATTTTTGGTTTGTTTTTGGCATAAACCTTATTTTCCTTGCTTGGAGGGTGGAATAGGGGTTATAGACTAGTTTCTCTCCCTGAAAACCACTTTTCCTGCCTGCCAGCCAGTTTTTTGGTCGGCCAACTCGTCTTGGTGGTCCTTGGACCACCAAAAGTGGTCAGCAGCCATGCCACCACTTTGCTTTCTTTGTGCAGACCACTCCTCCCCCTTTGCCGACCACTTGGTCTCCCCGCAGACCACTTTCTATCGGTCGGCCGACCAGTGCAAGTAGCTGGCTGACCACTTCAACTGGTCAGCAGCTTTCCTGTAGTTTTCTGCAAATATTTTCTTGCCAGCTGTGCCAGCTGTTGGATATAGAAAGCATCCTTTATACACGTGTATGGAGGGATTGCTTGGAGCTCCTAGCTTGCTCAACAAGCTTGAACCTTGATTTTCTACAAAAGGGAACCTCCTTCCTCTTGTTTGAGGTTCAGAATTTTGTATTGGAGCTATACATATATCATCTATCTCTATATTGCTCTTCCTCTTCATATTTGTGCTTGAAAGTGCCTATTCTTCACACTTTTGCACACAAACACCTAGTGAAACACCACTCTTGTTGCTGAGGCACCTTGAAGCTGGTTTTGGTGTTTTTGGATTGCTTTTGATCCAAAAAGGTTGCTGGAGTTGCTTCCTTGAAGTTGTTCTACAAGGGTGAGTTTCTAACCCCTTAAAGCTTTGTTTTTGATTAAGTCTTTGGCCCTATTTGCATGCTGATTTAGGCCTAACTTTAAACTACAAAAAGCTCTGATTTTAAGTGTTTAAGATGTTTGTTTGAGGCTTCCTTGGTGTTGGGGGATATACTCCCTTGCATGCCCTATTTGCTAGGCTTTTGAGCCATCACTTTGAGCCTTTGTGATCACCTTTATTTGGCCTTTCTCCCTACCACTGAATTCCAGAGGAATCTTAGTGGTGGAAACTTGGTTTTGAGGCCTCAAATGGGTGGGGGTTGTCCCCCCTCCTCTTCTCTTGTATGCTTGTGTTGATGGCTCATCACAAGAGCATGTAGTTCTATCTTCTTGAAGCTTTGTTTGAGCACTTTTTTGTGACCTTTTAGACCTTCCATGACTCTTTTTTTTGCTGTCTTGGTCACCCCTTGCATGCTTCTTGTATGTGTAGTGTAATCCTATTTGTGGCTCATCAAAGTAGCATGTCTTTCTAGCATGTTTTGGCTCCATCTTATCATGTCTTAGGATTTATTTCATTTATCAGCATGTTATAGCTCTGTCTAGGGTTGGTTTGATTACCTCTTGCCTGCTCCTTGCACTTGTAGTGCAATTCCACAAATTAGCCTAATATGCATCATGCTTTGGATCATCATTCTAGCATGCTTTTTGGCTCAACTCCAACAAGATTTTACTCATTTTTTTCCATGTTTAAGCTCTATTTCATGTTGTTTTGGTCATGCATGCCTTGCTTTGTATAGCCATAGTGCATTCTAGCTCACTAGCTTTGAGTTTCCAAGTCACTAGCATGCATTGCTTGGGCTATTTGTGTGATTTAGCATCATTTGATATGTGATTTCAGTGCATGTAGTGTGGTCATGCCCTCACATCTTTCACTCTTTCAATGCTTTGGAGGGTTGGTGCTTTATGCCTTAAATATGAGCCTATATGTATGCCATCTTGCTTAAGCTTTTGGGCTGCCATATCAGTGCATTTTTGGTGTTATTTTGACATGCTATAACTCTGATTTTTATTGGCAAAGTCATCTCATGCTTGGTTTTGGTAGGTGTAGTGTAATCCTCCTTATTGGCCTTGTATACTCCATGCTACATGCCCTTCATGCTAGCATGTGTTAGCTCTAGTCCATGCATGTTTTAGCAACATTTTGGCACGTTCTAGGACTGTTTTGGGTTTTCTTGGCCATAAGCTTCATGTATTGCATAGCTGTAGTGCAATTGGCCTTGCTAGCCTTGAGTTTGGAGGTATCTTACATGCTTCATTTGTGACATGTGCATGATTTGGCATCATTTAACATGTTATTTCAGAGCATATAGCATGGCCATATTCTCATTTCTTTCATTCTTTGAATGCTTTTAAGGGTTATGCATTATTGCCTTGTTTGTGGCCTAACTTGTATGCATGCATGCCTAGGCTTTTGAGCTCCCATCTCAGCATGTTTTGGTCTTTGTTTTGACCTAATTGAGCTCTGTCCATGGCTGGTTCAGTCATTTGTGCCATGTATTACATGCCTCTTGTGTAGTCCCTCTTGGTGGCCTTGTGCCTTAGGCCCTCTTGCATGCTATACTTGTATTGTTTGAATGGTTTGGCATCATTTCATACATCATTTTAGTGCATATAGTGTTGTCAGACTTCCATATTTGTCACTTCTTAATCATGTTTGAGGGTTGTGCTCTTATGCTTAGTTGATGAGCCATTGCATGTGCATGCATTTTCTTGCATTTCATGCCATCATTTCAGCATTTTGGCCACTGTTTTGGGCACAATTGAGGTCTGTCCATATTCGGTTTAAGTCCATTGAGCATGTTGTTTGAATGTTGTTGTTCACATTGTGTTTGCATGCTTGTTACATTGCATTATGTTTGCATGCTTGTTACATCGCATTATGCTTGCATGCTTGTTGCATTGCATTATGTTGGCATGCTTGAGTTGCATTGCATGTGTTTGGATTGGACGTCAATCCAAACATGAGGAACGAGGGGCGTTTCATACTTGAAGTGATGAAACGTGCCTCATTTCTTGGTCTCTGACTCTTTTGATCATGCATGTGTAGACGTCCCCGAACGCATCCCGGGGAAAGAGTGCGAGTCCCCTCCCCCTCCCCCCCCCCCCGGCTCTGGTTCGATATTGGGTCACTACAGTTCGAAGGACTCAAATGTCACGGTTCTTAATCTTGAACCAAAGAGTCCAAATCCGGCAAATCGTTTTGAAAACAGATTTTTTTTTGAAAGAAGTGCCAAACATGGACTGCTTTGCCAGATACAGAGTCGCCACCTAAATGTTTTTTTTAATGGGAAATTTAGGAAACCATGACTCGGTGCCATAGGCCACGTGTCCGTCATCACCAAAGTTGCCTCGGCTTGGGAACTTGGGTACGATTGGGGAAGGTCACTTCGTGAGCACCCCCGCTCGCCCGGTCAAAGACCGGCCTCTACTAACCATGATATCTGTTTTTGAAAACATTGTATGTTCTTATTCCGGTTATTAGCCTAGGTTACTATGTGATGCTCGCAGCAAATAAGTATAGACTGAGTCGCCTGAATTGGAACAAAACATTTCGTGTTTGTTTGTTTGAAAATGGTTTGATGGTGCTACCTGCAGGTAGGCTAAGACGCGGATTTGCCACCCTCAGGTGGGCTTAGAAAAATATGATTTTGCCACTATCTAGTGGGCTTAAAACAAACATTTGATGAATTGTCCCAATCCAAATGACACAGCCTCCACCCACAGGCATTCAAGGCAGTTATATCACATAAGCACATAGCCTCATGGTAAGCATGCTATTCATAGCAGTCACTCACACGCATGCAAGGATGCTAAAGCATAAAACTCACCGAGTACTCCAAGTCAAAATAGAAAACCGATTAGAAATCATGCATGATCCTAATTATACAGAATTGCCTAATGCAACACATGCAAAGATGCAACTATAGCAGGCTCGGCTATTCTAAACATGGCATATGGAATGCTACAGCTATCAAGTATTCAATTTAGAATTGAAATACAAATGCAGTTTGTATGATGCGCCGAGCCCGGTGCGTGTAAGACAGATGAATGATGCAAACATGCTGTCATACTGTATGCTAATTGAAATATGCCCTATATCTAACCATCGTAAGCGGGTAAATAAAAGGGAAGAAAGACGTGGGGTTGGAAGACATACATCACACTCACCCACACTTATTACAATTATGCCCTCGCGCAGAGGGTCCAAATAAATAATAATACAGTCCGAATAATACAGATTCCTAATTAATTAACAGATTAACTAAGAAAAACTGTAAACTGGCATGCAAGCCAGGGGCTGCCTTGATTCTGATGAATGCTGCATGTTTGGGCTGCTTTGCGCGGAAATCCACTGAGATGTCCCAATTAGCCTCTGTTTGCACCTTTCCTCGAAATGCGTGCCAGACTCTGAAAAGTTGCTGATTCTTCATTTTGCTGCAACAGAGAGCAGGAAAGGGGCATAGCAATGTATTTCACAAAATATATGCATGCCTCGATCCTCGTGCCACCAATTACGCATCTCGATGCATGATGGCCGAGGAATCGGATTGCACAGCTCAATATAGGATGAATGCATATGAACACTACAACAAAACCTAACTCCATCATGGATAATCCGGAGTGTCGGTGACTTGGGAATTGAGACCCGTTCCGTCACTCGGAGTACGAAACGCACCTCGTTTCCCATGCTCGGGCTAACTCCTATCCCGAACACAATGCAATATGCATGATATGCATGAATGCAACTAAAATACAATCCTAACGTACACAATGCTATGAAAATGAGATGTCTCGGAATGCGTGCCAAACGGGCACGCAAACTGAGGAAATGATCCTAAGGCATAAAATGGCATACGTAATGCAATTGGACTTACACTAACATGAGTGGACCTCAGCCACACTCACATAAGAGGCCGATGGATGAAAATGAAGTGCCTCGAAATGCGTGCACACGGGCACGCAAACCGAGGCGATGGCATACGGAATGCAATGAGACTAAAATGAAAAATGAACTTACACTAACATGAGAGAGCCTCAGCCACACTCACATAAGAGGCCGATGGATGAAAAATGAGGTGCCTCGAAATGCGTGCACACGGGCACGCAAACCGAGGCAATGACACACGCAATGCAATGAGACTAAAATGGCATACAGAATGCAAAATTGACTTATACTAACATGAGTGAGCCTCAGCTACACTCACATAAGAGGCCGTCGGATAAAAATGAAGTGCCTCGAAATGCGTGTCCACGGGCGTGCAAACCGAGGCGATGACATAAAGCATGAAATGACACTCTAAATGCGAATTGGACTTATACTAACATGAGAGAGCCTCAGCCACACTCACATAAGAGGCTATCGGATCAAGATGAAGCGCCTCAAAATGCGTGCACATGGGCGCGCAAACCGAGGCGAGGGCCGTAAGGCATGAAATGACATGGAAATATGATTTGCAAACATGTAAACGGAATTTCAGCACTCACAAATGATGCAAAACAGTCCTAAAAGGTGGGGAAATAACACCAAATGCACGGAATGGTCCCGAAATGCGATATTAAGCACCCGAAATGGCCTATAGCCATATTAAATATGCATAATTGGTACATGAAATGCAAATCAGTAGCAAGGCAGCCCCAAAATAGCATTTTTTACAGTACAAAACATGGCGAAATAGTGAGCATAGATAGGACAACAATGGCATACAAAAATGGGGGCCAAGAGAGGGGTATTGAAACAAGTGATACATGCGATGCCCAAATAGAAAGTACGCTTCTACAACACTGATGAGGGACCAAAAATATGAACATTTACAGTAGATGACATCCCCCAACTCAGTATGCAAACTTGCTAAAAATGCCATACAAGATTGAGGATACATAGGGCTATAACATGAGATACCCCAAACATTCATCAAACCAGCAAAGAACCTTAATGAAATATGTCAATAAGATAAAAATATGACTCTTTCCAGTTCTGATGATGGCCGAAAATAGTAGCTAGATAAGCTTAAAGAAGCATGCAAAAATGGGGTCAAAGAGGGGTATAATGACAAGTATAACATGGAGACCCCAAACAAGATTGATCCCTTCTACAATGTTGTAGAGGGACACAAAATAAGCTTACTCACAGTTCATGACATGCTCCAAAACAATTTACATATAGGCCAAACAAATCATGCAAATTTACGGTAAATTGGAGGAATTGTGAAGCAAGTGCATGATAGAGAGGCCAAACAGGATTGATCCCTTCTTAAATTTTGAATAGGGGCTCAAAATAGGCCCACTTACAGTTTACATAATGCTCGAAAACAGATCACTCATAGGCCAAAGAAATCATGCAAGATTAAGGCATACCAAGGGGTATTGAAACAAGTGCAAGATAGTGATCTCAAATAGGGTTGAACCCTTCAACAAACATGTAAAATGGCTCAAATAATGCCCCTTTCAGTTAGGGTCGGACTCAAAACAACAAGACAATAGGCTAGAAGAATGGTGCAAGAAAGAGCTACAAAAGGGGGAAATGGCAACTTACCCTTGTAGACAAGTCTTGGCTGCCTTCTTGGACCAAATTTGCTGCCTCTTAGCTGCTGGAAATCAGCTCCAAGTGTTGGAATGGAGTGTGGGGGTCTTGTGCTAGGGGTTGATGTAGAAATGGTGCAAGAAAATGACTTTGGAGCTTGGAAATGGAGAGAAAATGGAAGGTGGAAGGTATGGAACTCTCCCAAAATGTGTCTAACAATCTCCAACCCCATCCAAGAAGCCAAGCCTCTCCTTTATAGAGGAGAGGCATCAAAAATATCTCCAAGACCTCTCTAATCCTCCATACACGTGTACGGAGGATGGTCCAATTGGAAATCAGCTAGCACAGCTGGAATACACTGAGGGAGAGGAAAATGGCCGGCTAGAAAAGAAAAAGTCACTTTTTTGGTAAGTGGCCGGCCGGCTGGAAAAGGTGGCCGGCCGGCCAGTCAACAGGAGAAAAATGGCCGGCCACCCCCTAGGATGAAGCCCCAGAAGTTAGCTTTCCAATGCCGCAAACCTTGCATTAAAATTCCTCCTGTAGAAAAAGTTATGCCAGTTTCCGTAAAGCCGCGCAGATTCGGTCCAACCGGACTTCAACCGACCATATCTCCTCCCCCCGGATTTGGACTTAGGAGATTCTTGAGTGCAAAATGAAGCCCCGGAAGTAAGCTTTCCAATGGTGGTGGCCTCATATTTTAATTCCTCTTGTACAAAGAGTTACGCCCGTTTCGGTGAAGCCGCGCAGACTTTTCTCCTTCCCGGATTCATGCTGAACCACTTTTGACGAAACAAAAAGTTGGTTGTCAAAACAATTGCTGGCCTCCCACCCTCCTACAAGCTTCCTAACCATGAAAATAAGGCCTCCACCAAGAATGAGCCCAAACCGATGCAAAATGAAGGCTCGGGGGCCAAAACACGCAGTTCGGGGCCCTGAAAACTGACTGTTGGGCACCGGGAGTGGTATTCGACCACGAAGTCGGTCCCTCGGACCCCAGTGTCCCTCAAAAGGGAGCAAATAAGATGCATGCTAAAAATCAGAGCAATCGGAGATGGTTAGACGGTCCCGAACCGAGGCACACGGCTTGACGGCTCCGAAAACCGGGAACCGGGCCCCGAAATGGGCAAAATGGCCTACGGGCACGAAATGTGGCCCACGGCCACTGAGAGATAGTCTACGGGACCTCTCCCTCCCCTCAGGAAAGAAAACAGAGAAAACCGAGTCTGGTTCGCAAACCGAGGCAAGGCACAGAAGAGGGTTCGGAAGTCCGGAGGTAGGGCGCACGGCCGCGACTCTGAGACTTCTGATCAAGCACAATATGCAACATCACCGAGCGCTCAATCGTGACGTCTGAGTCTTAAGGTCAGTCAAAAATGGGTGTCTACAGCATGATAAAGGTTAAGGCCCTTATGTGTTATTTGTACATTCATTGACATTGATTTGTGCAAACTTGGCTTCTCGGTCATCGTGCATTGCGATGCATGGTTGGTGGCCCAAGAGTCGAGAACTACACTCCCTTGAGCCTAAGAAATGATAGGGAGGGTGGTTGTGCACACATATCTTGCAAATATGCTGTCGTGCCCTTTCTTGTTCTCTGTTGCAGCAAAATGGAGTTATGCAGAATTTTCTGGTCGGCAGACCAGAAAAAGTAGCTGGCCAACCACTTTTTCTGGTCTGCAGCATACTGAGGTGGTCTACACCACCAAAAGGTGGTCGGCAACCTTCCTGGAAGTTCCCATGATGGAGTAGAAGCTATCTGGAGCTTTGTGTAGTGTCCTGAGAACAATTGCAAACAAAGGCAAGTTGGGATATAGTGATGGATTTCTGAATGAGGCGACCGAGCATGCATGCACCCCTCGCCCCGAGGACCTCTTTTTACTGCTTTAATTAACTTCTTTGCTTAGCTAGCTAATGTTTTGGTTTTGTACTTAATTAGTTGATGCGCGTAGCTATTCAATTTGTGTTGTAATAACTAATTAGTTAACTAGGATTAGTTAATTAGTTTCGTTTTGTAATAATTAGTTTAATTAGCGTAGATTAGCTAGTTAGCTTATTATTTGGACCCTCCGTCGAGAGGGCACAACTGTTGTAATAAGTGTGCGTGTGTGTGATGCATGTCTTCCAACCCCCATTTCTTTCTCCCTTTTACTTAACCGCTTTCGATGGTTAGTTTAGGGTCATTTTCAATTAGCATCCTTATGCTTTGCATGCGTACAACATTCATTTTGTCTTGCATGCACCAGGCTCGGCGCATCATACAAACTGCATTGTACTTAAATACCAATTTGAATACATGTTATCTAAATTGCATTAACATGACATCTTAGAATAGCCGAGCCTATTGTAGCTGTATTTTTGCATGTGTTGCATTAGGCATCTTAACATAGCTAAGATCATGCATGATTACTAACTAGCTTTTGTTTTGGCTCGGAGTACACTGTGAGTGTTTATGCTTTAGCATCCTTGCATTTGTGTAAGTGACTGCCATGATAGCATGCTTTTCATGAGACTAACTGCTTAAGTGTTTAACTGCATGAATGCCTGTGGGTGGAGGCTTGATTGCTTGAATTGGAACAACTCGATTATTGTGAGTTTTAAGCCCACTTTGCGGAGTGGCAAAATCATGTTTTTTTTCTAAGCCCACTTGAGGGTGGCAAATCCGCGCTTTAGCCTACTTGCGAGTAGCACTTTCAAACCACTTTAAAAAACAAACATGAGTTATTTTGTTCCAATCCGCATGATTGAGTCTATACTTGTATGCTGTGCGCATCACGTAGTAAGTTAGATTAATAACCGGAAAAAGAACACATGTGTTTTCAAAAACAACATATCATGTTAGTAGAGGCCGATCCTTGGATCGAGCGAGCGGGGGTGCTCATTTCAGGACCTTCCCCTCTCGTACCCAAGTTCTCGAGCCGAGGCAACTTTGGTGATGACGGACACGTGGCCTTAGGCACGAGTCAGGGTTTCCTAAATTTCCCAAAAACAAAACATTTAGGTGGCGACTCTGAAATCTGGCAAAGCAGTCCGTGTTTGGCGCTTTTTGATTAAAATCGATTTTCCAAAACGATTTGCCGGATTTGGACTCTTTGGTGATTTATCAGTCTTACATTGCACTTTGTGAGATTAGATTCAGAACCGTGACATGAGTCTGAACTGTAGTAGCTAAGAACTACGATTCGCGTCCTCATGCACGGAGCGAAGTTCCGGGTGGTCTACATAGACATGCAAGCTTTCATCCAAGAGACCCATTTAGCCCCAAATCCAAAGCTGGACATCATAGAGAACAAGAACTTCCAGTTTACTGAATCAAAAGCTTTCTCAAAATCCAACTTGATAATCAACCCTTGCTGCTTGGCCTTGTTCCATCAATCAACTACTTCATTAGCAATAAAAACCCCATCTAGGATATTTCTTCCCCCTATAAAAGCAATGTGAGTGTCACCAATAATGGAGGGCATCACTGACTTCAATCTGTGTGTTAGAACTTTTGCTAAAATCTTGTAGATAGAGCCCACTAGGCTAATGGGTCTATAGTCAAACAGATTAATGGGATCATCTAACTTGGGAATAAGTGTAATGAAAGAGCTGTTGATTCCATAGGTGAGACTGTTGTGGTTGTGAAAATCTTGAAAGAATTGCTTGATCTCCTACTTTATGACTCTCTAAAACTTCTGATAGCATAGGAGGTTAAACCTATCGGGGCTTGGTGCTTTGTTGCTATTACTCTCTTTAATGGCAGACAATACCTCTGCTTCAGAGAAATCTGATACAAGATGGTAAGAGATAGAGCTGTCATCAATTGATCTAAACTCCTCTCCCAAAACAAGCCTATTAACCCAGTTTTCCTTGAATTGTTTCCTGAAATGAAGGAAAACCTCATGTTTAACTCTACTAAGTTCCTCAAAAGACACACCATTGACTGAGATGGAATTGATCATGTTCCTATTTTGTCTGGTGCTTGCAATAGCATGAAAGAATCTAGTATTTTTGTCCCCATGCAGAGACTAGTTCATTTTGGATATTGTTGATGCCATAACCATTCCGCCCTTCTATAGAGTTTCCACACTTCACCTCTAACCTCTCTTCTTCTAGCCTTTTCTAAATCAAGTAGTACTCTTTCCTCTACAATGATGTCTAGTGCATGCAATTCCTCCTCTGAAGCCTTGAGTTTAGCTAAAACATTGCCAAACACTTCAGTATTCCATATCTTTAATTCCACCTTTAGGTGCTTCAGTTTTTGTTAGAGTATAAAACCTGCCCAACTAGTAATAGTAGTGCTCTCCCAGCAAGAAATGAAAAGATGTGAAAAATTGGGTTGCAAAGTCCAAGCATTGATAAACTTGAAGGGTTTGGGGCCCTAATCTCTTTCATCCTCCATCATCAATAAAAGGCAATGATCTGATATTAACCTAGGCAGGCCCCAAAGCTTCATTTTGAAATGAATCAACCATTCTGGGCTAAGCTTGATTCTATCAATTCTACTCCATTTCTGGGCCTCTTGAGAATTACACCAAGTGTATGATCTTCCAAGAAAGGGTAGGTCATTCAATTCACATTTGTCTATAAAATCATTAAGTTGATTCATTCCCCCTGTCTCTTCCGACACAACCTACTTTCTCTTCCATGTGCTTTATTTCATTAAGATCACCTCCCAAGCACCAAGGATTGGGAAAGGAGTCCTTGAGCTTGATTATGGAATTCCAAAGACTGGATCGGCTGCTGACATCATCAGTTGCATAAACATTTAGAAGAACACAATCAAAAGAGTTGTAGAGTGTACCTGAGAGAAGAATAAACCTCTTGTTGCAGCAGCTGCCAAAAAGTTGGAAAACATCTGGGTCCCAAAAGCAAAGAAGCCCTCCTGCAGTGCTATCAGGATCCACAGACATAAACTCCATTTTCCTATTTTCCCAAAGCCCTCAAGCTACAGTATCTGAAACCACTACTTTCTTAGTTTCTTGAAGAAATGCAACATCAATGTGCCTATCTTTTAAAAGTCTTTTGATTCTGCCCCTCTTTTCAAGCTTACCAATGCCTCTGACATTCTAAGAAAGAAGTTTCATACAAAGACAATTGATACACTGTAAGACCCCTAGCCACTGCTATTACAGCTTTGCCTTACCCTCTTTGTTGATTCTCCTTTTATCCTTCAGCTCTAGGTTGATAATCTTGTCCAGCACAACTACTTCTTTTCCCTTAAAGTTATTCCAAGTTT
This sequence comes from Camellia japonica, assembly GCA_030407325.1. NCBI lineage: Eukaryota > Viridiplantae > Streptophyta > Magnoliopsida > Ericales > Theaceae > Camellia > Camellia japonica. The sequence continues at coordinate 95,215,388 of JAPPVO010000002.1, forward strand.
CTCCTCCAAGTTAATAGTTGCTTTAGCTTCTTTAAGGAGAAAGTTATTTAAACTTGAGTCACCCTCAGACAGATTTGAGTGAGCAAGAGCAACTACTGCTGGTTTGAAGATAACAAACTTCGAAGTGTGTTTACTAATTGCTGCAGCTTTGTGACCATAAAGCCTAGCAAAACGGGAGAAGCCCTCCACCTGAGCCTTCTTTTTCCCTGATTTCCTAACATTCCACATGGGATGAAGAGTGAAAGTAGGTGGTCCGCCGTGGCCTTGATCCTGAAACCCCATAATGCCTAACCCAGTTAGACCAACATTATCATGTGGGTTGTGGAGATAGAGTGCACAGGAGAGTGGCACCCAAGCAATGCTTTACTACTACTAGGCCTGGTAACAAATGGTTCAGATGGCTTGATATTAGGGCCTTGAAGTTAATGCTTACCATGTGAGTGGGCCAAGTCCACCTCAAGATTAATGCTAGGCCCAAGATCACCTTTTGGTCCACTAAGAGTTTTGATAAAGCCAGTTGATAAAACTTGCTTAACACACCGTAGGCGGTCAACATAGCTTTTTGGGCAGGGTGCTAGCTTCTTCATCATTGCTTCTTTTACATCTAGTGCACTAGCATTTCTGAGCCTCCCATCACACAAAGTCTCCTCAACCACTGTATCCATCTTCTCTCCACTGTAGCATTGTGCGAGTCCCTTCTTGTGTGCTACCGCATTGGATCAAGCAACGGCAGAACCAACTTTTTTCACGCCTACTTGTAGACCGCCCGGAACTTCGCTCGCGCGCGAGGGCATGAATTGTTGTTCTTAGCTACTACAGTTCGGACTCATGTCACGGTTCTGAATCTAATCTCACAAAGTGCAATGTAAGACTGATAAATCACCAAAGAGTCCAAATCCGGCAAATCGTTTTGGAAAATCAATTTTAATCAAAAAGCGTCAAACATGGACTGCTTTGCCAGATTTCAGAGTCGCCACCTAAATATTTATTTTGGGAAATTTAGGAAACCCTAACTCGTGCCTAAGGCCACGTGTCGTCATCACCAAAGTTGCCTCGGTTCGGGAACTTGGGTACGAGGGGAAGGTCATGTAATGAGCACCCGCGCTCGCCCGATCAAAGGATCGGCCTTTACTAACATGATATGTTGTTTTTGAAAACACATGTGTTCTTATTCCGATTATTAATCTAGAATTACTATGTGATGCGCACAGCATACAAGTACAGACTAAATCACTCGAATTGAAACAAAACATCTCATGTTTGTTTGTTTGAAAATGGTTTGGAAGTGCTACTCGCAAGTAGGCTAAGTCGTGGATTTGCCACCCTCAAGTGGGCTTAGAAAAAAACATGATTTGCCACTCTCAAGTGGGCTTAAAACTCGCATTTTGATGAATTGTTCCAATTCAAGCAATCCAACCTTCATCCACAGGCATTCATGCAGTTATACCAGTTAATCACATAACCTCATGGTAAGCATGCTATCATGGCAACACTTACACACATGCAGTATGCTAAAGCATAAACACTCACAGTGTACTCCGAGCCAAAAAAGAAGCTATGTTAGAAATCCATGCATGATCCTAACTATACAGAAATGCCTAATGCAATACATGCAAACATGCAACTACAATAGGCTCGGCTATTCTAAGATGGCATATGATGATGTGCTACAGCTAACATGTATTCAACTTGGAATTGAAATACAAATGCAGTTAGTATGTATGATGCGTCGAGCCCGGTGCATGGAAGACAGATGAATGAATGCAAACATGCTATCATACTGTATGCTAATTGAAACATGCCCTAATCTAACCATCATAAGCTGGTAAATAAAAGGGAGAAAGATGTGGGGTTAGAAGACATACATCACACGCACGCACACTTATTACAATTGTGCCCTCACTCGGAGGGTCGAAATAAATAATACAGTCCGAATAAATAATTACAGTCCGAATGAATAATTAAATATTACAAAACCCTAATTAATTAACAAATTAACTAGGAAGCAAATAAACTAGTATGCAAATTCATGGACCGCCTCAGCTCTGTTCCGAATGATGGAAGATGCATGCTCGAGTTGCCTTACGCGAAATCCAGTGCGATGCCCCAGTTTGCCTCTGTTTGCAATTAATCCCGGAATGCTGTGCGGAGCTCTAGAAGGCTGCTGATTTCTGATTTGCTGCAACAGAGAGCAGAAAGGGGCATGGCAAAGTATTTTCACATATGTATGCACACCTCGATCCTCGTGCACCAATCACGCATCTCGATGCATGATGGCCGAGGAGTCGAATTGCACGACTCAATGTAAAATGAATGCACATGGAAACACAACAAGGCCTAAACTCCCTCATGGGTAATCCGGAGTGTCGGTGACTGGGAATTGAGACACGTTCCGTCACTCGGAGTACGAAACGTCCCTCGTTTCCCGTGCTTGGGCTAACTCCTATCCCAAACACAATGCAAATGAGATGGCATACACAATGCGACTAATATGCAAGCTAGCATACGCAATGCTTATGAAATGGCATACACAATGCTCGATGTAACATGGCATACACAATGCTCTAAAATGCAACCTAGCATACGCAATGCTATGAACCGAAATGGCATACACAATGCTCGATGGACTTACACCAACATGAGTGGACCTCAGCCACACTCACATCAGTGGCCATTAGATGAAAATGAGACAACCGAAATGCGTGCACACATGCACGAATACCAAGGACCGAACCTAAGGCATCAAATGCCACTCTACCAAAGCATGGCAAGGGATGCAATATGGCATACAAAACATATGATACAGCTCTGAAACATGATAAACAATGGTCCCGAATCATGCAAACATGGCACACAATGCAAGCTAGGAGGCCTGGGTACCGAAACTAGTCCAATGCATTGAACTATAACTATGCAAAGCAAGCATTATTTGATCATGAAGTACAAAGACAGAGCCAAGGCAGTCCCAAAACATGCACAATGTTAGTTCAAAGCATGGCCAAAAAGTGCTAACATGAAGGGCTAAAGCAACATGCAACATTGGCTAGTAAACATGAGTTGTATTACAACTATATGATGCGCATGAGGTCTCATCAAACCAGCCAAAGACAGTGAACTAAACATGTCAAAATAGGCCCAAATAACCATTGAAATGAGGTCTACACATGCAAGAATGATGAGCCCCTTTGGAAGGCCATGCAAGGGGTTACTCTAAACCTATATGATGGACACATAAAAGGTCAAAACCACCTCTGGAAATGAGTTATGACAGCCTTAAAACCCACCAAATAGGCCCTGAAATTGGTCTAAGAAACATGCAAAGAAAGCCCCTTGGAAGGGCCTTGAATGGGATTGCTCTACACATGCATCATAGATATAAAATGTGGCAAAATGGGCTCTTGACAGAGCTTAGGCAGACCTTAAAACCCACAAAATGAGGCCTGAAACATGACTTCAATGCATGCAAAATAGAGTCCTTTGGAAGGCGATCAAACTAGTAAAGAGAATGAGGGGTGAGAGGGTCACCCCTCCATGATTTTGGAGCTCAAACACACATCAAAGCCCTTGAAAATCCAGTGGATTTCAATGGCTAAGAGGCCAAAACAAGGCCAATGCAAATGCTCAAATGCATGGCTCAAAGCATGAGGAAATGAAGCATGCAAGGCAAGAGATGACTCCAAACAGAAAAGTGACCTCAATCAAACTTAAAGAGGAGGTCAAAACAAGGCTTTTTCCAGTTTATGACAAATCTCTAAAATATTCACAAGTAAGGCTAAAATAGGATGCAAAATTAGCCCTAAAAGAGAGATTGAACAAACAAGGAAGTAGATGACTTCAAACAGCAAAGTGACCTCAACCAAAGTTGAAGAGGGGGTCAAAATAAAACACTTCACAGTTTAGGTCGAAGCCCAGAAGTGCTAGCAAAAGGGGCTAAAGTATGAAGCAAAGAATGCAAGAAAAGGGGAAATGAGGACTTACCTTTGTAGCACAACAATGCAGCAACTTCTGGACCAAGAAGGTGAGCTCTCAACCTCTGCAAATGACCTCCAAGGTGCTGGAATGGGTGGTGGAGGTGGTAGGCTATGAGTGTTGTAGTGTAAAATGGTCAAGAATATTAGGGTTTGGAGGCTTGAAGTATAGAGATAGGGGGAGTTGTATGTATGCTCCAGCCAAAAATTTCTAACCCTGCAAATGGAGGTGGAAGGTGTGTTTTATAGAGGGAGAGAGGTGAGGCTTCTTGGAGAATCCACAAGAAAGGGTCAAAGCTTCTCAAAGAAGCTTAAGCAAAAGGGTCAAGCTTCTTGGAGAAGCTAGAGCAAAAGGATCAAGCTTCCTCAAGAAGCTAGAGCAAAAGGATCAAGCTTCCTCAAGAAGCTAAAACAAAGGGTTCAAGCTTCTTGAGAAGTTAGAGCAAAGGTTCAAGCTTCCTCAAGAAGCTAAAACAAAGGTTCAAAGGTTCAAGCTTCCTCAAGAAGCTAAAACCGAAGGTTCAGCCAAAAAAAAAAAAGAAAAAAAAAAAGAGGCCAATCGGCCAACCAAGATGCCGACCGACCCACCATCAATGGTGCCGACCGAGCGACCACCAATGGTGTCGACCGACCGTCCATCAATGGTGCCGACCGACCGTCCATCAATGGTGCCGACCGACCGTCCATCAATGGTGCCGACCGACCGACCATCAATGGTGCCGACCGACCGACCGACCATCAATGGTGCCGACCGACCGTCCACGGCCGGTGGCAAGAAAACAGGGCTGGTGGATTTAGGGAATGGCAGACAAGCTACTCTCCACCTTCCAAAGCAAAAACCAACAAGTATTTGGTCCAACCAAGCACAAAACAAACAAGTTAAGAGATCCTGAGGCAGGGCACTCGGTTGAGGCCTCCGGGAACTCAAAACGAATGAACCTGGATGATCATCGAGTGTTCAAACGATGACGTCCAGTCTTGAGGACGGTTCAAAAATGGGTGTCTACAGTTGCCCATCTTTGACAGAACTCGAAAGTCATAATAATGACGGGAGTGAATGTCAAAGTCCAGAGACGACCTATTTTTGACAAGGCCGAAGACTTAGAAAAAACATACAAGCTACAGATAAAGATATGCGCCCGAAGACGGGGGCAAAATGCAACTGACAATGCAAGAAGCCGAATGTAACTCATGATCATGCAAAGCAGCAAGCTGTAATGAAGCGCACACGCAACAGTTTTAAGCAAGAATGCAAAGCAACAACTACATTTCATGCAGTTTAAGAATGCGGAGAATTATTCAATTCTCGATGCGTTTCACACGGAGAATACAATACCTGTGCGGTTCGTCTGGTCGCTCCAGCCTCAAATGAACCGTACATACAATATCGTGCCTCCTGGAAGGGTCACAAGCTCAAACACTTGAATTTCTGAACCCGCAGTCCATGTATTAATTGTGAACACGCAGCACACACTTGTTGAAAGTTGAACAAGCAGCCCAAACTTTGATGATGAACATGCAGCCCATATTCGATTGTGCACACACAGCACACACTATTTGAAAGTTGAACACGCAGCCCATATTTGATTGTGGACACACAGCACACACTATTTGAAAGTTTAAACACGCAGCCCAAACTTTGATGATGAACACACAGCCCATATTCGATTGTGAACACGCAGCACACACTTGTTGAAAGTTGAACATGCAGCCCAAACTTTGATAATGAACACGCAGCCCATATTTGATTGTGAACACACAGCACACACTTATTGAAAGTTGAACATGCAGCCCAAACTTGATTGTGAACACGCAGCACACACTTGTTGAAAGTTGAACACGCAGCCCAAACTTTGATGATGAACACGCAGCCCATATTTGATTGTGAACACACAGCACACACTTATTGAAAGTTGAACACGCAGCCCAAACTTGATGTCGTGAACACACAGCCCACAGTTTTTGAAAGTTGAACACGCAGCCCAAACTTTTGAGGTGAACACACAGCCCGCAGTTTTTGAAATTTGAACACGCAGCCCAAACTTTTGAGGTGAACACACAGCACACACTGGTTGAGAGTTGAACACGCAGCTCACTATCTTTGAAGTCTGAACACGCAGCCCAAATTTTGAGGTGAACACACAGCACACACTAGTTGAGAGTTGAACACGCAGCCCAAACTGTTGAATTTCTGAACACGCAGCCCAAATTTTGAGGTGAACACACAGCACACACTGGTTGAGAGTTGAACACACAGCTCACTGTTTTTGAAGTCTGAACACACAGCTCAAACACTTGATGTTGAACACACAGCTCGAACTTTGAGATGAACACACAGCCCATAGTTTTTTTTTGAATCCTGAACACACAGCTCAAACACTTGACTTTCTGAACACGCAACTCAAATTTTGATTGTGCACACGCAGCACACACTTGTTGAAAGTTGAACACGCAGTCCAAACTCTTGAACTTCTGAACACGCAGCCCATTTTGAATGTGAACACGCAGCACACATTTGTTGAAAGTTGAACACGCAGCCCAAACTTTTGAATTTCTGAACACGTAGCCCATTTTTTGATTGTGAACACGCAGCACACACTATTTCTGAAATTTGAACACAGCCCAAATTCTCGACGTTGAACACACAGTTCGTCATACAACACTGCTTAATCTAAACACACGGCTCATAACACAGCACTTGGTTTGCACACAGCTCATACATTTCATTCGCATGCAGCTTACTCATTTCATTCGCACGCAGCTTACTCATTTCATTCTAAAACTGAATACATGTGTTCATTATGAATGCAGGTGTCTTCCCGCGTTACACGAGGATACGGCTCCATTGTTGCGAGGGAGTGGTATGCAGAGCTCCCGGAGGCTGTTCGGGATTGGGTTGACCAGGCAGGGTTTGGACCTTTCTGCACTAGGATTTCTCGCTACCCTGCTAGCAGGACGTTGATGAGTGCCTTTGTAGAGAGATGGTGGGACACCACCAACCGAAGAGGACGAAGAGGGCCTCTTATTTTTGCACTTGAGAGCACAAATGTTCCTACTTTATTTACCTTTTTTACTAGTAGTTGTAGCACATTGTACATTATTAGGCAGTTTTATTTTCTGTAAAACTTGTACCCTGGTTGTAAAATGTTGTAACAAAGGAAGCATGATGGAATGAAATAACTTTTCAAAAAGTGTTTGTATTTTATATTCTTAGCATCATGTCGCATCATTTTGCACCAAAAATGAGATTGAATGGAAATGTGCATTGCGTATTTGCCAAGTCAGGTAGTGAACCGATGCAACAAACTAAACAACCTAACTTACTAAGAAACAACAAAACCTTAGTAAGTTTACAACTCGATAAGCAAAACACAACAAAGTTGGCAACTCGATAAGCAAGACACAACAAAGTTGATTAAACAAAGAGTAACAACTCAATGCACGAAACTCGATGACTCGATAAACAAGACTTGATAAACAAAACAGCTCGACAAACAAAACAACAACTCGATAAGCAAAACAACAACTCGATAAGCAGGACTTAACAACAACTCGATAATCAAATGGGCGTGACTCCGCAAAATTATCGCCGGATGGCACTGGAAGTGGTACCAACCACAAGTTCTCAGCATGTTCAACTTCTAAACAGCTAATGGAGCAAGAGGGAAGACCCTCGGCCATAAGGAAAGGACACCGGCCTTGAGAAATGGCCATCGGCCAACAGATTTGACCAATCGACCAAAAGTTGACATCTGTCCTCCACTCAAACGTTATTCCCTACAAAAACCACCAGAATGTTGACATCTGTCCTCCACTCACACCTTATCCCCTACAAAAAGCCTCAGCTTCGTAGTTTTTCTCAATCCAACACTGATTTGCTCCAAATGGAAGAGTTTCTTGCCCAGAATCTCACAGCTTGGATTTCCAACTTGGACGGCTCGGAAAAGCTGAATTTCCAGGGCTTCGATATAAACACACTATTCACTCTGAGTCGTACTCCGCTGCACTTTCTGTTTCTCCATGCCGCGGCAAGGTTTTGGAATTCGGTAACACATGTCTTTAGCTTTGGCGGGCAAGAGGTATGTCCTACCTTCGAAGATTTCCAAGCTTTGATAGAATCTGAGCGCAACGAAGAAGTCTTGCCTCAGCTTCGCTTTGGCCATGCCCAAGCCTTAGGGCGAATGTGTGGGCTCACAATGCATGACGCTCGGTCTCTGATTTGTAACGGGGAACTGGACATCCTCGGCTTGATTCGTCGCTTTTCTGATGCCGGTGACCGCGGCAACCATCATTGGCAAGGTTTTCGGCAACATGCGCTTTGCTTGTGCATGCTATCTCACTTTTTGCTTGCCCCAGGCTTTAGTGGATCTAGCATTCGTCTGATTGAAGTTGCTCAAGGCTTGAAGGAAGGAAAGAGCTACATCGCCATGACATTGGCCGAGACACTGATGGGCTTGGATGCTTTCTATCGCCAGAGACGACCAGATTTGCGGGGAGTCCACTACTGCTGCAGGTAATGTTTCCCACCCAATCTCACATATGTATTGCTCACATCACTCGGCCCTCAGGCTCGTTTTTCTCAAAACCCTTTTCTTACTTTTCTCTCATCGTACATCTCTCTATTCTTTATTCTCTCATTTTTCATCCCTCCCCAGGTATGGTTGATGGATAAATTGCAGGTTGTGGACTCTTGCCCAGCCTACTCAGCTCGCGGCTACTTCTTTCGACAACACCTAGTCGATGCCCTTGATGAGGGATGGTGGTTCGACTGGATGTGCAATTTGTCTGCAGATCGCATTGCTTGGCGCTGTCCTTGGCTCAATCTCCCGGCAATGAGCTATAGCATGTCCCGGCAGACCGGGATCCAGTTGATTGGTCTGACCCACTGTGTGTTCTACTTTCCGTTCCGGTTCCAACGCCAGTTCGGTCATGATCAGACTTGCCCGCCAGAGGGGATAGAGTATCCTGCCATTCCCGGTTCGAGGCGCACAGCTTGCCCGGTATGCCACAGCATGGAGGACTAGAGAGCTCCTGGCCCCCGCTCCCACTTTCAGTTGCACTTTGTCTGATGAGTGCTTAGATTGGCTCAATGAAGAGGCACAGATTGGGCCCAGCTTGGCATCAGAGGCTTCGACCAGCTCTGGGAGGGGGCGCAGGGACACCTGACTTATCTATGCCCCGGATTTATTGCTTTATTAGTACTTTCAAGTTTTCTTTATGATGTAATAAAAAGCAACTTCAATTTGTATGCAAGAGCAGGAGAACTCTGTATTGAAATCAATGAAATTGAAGGTTGTGGTACTGAAAATTTTCCGCTTTGGTCCAAAAATGGTCTAAGTTGTAAAAAGATTAATTTTGAACAAAGTCAACTTTTATTAAAACTTTTCAAAACCATTTTCGATATGGATCAGAACTGGACACGCCTGAATTGTCACTGAGATGCACAACCCGGATCCAGCAACTGGAAAGTTGCCCCTAGTCTGAAAAGCACTGCACCGGAGATCAACGAACTCTTGAATGCTGAATAGACAAAGATGCCGAGATGATCAAATGGACAAAGTTGATCGGGGAAAAGTTTATGGCTGAACTTCAGGATGAAGTTGCCTACGTATCCCAAAGATGGGAATCAAGCCTTACGTAGTTCAGGCTCGGGTTCACTCGAGTATTTTCACTCTCCTTTTACGCTCTAACTTTTGCCAAGGCCGCCCTTTGCGGGTTTTCAACCTTGCGAGCTCAGTTTTTATAATTTCAAATTTTTTGTGCTCTGAGTTTTGCCTAGGTCGCCCTTTCGGGTTTTCGGCCTAGCGAGCCTCTCAAGGGTAATATTTCTTCAACTTGTCCATATTGATCGGCTGTGAGAACTCTAGCCATCTAGATCCATCAGAACCACAGCTCCACCTGACCAGATAGACTTAATGATGTAGGGACCAGTCCAATTGGGTCTGAACTTGCCCCTTGGGTCGTGGATGGGAGCTCGGTTGTCCTTGAGCACCAAATCTCCTTCCTTTAGATTCCTGGACTTAACTTTCTTGTTGAAAGCCCGGGCAATTCTGCGCTGATAACCTTGAACATGGTACAGTGCTTTCAGTCTTCTCTCATCAAAGAGCATGAGTTCCTCAAACCTGCTCTGCTGCCAATCTGCTTCGGCTATTTGACACTCAGCCAGTACTCGCAAGACGGAACCTCAATTCAATAGGTAGAACGGCCTCCATCCCATAAACCAATGAATACGGAGTCGCCCCAGTAGAAGTTCTGATTGAAGTCCGGTAGCCCCACAGAGCAAACGGCAGCTTATCTGGCCAATCCCGGTAGGTTTCCACCATCTTCTGCAGTATGTGTTTGATATTCTTGTTGGCGGCCTCAACTGCTCCATTGGTTGCGGCCGATAGGTGGATGACTTATGAAAAGCCACATTGTATTTTTCCAACAATCAATCACTTCCTTCTTGAAGTGGGAACCGTTATCTGAAATATCTCGTTTGGGACTCCGTAGCGACAGATGATGTTGTTTCTGATAAACTTGCAACTGCGAAGCCTTCAACACCGCATAAGATTGGGCCTCGACCCACTTGTGAAATAATCTATCGCGACCAGGATGAACTCATGCCCATTCGACCCCTTCGGAGTGACAGCCCCGATCACATCAATTCCCCAGACTGAAAATGGCCATGGCGAAGTCATATTGTACAGCTTCGACGGCGGATGTTCATGCGATTTGCATGAATTTGACATTTGTGGCATCGCCGAACAAACCGATACAATCCTCCTCCATGGTGGACCAGTAGTAACCCTGTCTGAGGATCTTCCGTGCTAGCATTACTCCGTTCATATGCGCACCGCATTCCCCTCCATGGATGGCCTCCATTAAGCGCTTCGATTCTTCGACATCGACACACAGCTTATGCATTCCCAGATGACCTCTCTTATACAGCTTACCCCCACAGATAATGAACTGAACGACCATTCTTCTGATTGCCCTTTTATCCTTGGCATTTAACCCTGGCGGATAAGCTTCCTTCTCCAAGAAATTCCAAATGTCGTAATGCCAGGGGTTTTCGTCTTGAACCTCATCTATAGCAGCAATCGTCTCGTAGGCTGGCGCAAATTTTTGGTCAATTATGACTGGACGCATCCGGACTCCGAACGGGATGTCTATCATGGAAGATAGAGTTGCTAAAGAATCTGCGAATCTGTTGTTCTCTCTTAGTAGATAAGCAAAGTTTAGCTTCTCAAACCGAGGAATTAACAAATCCAAGGTCTGGTGATACATCATCATCTTTTCTTCTTTGACTTTCCAGTCTCCTTTTGCTTGAGACACAACAAGGTTCGAGTCCCCGATGACGTCTAACCGTCTTGCCCCTAGTTCCAAGGCTGTTTCTAGACAGGCAATGCATGCCTCATATTCTGCTTCGTTGTTCGAGACTTTGAACTGCTATCAGCAACACTCTTATCCCATACCCGTACTGGTTTGACGCTCCGTCGAAGTACATCGTCCAAAATTCGTCGTCGATATGCAAAATGGCCTCATCTGGGAATAAGTACTCAACTGCTTCACCCCTTCCACTGGATGATCGGCTAAGAATTTTGCTACTGCTCTTCCCTTGACTGACTTGCGCGTTACATATTTCAGATCGAATTCGGAGAGCAACAGCAACCAACGAGCTAGCCTACCCGTAAGTGCTGGTTTCTCGAAAAGATATTTGATGGGATCGAGTCGTGAAACCAACATTACGGAGTGAGCTAACAGGTAGTGCCGCAGCTTCCTGGTAGCCCATACCAAAGCTAAGCAAGCCTTCTCCAACGGTGTGTAGCGAGTCTCATACTCTAGCATCTTCTTGCTCAGATAGTAGATGGCTCTCTCCACTTTGTCCTCTGATTCTTGCGCGAGCACACAGCCCATTGTAGTCTCAGTCACTGAAAGGTACAATATCAACGGTTTCCCCAGCTCTGGTGGTGACAACACGGGTGGGTTCTGTAAGTATTCCTTGATCTGTTCAAAAGCAGCTTGGCATCGGCCGTCCCATTGGAATTTCTTTCCTTTCTTCAGGAGACCAAAAAGTGGTTCACAAGTCAAGGTTAATTTTGAGATAAACCGTCTTATGAATTGCACTTTACCCAGAAAGCCTCGCACCTCCTTTTCAGTCCTTGGTGGTGGCATTTCTAAGATGGCCTTGATTTTGGAAGGGTCGACTTCGATACCTCTCTGTGTAATCAGAAACCCCAGCATTTTTCCCGCTGTAACACCGAACGTACACTTCTGAGGATTCAGCCGCAACCGAAATTCTCTGATCCTTTGAAAGAACTTTTGCAAGGCGGTGTAGTGGCCCTCTCTTTCTTTGGACTTGACAATCATGTCGTCCACATACACCTCAACCTCTTTGTGGATCATGTCATGCAATATTGTGGTCGCGGCCCGTTGATAAGTAGCTCCAGCATTCTTAACCCAAACGGCATACTCTGTAGCAGTATGTCCCCCACGGGGTGGTGAATGCAGTCTTTTCCCGGTCTTCGGTGCCATCACTATCTGATTGTAGCCTGAGAAGCCATCCATGAATGAAAGCAAAGCATGCCCGCTGTGAAGTCCACAACTCATCAATATGCGGCAAGGGAAAGTCGTCCTTCGGACTGGCTCTGTTCAAATCCCTGAAATCCACGCATACCGGATCCTGCCATCCTTCTTCGGCACTGGAACAATGTTGGCCAACCAAGTCGGGTATTCGGATACCAGCAAAATCCTGCATCAATTTGCTTGGTGACCTCTTCCTTGATCTTGAGAGCCCAGTCCGAGCGGATCCTCTGAGTTTCTGCTTGACGGGTCGGGCCTCGGGGTCAAGAGGGATCCGGTGCTGTACAATCTCAGGATCGATCCCAGGCATGTCTTCGTAGGACCACGCGAAAACATCTTTGAAATCTTTTAATAAAGCGACTAAGCGCTCGCGTTCTTCCGAAGACAACGTGGACCCAATTTGGACCAGCCGCGCGTCCTCCTCAGTACTAATATTCACAGTAGTGATTTCATCCATTAAGGGTTTAACAAATCTCTCCTGCTCTTGTTCAATTAAGCGTTGCAAAACCGGAGGAATTTTTTCCTCGTCGTTTTTGTCAAAATTTTGAAAGTCTGAGTTAATGCAACAAATTAAGGGCACAGAAAAGTACTCAGAAACCACAGCTACTTGATTCTCATTAAGCACATCCAAATCGTCCGACTCTTCGGTTACAATAGACTCAAAAGAGAAAGAAAAAGACGACCTGGACAAGACTGTGGCATCCGGGTTATCATCCCCAGGATTACCAGACTCAGACTCAGTCGACCTGGAACTTGATTCCGACTCACAAGACTCGGTGGAATCAGATTCCGGCTCACTACCTGACCCGATGCTGCTGGACAAAAATCCCTCTTCATATTGCTAGATGAGAGAGGATGCAATAGATGCATCCAAAATAGTTGCTGGTAGGCCCGCAGCCGTTTCATTCCCAATCACGAAACCGAGAAGTTATCCCCCAAGCACTTCTGGTCGATCGGAGGATCTGAAAGTAGACATGCCAGCGCTACCCCCATTTCAATTTCAGCGTCCTCAGATCCACTTTTACACTGCTCAACCTCAGCTGATGGGTCTGTCTGCTCTTCGGCAACGTCATCCCCGGATAATTGCAGGTCAAAGAAGATCTCGAAACCTGGCACGCTTCTTCTCCGCGTTCAGCCACGGCTCTGGGAAGCCACAAAACGGAAAGTCCTCCCCCTCCCGGACGAAGCGTCCGTTTAGGGTACCCTGAATGGGCCTATGCATCAGCTCAAAAGGCTTCCCAGCCTGCTTCGCTCTGGCTCTCCAGCCATTTCCTTTCCCTTCCTTATCCAATCCTCTTTGGTGGGCAGATAACCCAAGCCAAAGGTATGGGGTTGTGTGGCACTTCGGCCAATGCTGCGACGCCCTTCCGGCCGCTCTTCCCAATCCCATCCCGGGGATGTAGCTTGTTCATGAGGTATACAGATTGAGCACTGACATACACTCCCTCATTAACAGCCATGATGTTTTGCACAACCCGAGCCTCAGCTAAGGTAAAACCTGACATAAACACATCCTCCATGCCGTGCTCAATTTCCAGGACTGGTGTAGATACCTCCGGCGGTGGATGGATCGATGAATTCCCAAAAACGATGGCTACTCCCTTCCCATGGGGGTATTTCACCATCTGATGTAAGGTGGACGACACTGCCTTTACCTGGTGCAGCCACGGCCGTCCAAAAGCAGGTTGAAAGTTGCAGGAACCTCTAAGACATGGAAATCTATCTCATGCTGCCGGCCCAACTTTGGTCTGGATTTTTACTGTCCCCATGACTTCTCGGCTCGTGTTGTCATATGCCCGAATTACCTGGGCAGTCGGCACAAAATCCGCGGTCTTTAAACCGATTGCATGCTGTCCTTGCCGGGCAGACGTTGATGGCGGATCCTATGTCGACAAGCACCACGGTATCCATTTGTTTCTACACTCCACAGAGATGTAGAGTGGCTGTTATGGTTCACACCCTCAGGTGGCAGTTCTTTATCGGAGAAAGTCAACATCGGGGTAGCTCCTCCCGGGAAAACTAAGCCCACCAGCTGTTCGGGCGTGGTTCTATAGAGAGCTTGGCCTTGTCCATGGCGATAAGACAGCCTGTCTGTGTACTCGTGATGCCATAAGCAGTCCCCAGATGGAGATGTCTGCTTGTATCTTTTTAATTGCTTCAGTACTGCCTCTTCTTCGATTTGCTTCTCTTTCTGTCTCTCAGCTTCCTTATCCTTCCCAGATGCCTCTGGCTGGTCTAGGTGCGGGGGCTTGAAATACCGCCCGCTTCTGTCATATGATCGACCTCACCGATATACCAGGTGTCGTCTGGTTGATTGCTCCCCAATCCTCATCTGTGTGGGCAAGACATAAATCATCGTCCTCCCACCACATTCCATCGGCCGCCGACAGACCTGTCGGCTCTGGTATGATTGTACTCGCAGTACTTTCAGCCCACATGCTCGCAGCATCTTCTGTCCTTGTGCCCACAGCACTTTCAATCCCCTCATGGGTTTTAGCTTTCCTGATTCTCTCAGAATCCCAAAACCTTTCTTGTTCCACCTGCGTCGTCGCAGTTTGTTGTTCAGCTTTCCCTGCATTCACAATGCCCCAGTCCTGAGCGAAATTCTTCGTACCGGCGCTCTCTGGCAATGTATTCTGACTTTCGGCCCTTCCGGCCACAACTGATCCTCGCCCCTGCCGGGCCCTGTTCTGGTTGGAACTCTTCCACAACATCCGGTTGATCATCCAGCCATGGTAGCCTCTGCCGATTCCTCATAATCAAACCAGTTGACTGCGCGTCCCCGATTCTTGGTCGTTGAAAAACTGGAGGTTGGCAAAGTCCTCTTCTACAGCCACCAAATCACTTGTCCCCTGCTCAAATCTATCCCCTGGATCACACACAGTTCTGCCCTCTCTGGCAATTCTACACTTGGCTCAACCTGGCCCACTGACAGAATGTAATCACTCGGATCGTAGGCTTCCCCAGCAAAATTCCCAGACTGCTCAAACCCTGACTCAACAATTCCATCCTCCTCTGC
Source organism: Camellia japonica (assembly GCA_030407325.1). Lineage (NCBI taxonomy): Eukaryota > Viridiplantae > Streptophyta > Magnoliopsida > Ericales > Theaceae > Camellia > Camellia japonica. Next base: position 95,230,940 of record JAPPVO010000002.1, read on the forward strand.
AACCTCCCCTGTTCTGTCTTCGACAGCCACCACCATTGGCTCAGGTTGGGTTGTGGAGATGTCCAACATGCACAAAAAGTCAGTGCAGTCAGGAAGGAGCACCTCCGGCTTAGGTAGATGGGAAGGAGTGATATAGATGCTAGGATCGTAAGACACGACCCCAGTCTGGATAAAGTTGATTCTTTTGGGAGGTGGAGCTTGGTTGTGTGTAGGAGCGGGTTGGTTGTGACATTGGGTCTTTCTGGTGGCAAAATCACCTGTTTGTCAACGAGGTCTTGAATCTCGTGACGCAATCTGAAACATTGGTCGGTGTCATGACCGTGTTGTTGGTGATATGCGCAATATTTGGCTGGGTTGTGAGTGAGTGGAGTGGATTTGGCAACGGCCTCGGCTCCAGGGGTTTTAGATGCCCTTTTCTGATTAAGACCCCTAGAGCCTTGGACAGGGGCATATACAATGGGGTGAAGGTTCTTTGGCCTCTGGGTTGGTATTTGGTGGTTTGTGGATTGCTTCCGGATGCGATGCAGGAGAAAGGGGTGTGGCTGCCACGGGTCTTGGAAGGGGAGGGGGAATGGTGGCGACCATGCTTACCTCCGAAGCTCTTGCAGTTGCAGCGCCACTCGGGCCTGCATTGTTGTTGCGGTTAAAGGTTCTTGGGGCTGATCTCTGTCTTGGTCAATCAGACCCTGTTTCATTGCATCTTCAATTTGTACCCCCATCTCGTGCAGATCTGAAAAGGTGGGCAAGGGGAGCACAATCATTTTTTGCATCAGTTTTGGCTGGAGATTGTGTACAATCATCTGAATCTGGTCCTTATCAGTGGGCCTTAAAGTCATCATTGAGGCCTTCGCCCTCCACCTGGTCACGAAATTCGAGAAACTCTCTTTAGGCTCCTGCCTTGTTGTTTCGAGATCACGGGTTGTAATCTCGATTTGAGTGTTGTAAGAGTATTGCCCAACAAAGGCCTCAGCCATCTCATCCCAACTCCGTTTGACATCATCCTCTAACTTCGCGTACCAGATAGCGGCCACACCCGACAGGGTCCGGCCGAATAGCGAAAGTTTCTGCGGTCTGGTTAGGCCCATTGGCCGTAGTATATCTGAGAATAGTCGTAGGTGGACCATAGGATCCCCAGATCCGTCGAAGCGATCAATCTGTGGCATTTTAAATCTATCTGGTAGCGTCACAGCCACATCGATATATCCGTCCTCGATATCCGGGATAGCCTTTACCCCTTGGGATTTCTTGAAAAGCTTCTCGAGCTTGCTCAATTTCAGTGCTGTAGGGTCTACTTCGAACTCGAAGGGAGAGTTGGGTGGTTAAGGTGTGTATGTGCCTTGGATAATTGAGTGGGAAGCGGGGCGGAGCTGGCCCCGTTGGAATGTCTGTGTCCTCCTGGATGGTATGAACATTTGGCAAGATGTTCTGAGCATTGGGCAGGACATTCTGGGCAGTTGGTGTTGCTCGGGTAGCGGGACCCCTGGTGGGAGAGGAACTGGATGTGAGGCTGATGCTCCGGCTTGCTGCTGGAGCCGGGTAATTAGCTCCGCCTGCTGGGCCATGATTGTGGACTGCTGTTTAGAGAACTCTGCTTGGCGGACAGCGTCCTCCTGCATTTGCTTCATACTCTCTTGGAGCTGGCACATCATTTCTTCATTCCATCCAATTGATCCCGGAATGTTGTGCAAAGCTCTTGAAGGATGTTGATCCTTGATTTACTGCAACAGAGAGCAAGAAAGGGGCATGGCAAAGTATTTTCACATATGTATGCTCGCCTCGATCCTCATGCCATCAACCACGCATCTCGATGCATGATGGCCGAGGGGTCGAATTGCACGACTCGATATGAAATGGATGCACATGAAAACACAACAAGACCGAGACTCTATCATGGTTAATCCGAAGTGTCGGTGACCGGGAATTGAGACACGTTCCGTCACTCGGAGTACGAAACGTCCCTCGTTTCCCGTGCTGGGCTAACTCCTATCCCAAACACGATGCAATATGCATGACATGCATGAATGCGACTAACATACAACCTAGCATACGCAATGCTATGAACTGGCATACACAATGCTCGATATAACATGGCATACACAATGCTCTAACATACAACCTAGCATACACAATGCTATGGACTAAGATGGCATACAAAATGCAATATGGGCTTACACCAATATGAGTGGACCTCAGCCACACTCACATCAGCGGCCATAAGATGAAAATGAGACAACCGAAATGCGTGCACACATGCACGCAAACCGAGGACCGAACCTAAGGCACAACATGCAACTCTAACAAGGCATGGCAAGGATAAAGCATGGCATTCAAACATGTAAATTTTAGCACTGAAACATGATGCTAAATGATCCGAATCATGCAATATGTCATACAATGCATGCTATGGCCCCGAAACTCAAAACTAGGCACATGTATTGAACCATAACCATGCAAGGCAAGCATTATTTGACTATGAAGCACAAAGATAGAGCCAAGGCAGTCCCAAAACATGCACATTACTAGTTTAAAGCATGGCCAAAAAATGCTAACATGATGGCTAAAAAACATGCAACATTGGCTAGCAAGCATAGTTTACATGGCATGTATATGAAGCATTGAGAACTCATCAAACAAGACAAAAACAGTGAATAAACATGTCAAAATATGCCCAAATAACCACTGAAATGTAGCCAACACATGCAAAAATGATGAGTTCCTTTGAAAGGTCATGCAAGGGGTTACTTAATACATACAAGATAGACACTTAGCATGACCAAACCAACTATGGAAATGAGTTATGACAGCCCCAAAACCCACCAAATTGGCCCTAAAATCAGTCTAGGAAACATGAAAAGAAAGGTCCCTTTGAAAGGCCTTGAATGGGATTGCTCTACACACGCATAAGGGACATAAAATATGGAAAAATGGGCTCTTGACAGAGCTTAGGAAGACCTTAAAACCCACAAAATGAGGCCTAAAACATGACTTCAATGCATGCAAAATAGAGTCCCTTTGGAAGGCCAACAATGCTAGTAAAGAGAATGAGGGGTGAGAGGGCCACCCCTCTATGGTTTTGGAGCTCAAAGGCACATTAAAGCCACTGAAAATCTACTGGATTTCAGTGGCTAAGAGGCCAAAACAAGGCCAATGCAAATGCTCAAATGTATGGCTCAAAGCATGAGGAAATAAAGCATGCAAGGAAAGAGATGGCCCCAAACAGAAAAGTGACCTCTATCAAACTTAAAGAGGAGGTCAAAACAAGACTTTTCCCAGTTTATAAAAAATCTCGAAAATGTTCACAAGTAAGGCTAAAATAGGATGCAAAAATAGCCCTAAAAGAGAGATTGGGCAAACAAGGAAGTAGATGGCCTCAAACAGCAAAGTGTCCTTAAACAAAAGTTGAAGAGGGGCTCAAATAAGACACTTCACAGTTAGGTCGAAGCCCACAAATGCTTGAAAATAGGGCTAAGAAATGAAGCAAAAGAATGCAAGAAAAAGGGTAATGGCGACTTACCCTTGTAGGACAGCAATGCAGCAGCTTTGGTCCAAGATTGTGAGCTCTCAACCTCTGAAAATCAGCTTCAAGGGGCTGGAAATGGATGGTGGGGTGGTAGGCTAGGAGTTGTAGAGTAAAATGGCCAAGAACAAGGGTGTTTGGAGGCTTGAAGTAGAGAGATGGAGGGTTGTATGTATATATCTCAGCCCAAAGCTTCTAACCCTTGCAAAATGAGATGGAGGGTTGGTTTATAGAGGGAGAAGGCCATCGCTTCTTGGAGAAGCTCAAAGGGGGGTCAAAGCTTCTAAAAGATGCTTGACCAAAAGGGTCAAGCTTCTTAAGGAAGCTAAACCAAAAGCGTCAAGCTTCCTAAGAAGCTTGACCAAAGGGTCAAACTTCCTTTGGAAGCTAGCAAAGGGTGCAAAACCACCTTTAAAAGGATCAAAACGAGGAAAAACCCTCGGACAGTGGGTCAAGTGCAAAACAGGCTGGCACAGCTGGAACACACTTACAGAGCAAGACTGGCCGACCAGCTCAAAAGGTTCAAGGTGGTCGGCCGACCACCTCCCCTGGTGGCTGACCAAGGTCAAAAGGTTCAAGGAGAATTGCTGGGCTTACCCAGAAAGGTGGCCTCCCAGATGAGTAGAATATAGTTGTATGGAGAAAAACCAGAAAATATGACCCAGGAGAGAGAGAAAAAACAAGCCTTTTAGGGGGGTCAAAAGGGTCAAGAAGAATTAACTGTCGCCTACCCATATTGGTGGCCTCCAGATGAGCACAACACAATGGTGTGAAAAAACTAGAAATTTGGCTTAAAAAGTAAGAAAAACTAGCTTTCTGTCAGAAAAAACCGGCTTTAGGAGAGAGAAAATGAGAAAACTGGTTTTTCAGGGGAAAAGGTGGCCTGCCACCATCCTACCATCTTCATAACCATGAAAATAGGGCCCCTGCCAAAAATAGGCCAAGACGGATGCAAAACGGAGGTTCGGGGGCCGAAACGCGCGGCCCGGGGCCCCGAAAACTGACTATAAGGCACCGAAGGTGGCGTTAGACCACGAATTGGTCTCTCGGGCCACAGTGTCCCTCAAAAGAGGGGAACAAGGTGTGTGCCAAAAACCGGAGCAAACGGAGGTAGTTAAGCGGTCCCGAACGAGGCCACGGCCGACGGCTCCGAAAACCGGAAACCGGGCTCCAAACTGGAAAAATGGCCTGCGACCACGAAACGTAGCCTACGGCCACTGAGAGATGGTCTACAAGACCTCTCCCTCCCCTCGAGAAGAGAAAATGGAGAAAACGAGACTAGTTCGCAAACCGAGGCAAAGAACAAAAGAGTCCGGAAGTCCGGAGTAAGGCTCGCAGCGAGACTCTAAAACTCAGACGAGCGAGCACAATATGCAACATCACCGCGCTCAGTTGGTGAAGTCTGATCTTAAGGCGGTCAAAAATGGGGTCTACAACTAGCCCCCCCTAAACTTTTAATATAGCCTGCTGTAGATACATGAGCATCCATACTCTGGCTTTTCCTATTACCTACCGCAGACCCTACATTGTGTTTTTCCATTCCCATCATGAGCCTGCAAGCCTCTGCACCAGCTGATAGCCCTATATTGTGATTCCCCATACCTACTACCATCCCCGCTCCACTTCTGGACTCTGCAACTACAATGTCACTTCTGCAACACACTTCCTGCTCTACCTCCTCACTCTTTCTTCCTCCAAGTGCCTTCATGTCTATAGCCACATCATCCAATAATGCCAGAGCATGGTCTGAGTCAGACTCCAAGTCATCATCCCTGTCCTCTGCACTGTTACCCCTTTCTATTCCATGTTCGTCTATAGCATTCGAACTACCTAGCTCTTCCAGCTCTTGATTCTTCTGGCATTGGCACACCATTTTTGTCATTTTAACCAGCACCACTTGCTCTTCACAGACTCGACACTGAATGTATCATACCTTTGCACTCCAAGTTAACTACCTATTAATTGGTTCCATGCAATAGTGGAAAATTTATCTTAGCACACACAAAGGACCTGGTTGATTAATGTCCCCCTCAAAACATATAAACTTCCCCTATAACCCACCATCCTCTTACATGGATACTATTCCACAGATTCAAAGGATCCCATTGTAGACACCCTATTTTTGACCGCCCTTAAGACTTGGAGCGACTGATGGTTTACATGGTGGAGAGAAGGGTGCAGGGGAAAGGTTCAGTTTCTCGGCAATGAGAGAGTCAAAGCTCAACTTCATACCCCTTTTTGGACCAAAAACAATCTTGATCAAAAGATTTTAGACCTTAAACCCTCTCTTTCAAAACGTTTTTGAAATAAAGTTTCTACGATGTTTCCAACGCTCGCATTTTGTAAAGTTGCGCTTTTCGGTAAAACCGAGCAAGGACAAAGTAGAAATGAGTGAAAAAGAGATGAAATCTTTGAAAATCTTTCAAAACACTTACTTATGGGTTGAAGTTGAAGAAAGAAAAAGAAGAGAAGAGAAGAGGAGAAGAACCTAGTTAGGGAGGGAAAATGGGCATGAACTGTTAAGAAAGGCGAGCAACCCTCGCCGAATCGGGCCCTATTCATTTGCATATTGGAATCAAGCTATGAGGCCACCATCGTTGGAAAGAAGACTTCTGGGGCTTCATTTTTCACTCAAGAATCTCCTAAAGCCAATTCCGGACGGGGGAGATATGGTTGATTGAAGTAGGGCATCACTCCGGTTGGACCGAATCTGCGCGGCTTCACCAAAATAGGCATAACGTTTTTCATAGGAGGAATTTTAATGCAAGGTTTGCGCCATTGGAAAGCTAACTTCCGGGGCTTAAATTTGGACACCTGGTCGGCCACCTTTGAACTTCCCAATAACTGGCTGGCCACCTTTCTTTCCGGCAGATCCATTTTTTGTCCTGAAAAAAACCAGGAAAAGTAGCAGGCGACCAGAAAAGATGGTAGGCTGCCACCTGAACCTTTGAACTGGCCGGCCGACCAGGGGAGGTGGCCGGCTGGCCACCTGAACCTTTTGCACCTGGCCGGCCATTTTTTGTCCCTCCTGGTGCATTACAGCTGTGCTAGCTGTTTGCACCAGACCTCTGTCCGAGGTCTGCCTTTTGGCTCCATTTTTGAATTGTTTTTTCCCCCTTTTCCTGGCCTCTCTCCTCTATAAAACAACACACTTGAGCTTCATTTCTAAAGGTGAGAAAACCAACTGAGGCACTATATACATACAACCATATCTATACTCCAAGCCTCAAAAACAACTGTTCTTGCATTATTTACCCTACACCTCATAGCTTACCACCTCCATCACTCATTCCAGCACCTTGGAGGCCATTTTGAAGAGGTTGAAAGCTCAGAATTTTGGACCAAAAGCTCCTGATTTGCTGCTCTTCAAGGGTAAGCACCTATTTCCCTTAAACTTGATTTTTTTGCTTCATCAGTATAAGCTATACTTGCCAGCATTTTTGAGCTTCGACCTGAACTGAAAATAGTCTTATTTTGAGCTCATATTCATGTTTGATCAAGGACTTTCTCTGTTAAAGTTTCTACTCGCCCTTTGTGTTCTATCCTCTTTTAAGGCTTATCTGCATAATATATAGCCTTGTTTGTGAGCATTCTGGGCTTCTAGAAAAACTGAAAAGTGCCTTATTTAAGCCCTCTTCAACTTTGTTGAAGGACTTTGCTGTTTGAGGCCACCTACTGCCTCTTGCTCTCTATCTCTCTTTTGGGGCTATTTTTGCATCATTTTGGCCCTACTTGTGAGCATATTTGAGATTTTCCATAAACTGAAAAGTATCTTTTTGAGCCCATCTTTAACTTTGTTGAAGGGCTCATTTCTGTTTGAGGCCTTTTGCTATCCTGTTTGTTCAATCTCTCTTCTAGGGTTTATTTTGCATGATACATTAGCCTTATTTGTGAGCCTTTTTGGACCTCGACCTAAATTGAAAAAAGTCTTGTTCTAACATCATCTTCATGTTTGTTAAGGTCTATTCCCTGTTTGAGTCATCTTCCCTATGCATGCTTCATTCTTTCATGATTAGGGCTAGCATTAGAGCACTTGCATTGGCCATGGTTTGGCCTCTTAGCCACTGAAATCCAGTGGATTTCAGTGGCTTAGATGTGTTCTTGAAGGACAAAATCAGAGGGGGGTGACCCCTCTCTTCTTGTTTTGCTTGATGGTTTTTGGCCTTCCAAAGAGGCCTTATCTTGCATGCTTTGTGACTGATTTCAGGGCCAATTTGATGAGTTTTAGGGCAATCATATTTGATTTCTAGAGTAATTTTCCATGCTAAGTGTCCTTGATGCATGTGTAATAACCCCTTTGTATGCCCTTCCAAAGGAGCCCCTCATTTTACATGCATTGGCTGCATTTCCATGTTTATTTGGGCATATTTTCACATGTTTTGTTCACTGATTTTTGCTGGTTTGGTGAGATTTCATATGCTTCATATACATGCCATGTAAACCATGTTTGCTAGTCAAAGCTGCATGCTATTTTAGTCCATCTTGCTAGAATCTTTTGGCCATGCTTTGAACTAGAAATGTTCATGTTTTGGGACTGCCTTGGTTCTGTCTTTATGCTTCAAGATCAAATAATGCATGCTTTGTATAGCTATAGGTCAATACATATGCCTAATTTTGTGTTTCGGGACCATCCCATGCATCGGGTGCCATGTTTCCATGTTTCGGGATCATTTTGTATCACATTTCAGTGCTAGAACTTGCATGTTTGTATGCCACATTTCATGCCTTGCCATGCCTTGTTAGAGTGGCATTTGTGCCTTAGGATCGGTCCTCGGTTTGCGTGCATATGGGCACGCACCTCGAGTGTCTCATTTTCATCTTATGGCCACTGATGTGAGTGCGGCTGAGGTCCACTCATATTGGTGTAAGTCCATTATGCATTGCGTATGCCATTTCATTTCATAGCATTGCGTATGCTAGGTTGCATGCTAGAGCATCATGTATGTCGTGTTACATCGAGCATTGTGTATGCCATTTCATAGCATTGTGTATGCTAGGTTGTATATTAGTTGCATGGTGCATGCCATCTCATTTGCATTGTGTTTGGGATAGAAGTTAGCCCGAACACGAGAAACGAGGGACGTTTCGTACTTCGAGTGACAGAACGTGTCTTAATTCCCGGTCACTGACACTCCGAATTATCCATGATGGAGTCTAGGTCTTGTTGTGTTTATGTGTGCATTCATTTCACATTGAGTCGTGCAATTTGACTCCTCGGCCATCATGCATCCAGATGCGTGATTGGTGGCAAGAGGATCGAGGTATGCATACATGTGTGAAAATACTTTGCCATGCCCCTTTCTTGCTCTCTGTTGCAGCAAATCAGAAACTGGCACTCTTTTGGGGCTCCGTGCAATATTCCGAGCTTAATTGTAAACAGAGGCTAATTGGGGCATCGCAATGGATTTCCGCGCAAGGCAACCCAAACATGCATCATTCATCATCCGGAGCAGAGCTGAGGCAGTCCATAGGCTTGCGTGCTAGTTTACCGCTTTCCTAGTTTAATTTGTTAATTAATTAGGGTTTTGTACTCATTTGGGACTGTATATTATTTATTCGGACCCTCCGAGCGAGGGCATAATTGTAATAAGTGTGCGTGTGTGCGATGTATGTCTTCCAACCCCACGTCTTTCTCCCTTTTATTTACCTGCTTATGATGGATAGATTAGGGCATGTTTCAATTAGCATACAGTATGATAGCATGTTTGCATTCATTCATCTGTTTTGCATGCACCGGGCTCGGTGCATCATACTAACTGCATTGTATTTCAATTCTGAGTTGAATACATGTTAGTTGTAGCATTTCACATGCCATCTTTAGAATAGCCGAGCCTGCTATAGTTGCATTTTTGCATGTGTTGCATTAGGCATTTCTGTATAGTTAGGATCATGCATGGATTTCTAACATAGTTTCTGTTTTAGCTTGGAGTACTCGATAAGTTTTTACGCTTTAGCATCCTTGCATGAGTGTGAGTGACTGCCATGATAGCATGCTTACCATGAGGCTATTTGCTTATGTGATATAACTGCCTGAATGCCTGTGGGTGAAGGTTGGGTTATTTGGATTGGAACAATGCATTGACTGTGAGTTTTAAGCCCACTAGATAGTGGCAGAACCATCTTTTCTAAGCCCACCCGAGGGTGGCAAAATCTGCATTTTAAAGCCTACTTGCGAGTAGCAAACCATCTTTCAAAAAAAACAAACATGAAATGTTTTGTTCCAATTCAGGCGACCCGGTCTATACTTGTATGTTGTGCGCATCACATAGTAAATCTAGGCTAATAACCAGGATAAGAATGTATAAGGTTTTCAAAACTCGATATCATGGTTAGTAGAGGTCGATCTTTGATCGGGCGAGCGGGGGTGCTCACGAAGTGACCTTCCCCAATCGTACCCAAGTTCCCGAGCCGAGGCAACTTTGGTGATGACGGACACGTGGCCTTAGGCAAACGAGTCAGGGTTTCCTAAATTTTCCCAAAAATAAAATATTTAGGTGGCGACTCTGTATCTGGCAAAGCAGTCCATGTTTGGAACTTCTTTCAAAAAAAATCTATTTTCTCAAAACGATTTGCCGGATTTGGACTCTTTGGTTCAGATTAAGAACCGTGACATTAGAGTCCTGAACTGTAGTGAGCCCAAAATGAACAAAACGGGGGTCATCTCCCGGGGCGTTCGGGGACGTCTACACCCATAGCAACTTAGCCAAACATTCCTTTCCTGCTCCAACACCATACAAGATTTCCCTTCAGAAATAAACTCACACTAGTCCATGATCAGTTCCTTAATGGGTTTCAATTTAAGTGCCATCTCCTCCATTGACTTAAAAGTGAACACCACATCTTGGCCCCCACTTTCTCTTACCAGCACATCCTCCATACCTATTGCTTCATTTTCCTTCTTCAAGTTAGTGTTAGCATAATTCTCCTTCAAGCGCACCACTACACTTTCATACAACCACCCATTCCCTATTTCATCAGCCTTCACTGTGATGTTATCTCTTCCACGCCGCATTTTGCCTATTACTACCTTAGCATATGACCTGTGATCTGTAGACACATCGATCCACCTTCTGTCTTCTCTTCGTTGGCCATTTTGATTTCTTCCCTGAGGACGCACTAGCCCTGTTAGTCCTTTTCCCCCCCATTGTTTCCTTACCAAACGCGGCATGCTTTACCACTATTGCCTTATCATCCACCCAGAGTCCATTTCCTTTTTGCACTGTAACATTTGCCGCCACTCTGCAACCAAACCTAACAAAACCAAATCTAGTATTTGTGATCCGTCTTCCCTTATTTGGAATGAATACATCCTTAACCATACCAAACTTAGTGAATAGATTGTGGAGTCCCTTCGGGTTCACTGAGATTGGTATGTTATCCACAAAGATGGTGAAGACACTTGCACATCCTTCATTCTTCTCTCTTTCTTGTCTGCCTCTCTGCCTTACAACTGGGATCCATCCTCCATACTGATCCATCTCCCTCCGGGCCGGACTCAGCAGAGATAATGATATGTCTTACTAATGGTATCATTTATTTATGGACAAATTATATGGTATTCCATGTATTTATTTATTTATTTTGGTGTTAATTTGTTTCATATAGTTTCAATTTTATTTAATTTGACTTTGAATTTTAAATTTTGTATCAATTTAGTCCAATCAATAATACATGTTAAGACAACACGTGATCATTTTTCAAAGGTAAAATGTGTATTGTACTACTCTCTATATCTCTTTACAACACCAACACCAACACCAACACTAACACCAACATCAACGCTACCTACCTCTACCACAAAACATCTAATTGGTACAAGAATTTGCATTAATCATCGCCCTTGCCCTCAATTGTCATCTAATCTACCTTGATCTATCAATTATCACCCTTGCCTCGGTCGATCACCCTTGTTCTCTATTGACGGTTGATCAACTTCTTCCCCATTCCCCATCACCATCTTCTTCCTCCCCATCCCATTCTCATTTAGGTTTAAGCCTACCCTACCTTCTCCTGTCGAATACCTTTCCTCTCTCAACCTTCTTGTCATCATCAATGCATTTGATTTTAGTTTGTAGATAATTATACCTCAATTCTCATGAATAATAAAAACTAGATGCCATTAACAATTAATAGGGATCATATTTAAGGTCTATTTTCATATTTATATGTTCTTATAAGAACATATAAATATGAAAATAGACCTTAAATATGAATGGTGGTTGGATTCCTGTGATCAGAAGAAGGGTGGTAGGAAATCAAGATGGTTATTGTAAGAAGATAGAGGTGATTACCATTTTCGTGGACAACATCCCAGAGTCCATGGATGCTAAAGGTTTATTCAGTCTTTTTAGAAAGTTTGGCGCGGTAAAGGATGCGTTCATACCTGGGAAGAGGAAAAGAGTTTTAGGTTCCAGATTTGGTTTTGTGCGATACGATTGTGAGGTGGCGGCAGAGATGGCGATTGAGAAGGCTGATGGTTTGTGGTGTGATAACAAGGCGTTGAAAGTTAAAAGAGCAGAGTTTCAAAAACCTCATGCTCTGGGTCATCGAGAGAAGATGCTAAACAGAGGGGATGAAGGCAGAGCGATGCATCAGCGGCCTCAAAGGCAGCAATGGCAGGATAATGGGGCTACGCAGTCATATGCAGAAGCATTAGTAAGATGAAGAGTACGTGACAGTGAGAAGGTGGTGATCAGAGCTTATGAAGAAGAAAACGGATGGCTTTACGAAAGTTTAGTGGTGAAGTTGAGTAGCTTCTCAGCTGTGGAGGCTTTCAAAGCAGAACTACAAAATAGGGGAATGAGGGATGTTATTGTTAGGGACAATGGAGGAAGAATAGTAGTGCTAACTTTTAATTCTGTTCAACAGATAAAGGAAGGGAAGGAACAAATAGGCATATGGGGTAAGAAGTGGTGTGATTCAGTTGATGAGTGGGGGAAGAGCCAGTTTGAGGAGCAAGAGAGATGTGTCTGGCTAAATTGCTTTGGCATACCAATTAATCTTTGGAGTGTGATGACTTTTAGAAGCATTGGAAGCCATTGGGGGACTGTTGTTCAATTCCAAGAGGATATTTCTAGCCCACAAAATTTTCACCATGGAATAGTACGAGTAATCACAAGATGTATGGAGTTGATTAATTCGGTAGTCTTTTTGGAATTCAAAGGTAAATCTATACCAGTAAGGATCTGTGAAGAACTACCAAAGTGTTTGCTTCATACTTCCAGTGAAACCGAGTGAAGGAGATGCTGCAGTTGAAATCGAAAGGTTGTGAAACTGTGGAGGTGGATTAGGTGTCTGGCAATGGTGGGATGACGAGGTGTGATTACAGAGAGTACTGTAGCAAGGGAGAATGAGGTGGTTGGTGAAGATGATGAGGTCAGCAGGGTTCAGGAAACAGTGGCTGGTAGATCAAATGTGATACGTAGAGGTTATGATGGGAAGTATGCACCAGCTGAAGCTATGGTGAGTATGGGAAATGGTAAGGTAGGCGCTGGGTCCAAAGAAGAGGGTATGAATCAGGGAGTCAATTCAAGTAGATACTGATGACCAAAATTCAAAAATTGGATGGGGCTGTTGACAATACTAGACTTACAAGTGCAGCGAATGGACCGGAGAGGGTCACACCAAATATAAATTTGGAAGTAATACTTGAAGGCCTGTAGGTTGGGCCTGAGCCTAGCAGATTACAAGTGGGGTTAGGCTTGGATTTGAGTGACTGTGCGGCCCAATCCCAACTTAGATCATCTGAGGCCCATTTCTCCCATATATCACATTCCAATATGGTTAAAAGGGCTGGGAAAAACTCAAAGAACAAGGCAGCAGTTGGTACTAAGGGTAATATATCACGGCAGAAGGGCATAGGGATAAAGAAAGGCTCCTACTCTGTAGGCGGCCATAGCAAACAAAGAAGCATGGTTGGAGGGCTTGGTTTTCAAAGAGGGGCACTATTCAGAGCTTCAGCAGTAGCAGCTACAGCTGCTACTTCTTTGTCTTCATCTCAGAGTCATGCAACACAAAGGAGGAAAAATTTGATGGAGGAAGCACATGCAACAGTGAAGATTGGAAAACTGTTGGGTTTGCAATGTCAAGGTAAAGAGGATGAGCTAGTCAACAAGATAGTGGAACTTGAAGAAAATGATTTACAAAGAATTGCAGGTGAGGAAGGGGCAGTCAAATCTTAACAGATTATTAAGTAGGGGACTAAGGAAAAAATATAAGTTTATTATGCAGATTTTATCTTGGAATGTTAGAGGGTTGAGAAGGTCACAAAAGAGGGGCAAAATAAAGAATTTGGTGAAGGATAGAAGAGTGGATGTCTTACTTTTACAAGAAACCAAAATGAACTCAATGGAGGAGTATTTTGTGAGATCCATGTGGCCTTTTGAAGAGATGGGTTATATAATGGTGGATTCAGAAGGAAGTGCTGGAGGGTTGCTGTGTATTTGGAGGCCACAAGTGTTTGAGCTAAAAGACTGCTGCAGTAGTAAGCACTTCATTCTACTCTCAGGTACCTTGGCTCAACATTTTGATTGTGTGATTGTTAATATATATGCTCCAAATGAGGTGTTGGGGAGGAAGAAGATATGGGATTCCCTTGTGTGTTTACAACCCCATTTCCCAAACCCATGGTGTGTGGGTGGTGATTTTAATGAAATCAGATTATTGAGTGAGAGGAAAGGGTGTTCAAGAAGAGAGAAGGGGATGAAGGAGTTCAATGAGTTTGTGGAACAGTTGGAGCTGTCTGATTTGCCTATGTTAGGCAGAAAATTCACTTGGTGTAATGCATTGGAAAGGGATAGGTGAAGTAGGATAGATCGTTTTTTGTTAGACTCCCTGTGGCTAGAAAATTTTTCATTTAATCTATGGGGATTACCCAGATCAATTTCAGACCATTCTCCAATTTTGTTGAAGGAAGATGATAGGGATTGGGGTCCTAAGCCATTCAAATTCATTAATGCTTAGACATCATATCCTACATTCTTGACTGAAATCAAGCACATTTGGGAGGTCACACAGGCTTCAGGATGGGCAGGGTACAGATTAATGAGGAAGCTATCCTCCTTAAAGAGTCACTTAAGGATGTGGAATAAGGAGGTGTTTGGCAATATTGATACTATGTTGAGGTCAGCAGAACAAGAACTACATGAATGGGATTTGAAGGCAGAAACTAGATCTCTGGATGTGCTGGAAACAATAAGAAGGAGAGAGGTCAGAAGTCAGGTATAGAAGCTTAGTAGGAATAAGGAAAGAATATGGCATCAAAAGTCCAGATTGTTGTGGGCTAGGTGTGGTGACAGAAATACTAGATTTTTCCATCTTATGGCAAGTAGTAGGCAGAGAGTGAACTTGATAGCTTCTGTGTCAGTGGAGGGAGTGAGGCATGAGGATCCAACTCAGGTGAAACAAGCAGTGCTTAGCCATTTTAGAAACCATTTTGCTGAAAGTTGGACTTCTAGGCCACAAATTTCTGGACCTTTTGCTACAATTTCCCCGGAGGCAGCAGTGGGTTTAGAAGCAATGTTTACTGAAGAAGAGATCTAGGCAGCCATTCAGGATTGTGATGGGAACAAGGCTCCTGACCCAAATGGTTTTAACTTAGCTTGTATTAAAAAATGTTGGGGAATAATGAAAGGTGACATATTGCAGATGATGTATGAGTTTCACACAAATGGGAAGCTGGCAAGGGGTGTTAACAGTTCTTTCATGGTGCTCATACCCAAGAAGGACAATCCCATAGGCTTGGGGGACTATAGACCCATCAGCTTGGTTACCTCAGTGTACAAGATTTTGGCCAAGGTGCTATCTAGAAGATTAAAGAAGGCTCTTCCCTCTGTGATAAATGAAGTGCAGTCAGCTTTTGTCAGTGGTAGATATATCTTGGATGGGGTGTTAATAGCAAATGAAGTTGTGGATTGGTGGAAAAAGTCTAAAAAGAAAGGCATTATATTAAAATTGGATTTTGAGAAAGCCTATGATTCAATAAATTGGGAATTCTTATTGGCAATGATGAGAAATTTTGGATTTGGTGATAAATGGAGAAGGTGGATGAAAGCTTGTATCTCTACAACTATGGTGTCAGTTCTTGTCAATGGTGCACCTGCAGAGGAGTTCCAGCCACAAAAGGGGTTAAGGCAAGGGGATCCCCTTTTTCCATTCTTGTTCATTATTGCTGCAGAAGGGCTTAATCTGCTACTTGCTAGGGCTAAAGTACTGGGTTTATTTAGGGGTGCTACTGTTGGTTCCAATGATGTGAATGTTTCACATCTCCAATTTGCTGATGATGCTATTATATTCTGTGAAGGGGATATTGAGGATATTTCGAATATTAAGAGGGTGTTGAGATGTTTTGAAGTGATGTATGGGTTAAGAATTAATTATCATAAAAGTGTAGTGTGTGGTGTGGGCTTCCAAGAAGATCAATCTAAGGAGTTTGCTAGGGTTTTGAATTGTTTAACTAAGAAATTATCCTTTTCTTTCCTTGGTCTCCCTTTAGGGCCTAATCCTAGGAAACAGAGTACTTGGGACCCAGTTGTGCAAAAGGTGAAGAAAAAGCTGTCCTCTTGGAAGAGGAAGCTTCTATCCTATGCTGGGAGATTGACTTTGATCAAGTCAGTCCTTACTAATTTGCCAATCTATTTTCTTTCTCTCTTTAGAATGCCTAAGGGTGTTGTTAAAGCCTTGGTCAAGTTACAGTCATCTTTTTTGTGGGGAGGGAATGTTAATAAAAGGAAAGTGCACTTGGTCAAATGGAAGGAGATCAGAAGAAGTAAAAGTCAAGGAGGTTTGGGTGTGAGGGACTTAGGAGAGGTGAATGAATCTTTGCTATTGAAGTGGTGGTGGAGGTATGGTAATGAAGATTTAGCTTTGTGGAAAACTGTGGTGTGTTCAAGGTATGGTAGGAATGGAGGAGGTTGGCTTCTAGATCTGAACTCTTCAGGTGGGATGTCCTTAGTTTGGTTTGACATTGTGAAATTGCTCTCAGAAAATCAGCAATTAGGGGATTTCTATGGTGAGCATTTTAGAATTAAGGTTGGAAATAGAAGGAGAATATTGTTTTGGCAAGATAAATGGCTTAACAATTGTGACCTGAAGATTCAATTCCCTAGGCTTTATAGTTTATCCACTGAGAAAGAGGAGACCCTTCAGCAAATCAGTGCTAAGAAGAGTAATATGGGGCTGTGGCAGCTTAAATTTAGAACGCAGTTATTTGTATGGGAAGCGGAGGAGCTGTAGAGATTGATGGAGCTGTTGGATACATCTACAGTGCTGAGGTTTGATTGTGTTGACTCTTGTTTGGTTAGCAAATACTTCAGGCCTTTTTTCTGTCTCTTCTGTGAGAAGATGGTGGGATGCTAAAATAGGGACTGGTCAGGTTATGCCTAAAGGGGTATGGGTCGGTTTAGCTCCGCCAAAAATGCAGTTCTTTTGTTGGTTGGCTTGGAGAGGCAAAATAAAGATTGCAACCTTCCTTCAGAGGATTGGGGTGTTACCTGGTGCAGCGAATAATATGTGTGTGTTTTGCCAAGCTGAGGTGGAATTCTTGAATCATGTGCTCATGTTCTATCCACTGGTGTGGAAATGTTGGTCTCAAATGGTAAGATAGAGTAGTCAGGTTTGGACAATCCCTGGATCAGTTCAAGACTTGTTACAGTGGTGGTCTGCTAGTAAGAGTAAGCATTGGGTCTCTAGATTATGGGAGATAGTTCCAGCTGTTATGTTATGGTCAATTTGGAGATTGCGAAATGAATGTATGTTCAAAGGGGTTCAACCCATTTTTTACGATTTTTGTGACAAAGTGAAGGTACAGATTGCTCTGTGGGTAAAATGGAGTTTGGAGGTTGAGTATTCAGTTGATGATATTGTTTGCAATCTCAATCAGATCAGGTTGTCTGTTCAGACCCTTTGCAATTTTACTTCAGGTCCTCTGCTGTAGGGTGCCTGATTCAGCTGCCTTAATGGGTGATTGGTCTGGTCTGGTCTGGCTTGATTCTGCTTCAGGTCCTCTGATTAGAAATTGCAGATTTCTGTTTGTATTGATTATTGGTTTGAATTTTGGGGGTATTTGCAATGGTTTCTGTGGGGTGTGCTTGGTGGTATGCAACTGATAGGGTTTTGGTGGAAGTCTATTGCTAGATTGCTATTCTGCTTGTCTGCATCTGATATGGTCTGCTGATCTGTGTGTTGGTCTGGTTGCTATTGTGTTAGGAGTCCTGATGGATGCTTCAATGGGACGAAGGTCAATGTGTTAGGTGGTTGATTGGACTGTATACTGATCTGCAGTGCTACTCCATTTTCTACTGCTAGTTTAGCTTGGTTCTAATTAGTTTTGGTTCTTGGAGTCTTCATTCAGGTTGATGGCATTCCTTAATGTGCAGCTCTGCATCTGTGTGATGAAGTCCTGCTGTTAAGAAGTGCTGAAGTGATTTATGAAGTGCTGCTACAATTTCTACTACTGGTTTAGCCTGGTATAATCAGTTTTGGTGCTGGGGTATGGTGGTGAAATCTGATCTGATGGTGCTAGTGGCTTAGCTTCGTGTGCAAGCTGCAGGAAATGTGATGCTGAGGGCAGAGGTGTAGTCATTTGGATGCAGGGGGGCTGTGCCAAGAGCTATGTAGTCTAGGTTCTTGGTGACTTCATTCAGTGAGGACTGCAGCTGGTTTTTTTGGTGGTTTGTTGCTAGGTAGCTCCTTTGCTGGTCTATAACTGAGTTGGTATGCTGCTAGTGGCTGATTTGCATCTGGTTGGTTTGTTTTACTATCTGCTGCTAATTTTGTCTATCTGTTGCTGCTGTTATCTATCTATCATTTAGGTGTTGCTCATGCTTTGTCTTGTGTTGTTGGTTTCTCACCAACCTGGAGGTTGGTGCTTTTTCTAGCTCTAAGCTCGTCTTTATTGATGTTTTGCCTATCATATGTAATTTATATGTGGTTCATCAATAAAATTTCTTTTGCCTATCAAAAAAAATATTGTATCTAGCTAGATTAGAGTCATTAGACTGGTGTCCAATCTTAAATCTTTTTTATTTTTTATTTTTTGCGGTAGGAGATATTTATAATATAAAAAGTATTGCATCCAAACAATTATAGTCTAACAATTAAAGAAACCCAACAATCAAGAAATATCGCCATAATTACAAAAAAAATTACATAACGTAACATAACAAAAAGGCACATAATAGCGAAGAAAGATTATAAAATTTTGCTTTTGGTGCAATGATTGACCTTAGATCTCTAGATAGAACTTCACATAGATGGCCAACTGAACTAACCCAACTAGTTAAAAAAATAAAAAAAATAAAAAAAAGTCACCAACTCACCATACATTTGCCCTCATTTCTTATTAGGGCATATTTTACTGGATTCATTTTTTTTTTGAAAAAAAAAAAAAAAAACAAGGCCATGCAAGTAAGAAAATGCTGTCCTGTTTTATTATAAAACACTTTGAGAACTTGAATGTAGACATTATATGAAACTTATGTAAATGTCACGACCCGAACCCGCCCCCGTGGGTAAGGGACGTAACGCCAGAATCAT
This sequence comes from Camellia japonica, assembly GCA_030407325.1. Classification (NCBI taxonomy): domain Eukaryota; kingdom Viridiplantae; phylum Streptophyta; class Magnoliopsida; order Ericales; family Theaceae; genus Camellia; species Camellia japonica. The sequence continues at coordinate 95,249,991 of JAPPVO010000002.1, forward strand.
GAGATTACCTACGGCCTCAAACCAACCAAATGTATTTTAATAGAGTTAATGGGGGCCAAACGGAGCAATTTAAAAACTTTGTCCATAGAGCTGTGCTTATATGCACGTCTTCATAACATTCCAGACACAAATATGTTAAACAACTCACATCAGAAAATACAGTAGCAAAAGGTTCTGTACAAACAGGATCATTAGTCTAAGTCATCCCGTCAAAACTGTACACAACAGATACAGAGTCCTCGCCAACATGACGAAATATAAACATAACAAAATGGCAAAGACGGGTCTCGTACGTGAGGACACAAGGGCTAACTCTCCAAAACCTTTGTTGTTCCTGACAGACTTCACTGGTGGCTGGGTTTGGACTTCTCTGGCTCACCTACAAACACATGAATGAGTGTGAGCGATTAGCCCAGTGAATAATATCAAATACAGAAGTTATACAAACGATATGTAGAACAACATGCTCCAAACAGCCTTAGGGCCCCAAATTCATATTTCTATTTAACATATATATACATTAATAGGTCAAGTTACTGTGGTTCCAAACATACTGGCCTTTGGCCCATTTATCTTTCCATAACAAACTGGCCCTTGGCCCATCAGACTTTCATCCATGTCAAAACGGCCTCTGGCCCATTCATTCATGTCAAAACGGCCTCTGGCCTGTTCATTCTATTATTCAGATCGAACTGTTATTTGTGTCAAACTATTACTTATATCAAACTATCATTCGTGTCAAACTATTATTTATGTCAAACTATCATTCCTATCAAACTGGCCTTTGGCCCACTCAAGTGACAAACTGGCCTTTGGCCCATTTAAATGACAAACTGGCCTTTCGCCCATTCATTTGTGACAAAACGGCCTTCGGCCCACTCATTCATGTCAAAACGACCTTCGGTCCATTTATTCATGTCAAAACGACCTGCGGTCCATTCATTTATGCCAAAACGACCTTCGGTCCATTCATTTATGTCAAAACGACCTGCGGTCCATTCATTTATGCCAAAACGACCTTCGGTCCATTCATTTATGTCAAAACGACTTGCGGTCCATTCATTTATGCCAAAACGACCTTCGATCCATTCACTTATGTCAAAACGACCTTCGGTCCATTCATTTATGTCAAAATGACCTTCGGTCCATTCATTGATGTCAAAATGTTGTCCACTAATTGAATCAACGAACTTATAAAACTTACATAGAAGTGAGCAATTGGACAACAGTATATTTCAGATATCTTGATAAGATATTACTCAGAGTGATCGGTTGGTTGGTTCGCCCTAGAGCTCGACCCTACACATTTCACGAATACAAAAGGGTCATTAACAATTCAATCCGTTCCTTATTTCACATATTCCTCTTTAGGCCTTGTTCTTATCTCTTTAACTCATTTACAATGCTTAACACATGCCTAAGAGTGCTTGCAAGTGAAAGAGAACGGAAAACGAAACACTGAATGCGAAAACAAAATTTCAAAAAATAGGGTCCCCGCTCGAGCGTTGGCTCCACCGCTTGAGCGGACCCTTAAGGCCTGCAAAAGTACTGGTTGCATGAAAAATACGCTCGAGCGTGAAATAGGGAGCTCGAGCGGAAGGCCTGTCTGCGTAGCTCCCCTGCTCGAGCGTGAACTCACCCGCTCGAGCAGACACCGAGTCTGCAAAAAGTACTGGGAGCACGTTTTTCCCGCTCGAGCGGACATCAAAATTCTGGGTTTCCCAGATTGTGTTCTTGAGCTTCATCTTGATGTTCAAAGGTTCCAAAATGCATGATTTTGGCTCAATTTTCACATATACACACTCTAACATGGTATAAATTCCAAATTATAACATAATGAAGCTCAATTTCACAATTAAATCACATGCATGGCTCAATTTAACTCAAACCCATCACCAACACACTAGATTCAAACATGCAAGACTAAAACTCCCATGATTTACACTTACATGTGAAATATACATAACATCTTCAACTCAATTGGTGAGGAGGTGATCAAATACATGGTCAATAATCAAACTCAACATGGATACATACTTTAAGCTCAAACATGGAGATTTATGGCAATTTCTTACATGCATGTGTTCTGTTAAGACTTCAAATTCAACATAATCAATCTAACTCGTGCTCTTGACCATTAATCAAATTTGAATTCAACAGATGGTAACTTGAATTCATGAATTCATTTACCTAGGAGCTCAATCTTCACAATTATGGCCAAGTCTTGCACCTAGCCTTCCCAATTCACAATTTACAAGCCAAAATACACCAAGATGCCTCATTTCCCTCTCAAGGTCGGCTCTCTCTCTATTCCAAGACACAACATCTGGTTTTGAGCTCAAATGTACAAATTGAGTGTATATGGCCTCTCACATAAAGTCCCACTAACCATCATTTAATATTATTAAATAATTAGGCACTAAATTCATCAATTTAATTGATTTAATCTGACCCGAATCAATTTTCAAATTAAATTCCACCGTAGGCTCTAAAAATTGCCAATCACAATGGCGTAATCAATTTCGGTTCTGTGGCCGATAAGGCCTCCAATTTAATTTCCGAAGCGAAAAAACAACAGATATTCCTACGGTGAACAGATAGAAATTCAAAACCACATATTTTCACATAATGGTACACACAAATCATATCAAAACACATAATCACATTCATATTAAGGACCAATTAACATATTACGGAACAGGGGTATTACAGTCTTTCCCCCTTTAGGAAGTTTGGTCCTCCAAACTTAATTTACCATTAGTCGAAACAATTTAGAACACTTTTCATTCAACGGTTCCAATCATTTCGATAGTTACCTGCTTAGTCTCAAAATCAAGCAACACTCTGTTCTCAACAGTCAAAGACTCAACTTTTCTCCATACAAGACTTGTATGGTGTCACACCAAATCTAGAGTGTAGGCTGGGTGGTTGTAAGCAAAGTCTGCCAACAATGGATAAATCTCCCAAACTCCCTGAAAAATCTACTGCACATGTTTGGAGCATTTCTCCCAAAAGTTTTTTATAATTATACATCGATTTTCGGATGGAAAGCAGCGCACGAATCACAATTCAGTCCCCATTGGCTCTTGAAGGCTTGTCAGAATCCGAACACATTTTAGGGTTCCTGTCTAAACAATAGATATTGGGACCCCATGCAAACAAGCACACCTTATTGATGTAACAGCGGCTAATCTACCAGCATTAAACGAAAATTTCACAGGGAGGAAACGAGCAATTTAGTAATCCCGTACACAAAAACTCAAACGGGACTTATACCTTGGGTGTCCGAGGTAGTCTCAAATGAAATTCGTAGTTACATATTCCCATTTCCATTCCGAAATAGACAGAGGTTGCAGTAGTTCCGCCAATAACTGTTATTCAACTCTGACTTGTAGCATCGAAAACATTTAGACACAATTTCAACAATTTCCTTTTTCACAATAGGTCGCTAACATATTTATTTCAAAAGCCAACTAACTTTACCATAGGAGTTCGGTCTATTCCCTTGTCACAAAAGTTCAATTCATTCTCCAACATTCCGCAATTCATAATCCGATTTGGATTTAATTCAGTTTCTCATCACAGTTATTCAAGGTTAATCAAAAGTCTTCAGGAATTTAAAGTGAATCAGGCACAAATCCCCAAGTCAACAAGGATACAACGAAACAATTCGCCACACGACATACGTAACTCATGTATCCCCATAGTACAACTTTATAAATAATACATGTTCCCTCATCATCCTACAGTTTACAATTTGGTTTAATATTCAATTCCCGGTTCCATCGAGTATCTCCACATCATCTGATAGTTGTCCAAAGCATAAGAAACTCTATGCATTAATCCCCATGACGTCAAGGGTAATATCAAAACAATCAATTACATGTCAAACACAATTTATACATCTTCGGATAATCAGGGTTTCTCAAAGCTTCTTGGATGTTAATAACATCTACCTAATACCAAAGGATGACATTCCGGACAGAACAAAGGAATAATCATCGGAATCAAAGCACACCCAATTCATGACCGTCGGTGGCCGACTCGAGATCGATTAGACAAAACCACCCGTACAAACCGTCGGTGGCAAAAGAGATTCTCAACAAAAGGCTTACTAGGCTTAAACGTCCCATAGCACGAAAGGACGTCTCAAGAATGTCATCGAAACAAACGCAACATCACTTACTATAACCTGATTTCCCAAAACCCGATAACACTTGAAGCAAACGCATGAAACATATTCGTATTAGTCGAGGATAAATATTCAGTACAGTTCACAATCAAATCAATCTGTTGTCATCGGTTTCCATAGCGTCAGACAAGCAAGAATACGACAACACACCAGCATTGTTCCTTAAGACACCCAATCACTGGATTTGCACAATTCAGTTCATTTATGACACATATGTCCTCAATAGTTAAAGGTTGGTTCTCAGTGGTGTTCATGGTTAGATCAATCTGTTGATAGCCCACAAGAGGTCTTTCAAATAAGTTAGGTATTCCAAACGGATTCAAGTTTTGGGTCTATCAGTTTTACTGCCAAGAATAATCTGGCTATTTATTTATAAGCAATTCTTAATCCCGCTTAACAAAATCAAATTAGATAGAGGGTCTTATCAAATCAATCCAAGCAAAGGTCTTGTCAAAGTAAATCAAACAGAGGTCCCATCAAGTTATATCAAATGAGGGTTCTATCAGGCCAAATCAGACAAAGTTTCTATCGGATCGAATCAGATAAAAGTTTTCTCAAATAGGGTACATTCGGTTCCGTAAGGCTCACTTCGTTTGTTTAAGCACATGGCTGATAGTTTCACAACTGTCCTAAGTTTATCAGTTCTCAAAGTCATATCAAAATCATTCATCTCAACTGTTCATATCAAAGTATTTCCAGTCATAAACAATATGGCATTGACCACATAAATTCGGGGGTAGTTGCATAAGCATGCAGTTATTCAGATCAGGAGGTATATACCATAATCAATATGGCAATTCCCAAACAAGTCTTATATACAGGCACACGGTGCACAGTAACACATTAAACAGAGTTCCTCGATTGTACATAAGATAGGGTCTGTTACTCAAAGGTTCCAAATTAGTCACAAAGTGTAGGTTTATGAGTCGAGCCCAGTATAGTCACATAATCCAGTCAATTTTCTACCAATTCAAATGTATGGTCTCACCATTATAGAGTCATAATTCTAGTGGCTTAGTCATTAAAGACAGTAATATAACAGATCACCCTGAGCATAGGTTCAGATGTACATGTGCATGTGCAGAGTTAAGCAATATCCCAATACGTATTTCACAAATTTCCCAAATGGAGCATATATGTTCAATAAACACAGTCTCAATCTTGTGGGTCTGACCAATCCAAATATACAGGCAGCAAATATGAAAGAGTATGCCGATCCGAATCAAATAATATCCCAAGCAAAGATGTACACATATACTAATTCAGAATCAATCAACACATAAGCAATCGTTTATAATAGTATAGATACCTGGGATAGCGGTCGCAGTATTTTGAGCGCTTTCTGAGATGAGTGTGATTACTCTATCTCGATTAGCAATTCCTATCATTGGTACGAATTCAACTGAGGCAAAAGATTTATTCACATTTGTTCAGTTCAGGGATAGTTCCTTACCATATGGTCCATTCTACCACATCTATAACGAGCCCCAGAAAATCTGATAACAAACTCTTCGGTATTTCTCACATTGGTGGTGGCAAAGGTTCTTGCCGTAGCGGCAACTGACGCTGTTGTCTTAAGATCTCTGCCATTTCTTGTACTACTCTTTCCAGGCTATCAAGTCGGGCTGTGGAAGAGCCCTCTAATCCGTATGCCCTTACTTTATCCATACTCTACACAATATCTTATTAAGCCTTATCAAATACTGGGGTGCCAAGTACAAAAATAAACACAAATACACATGGGTACATTCGCACATAGACACATTGTTATATTCTCATTTTATGTACCGTCAAGGCACAACTAATCACATACGTAACAGATGATTGCATACTTATCAGATATCGCATGCTGAACAATTAAGTAATTATATACTCAAATCATGTTCATATTTCACATAGACACCCATTTGCAGAATCGAATGCACATATGCAACTTTTCATGATTCATATGTTCATGTATGTGCATTATAACAAAACAAACTTGTTATACACATTAGCGTAGCAGTTCATATCTCAAATTCAAATCATGTGGGGTACTTCCTTTAGCATAACATATCATGTTGGTCAAGCATATCAAGTTCCGTAATGGAACCTCCGCTACTAGTAACATATCTCATACATAGGCCACGGTATTGCTTCCCCCGGGCGAGGGCCTGTACCATGGTATTATTTCCCCCGGGCTAGGGCCTCATGACCATAAGCCACAGTATTATATGCCCTGGGCGAGGGCCTCTGCTAAGGATACCACAATTACGTTCAAAGAAAATTTGGACAATCATCCATTCATACAAAACATAGCATTGCAGGGAACTTGTCCTTTCATATCATCAAAAAAAAATAAAAATAAATAATTAAAGTTAACCATGACTTTACAGAGTTATTACTCACCATCTAATTAAACTTGCATTATACTTTATACAAAAGATTCACAAGTATGCATATACCAGAGAGCATACATATTCAAATGGTAATTCACAGATCTATAGCACATAACTGTTCATATCGAAACACTTAAGCATATTCTTGATGCCTTCATATTCATATTTATAACATGAATGCATCCTAGATCTTTTCTAGACGCTTATTGCTCTTTTGGACAAGTGTGTGAGTTATTAACTCGTGCTCTGATACCACTCTGTCACGACCCGAACCCGCCCCCGTGGGTTAAGGACGTAACCGGCCAGTAATCATGAGATTACCTACGGCCTCAAACCAAACCAAACATATTTTAACAGAGTTAATGGGGGCCAAACGGAAGCAATTTAAAACTTTGTCCATAGAGCTGTGCTTATATGCACGTCATAACATTCCACTCATTCATGTCAAAATGACATTCGGTCCATTTATTCATGTCAAAATGACCTGCGGTCCATTCATTTATGCCAAAACGACCTTCGGTCCATTCATTTATGTCAAAACGACCTTCGGTCCATTCATTTATGTCAAAACGAACTTCGGTCCATTCATTTATGCCAAAACGACCTTCAGTCCATTCATTTATGTCAAAACGACCTGCGGTCCATTCATTTATGCCAAAACGACCTTCGATCCATTCACTTATGTCAAAACGACCTTCGGTCCATTCATTTATGTCAAAACGACCTTCGGTCCATTCATTTATGTCAAAACGTTGTCCACCAATTGAATCGACGAACTTATAAAACTTACATAGAAGTGAGCAATTAGACAACAATATATTTCAGATATCTTGATAAGATATTACTCACAGTGATCGGTTGGTTGGTTCGCCCTAGAGCTCAACCCTACACATTTCACGAATACAAAAGGGTCATTAACAATTCAATCCGTTCCTTATTTCACATATTCCTCTTTAGGCCTTGTTCTTATCTCTTTAACTCATTTACAATGCTTAACACATGCCTAAGAGTGCTTGCAAGTAAAAGAGAACGGAAAACGAAACACTGAATGCGAAAACAAAATTTCAAAAAATAGGGTCCCCGCTCGAGCGTTGGCTCCACCGCTCAAGCGGACCCTTAAGGCCTGCAAAAGTACTGGTTGCATGAAAAATACGCTCGAGCGTGAAATAGGGAGCTCGAGCGGAAGGCCTGTCTATGTAGCTCCCCCGCTCGAGCGTGAACTCACCCGCTCGAGCGGACACCGAGTCTGCAAAAAGTACTGAGAGCACGTTTTTCCCGCTCGAGCGGACATCAAAATTCTGGGTTTCCCAGATTGTGTTCTTGAGCTTCATCTTGATGTTCAAAGGTTCCAAATGCGTGATTTTGGCTCAATTTTCACATATACACACTCTAACATGGTATAAACACCAAATTATAACATAATGAAGCTCAATTTCACAATTAAATCACATGCATGGCTCAATTTAACTCAAACCCATCACCAACACACTAGATTCAAACATGCAAGACTCAAACTCCCATGATTTACACTTGCATGTGAAATATACATAACATCTTCAACTCAATTGGTGAGGAGGTGATCAAATACATGGTCAATAATCAAAACTCAACATGGATTACATACTTTAAGCTCAAACATGAAGATTCATGGCAATTTCTTACATGCATGTGTTCTAAGACTTCAAATTCAACATAATCAATCTAACTTATGCTCTTGACCATTAATCAAATTTGAATTCACAAGATGGTAACTTAAAATTCATGAATTCATTTACCTAGGAGCTCAATCTTCACAATTATGGCCAAGTCTTGCACCTAGCCTTCTCAATTCACAATTTACAAGCCAAAATACACCAAGATGCCTCCTTTCCCTCTCAAGGTCGGCTCTCTCTCTATTCCAAGACACAAAATCTGGTTTTGAGCTCAAATGTACAAATTGAGTGTATATGGCCTCTCACATAAAGTTCCACTAACCATCATTTAATATTATTAAATAATTGGGCACTAAATTCATCAATTTAATTGATTTAATCTGACCCAAATCAATTTTCAATTAAATTCCACCTAGGCTCTAAAAATTATGCCAATCACAATGGCATAATCAATTTCAGGTTCTGTGGCCGATAAGGCCTCCAATTTAATTTCCGAAGCGGAAAAATCAAACAGATATTCCTACGGTGAACAGATATAAATTCAAAACCACATATTTTCACATAATGGTGCACCAAATCATATCAAAACACATAGTCACATTCATATGAAGGACCAATTAACATATTACGGAACAGGGGTATCACAGTAAATGTCATCAGTGGAGTGGATTGCATCTCTATTTGAAACCGTGGTTAGAGATTACTTTTGTTTAGTGGAGCACTGAGAAGAAAGAGTGACATTCTTGTTGCCAATTTTATTTTTTTGATTTCACTTCCTAAATTCCAACTCAATCACAAGAATGCATTAAACTAATATATATATATATATATATATATATTTATCTGTTCTATACATGAGTTGCGTTTATAAATTTGAGTTTATGTAAATATTATTTTAATATAATAATTATTTTTCTACAACCAATTGAAAAATTATATGTCAAAGTTTAATAATCAAGTTTTAAAATATTATTAATAAGTGAACCGATTAAAGTTCATTCTTCAAACTAATCAAAACATGTATTCCTATGCAATTTCCCGTGCTTTTTGATAGTTTTCCGTAACTCAAAGCGATTCAGATGAATTTTACAAATTTGAATCCAGTTTAATTTAGTTTGATATTTTCTTCCTTTGCAATCATTGTGATATATTTTCTCATAAAGAGATTGTTTCAGATAAAAACTAAAACTTTATGCATTTAGAACTAACAATTTCAGTCCATAGAATTTCTGAAAACATATTGGAAACAATTTTTTTAAAAAACCAAAAAACTTATAAAAGACGTATGCACTTGGATTTCATAAAGCGAAATTTCTAGTTGTACAAAGAAAATATTCTAAAAGGAGAGATTTTAAAATCAATTTTTTTTCAAATTAAGAAAAGAAAAATTAATAGCGTGAGGGTAAAGAGAGATTATCATAAAAATGGATGGGAAAAATAATAATCTAGTCAACATATTATATTTGTTACATTAGTTACATTTCTTTTCGAACACAAAATATAATTCTTTTCCAAACTATCAATATTAATAGATATATATATATATATATGAATGTATATTTGGTAAACTATATGTAGTTAAATACATATGTGTCTAAAAAAAAGAAAAAAAAATTTAAATGAATTTATCTTAATACTTAATTTTTTTTATTTCTGTGATTTTTAATATATTTATCAGGTAATGATAACGTCACGATTTCAATTCAATTCCAGTTGAGCCTACGATTAAACCAATGATCTTTGCCCCATCTAGGTTTTATAAAAAAAAAATAATAATAATTGAATGGCACACCTCTATACCTATGAAATATGGGTTCATAGTATAAACACCCCCCCCCAAAAAAAAAAAATAAAATAAAATAAATAAATAAACAAAAAAAAAAAAAAAAGACTTTTTATAACTATTGTCAATCAATTGTCATATAATTACTATCTTTTGTAAATCAACATGAATAATATAATGAGGTAATCAAAGACCAACCCCTTAAGAACGATTTGAAAAATAAGTCTGACGTTAAAAGTTTTCATCATGAGTGAGAGAGAGGGAAATTTGCGACCACCCAAAGGCAATGGAGGTTGGATCCTTGTCATGAAACAATGGAGAGGAGGTGGAGCTCGAGGTAAAGAAGTAAAGCAGGGCCTTTACACTGTATTTGTGGACAATCTTCCAAGTTCAATGGATGATAAATCCCTATTCAAGCTCTTCACAAAGTTTGACATAGTGAAAGATGTCTTTATCCCCTTCAAAAAAGGAAGAGTGTCAAACTCAAGATTTGGTTTTGTGAGATTTGACTGTCCTGTAGCATCAGATATTGCTATTCAGAAAGCAAATGGCCTTTTGGTGGATGACAAGGTTCTTGAAATCAAAATTGCTTCTTATAACAGGAGCAACAGGAATGTGCACAGCAAGAGACGAGCCCAGAACATTAGAAAAGCATTCGAACCAACCAAAAGCAGGGGTTAAGTACCATATGTTGGTCACAGATCGTTCGTAGAGGTACTAAAAGAGGGCACAATCACTAAAGCTGGGAAACCAGGCACGACCATTAAAGTCAATGAAGATGGTCATGGCTGGCTCTATAAAAGTGTCATAATCAAACTCAATACGGATTGCTCCACTAACAACATCAACGAGGCCCTAAAGGAAAATGGGATAGCGCAAGCTGTGGTTAGAAAGGAGGGAGGTTGTGATGTAGTATTGACTTTTAAATCCCAAGAGGAGTTACAATCAAACATCCACACTATTAAGGTTTGGTTTAAAGATTAGAGTCAGTTTGTATTGGAGTAAAAGCCAGAATCCAAATTCAGCAGGAGAGATGTGTGTGGTTAAAGTGTTATGGCATACCCTTAAACCTCTGGAACAGGAACACACTTAACGACATTGGAAGCTTGTGGGGGTCAGTTCTTTACTTTGAGGGTAATATTAGTCAACCTAAGTCCTTCTCCTACTCCAGAATCAAAGTGGTTACATCATGTATGGAGTTCATCTCCTCAACAATAAATCTGGAGTGCAAGGGCAAACTACACCCTATACTTGTATATGAAGACCATCTTGACAACCCAGTAAAGTCTTTTTTCCAAATCACACAATGAGCAGGATGATTGCAGCTCCAATGTCGGCTTCTGCAGGGTAGAGGAAGTTAATTTTCCGGAGAAGTGCTACAAGGAGAAGGTTGATGATGATGCAATGGCAGAGGGGTATGACCACTCTAGTTCTGCTGTTGTGTGTTCCAATGAGATAGCACATAGGGAGGGACTCATTTAATGCTATAGTGGAGAGAATGTGGAGTGGTTGAGGAGACCTTGTGTGACGTGAGGCTTAGCAATGCTAGTGCAGTAGGTGTGACAAAAGTTAGTGCTGCCATTGCTTGTTCCAATGCGGTAGCACACAGGAAGGGACTCACATAGTGCTACAGTGGAGAGAAGGTGGATACAGTGGTTGAGAAGACTTTGTGTGATGGGAGGCTCAGCAATGCTAGTGCACTAGATGTAAAAGAAGCAATGATGAAGAAGCTAGCACCCTACCCAAAAAGCTATGTTGACCTCCTAATGTGTGTTGAGCAAGTTTTATCAACTGGCTTTATCAAAAGTCTTAGTGGACCAAAAGGTGATCTTAGGCCTAACATTAATCTTGAGGTAGACTTGGCCCACTCACATGGTAAGCATTTACTTCAAGGCCCTAATATCAAGCCATCTGAACCACTTGTTACCAGGCCTAGCAGTAGTAAAGCATTGATTGGGTGCCACTCTCCTGTGCATTCTATCTCCATAGACCCACATGATAATGTTAGTCTAATTGGGTTGGGCATTATGGGGTTTTAGGATCAAGGCCATGGTAGACCACCTACTTTTACCCTTAATCCCCTATGGAATGTTAGGAAATCAGGGAAAAAGAAGGCTCAGGTGGAGGGCTTCTCCCGTTTTGCTAGGCTTTATGGTCACAAAGCTGCAGCAATAGTTGCTCTTGCTCACTCAGATCTATCTAATGGTGACTCAAGTTTAAATAGCTTTCTCTTTAAAGAAGCTAAAGCAACTATTAACTTGGGGGAGAAACTTGGAATAAACTTTAAGGGAAAAGAAGTTTTACTAGACAATATTATCGACGTAAAGCTGAAGAATAAAGAGAGAATCAACAAAGAGGGTAAGGCAAAGTTGTAATAACGGTGGTTGGGGTCTTATAGTGTATCAATTGTCTTTCTATGAAGCTTCTTTCTTGGAATGTCAGAGGCATTGGTAAGCTTGAAAAGAGGGGCAGAATCAAAAGACTTTTAAAAGATAGGCACATTGATGTTGTATTTCTTCAAGAAACTAAGAAAGTAGTGCTTTCAGATACTATAGCTCGAGGGCTTTGGGGAAATAGGAAAATGGAGTTTATGTTTGTGGATCCTAATGGCACTGCAGGGGGCTCTTTGCATTTGGGACCCAGATGTTTTCTAACTTTCTGGCAGCTGCTGCAACAGGAGGTTTATTCTTCTCTCAGGTACACTTTACAACTCTTTTGATTGTGTTCTTCTAAATGTTTATGCAACTAATGATGTCAGTAGCCGATCCATTCTTTGGAATTCCATAATCAAGCTCAAGGACTCCTTCCCCAATCCTTGGTGCTTGGGAGGTGATCTCAATGAAATAAGGCACATAGGAGAGAGAGTAGGTTGTGTCAGAAGAGATAGGGGAATGAATCAACTTAATGAGTTTATAGACAAATGTGAACTAAATGACCTACCCCTTCTTGGAAGATCATACACTTGGTGTAATTCTCAGGAGGCCCAGAAATGGAGTAGAATTGATAGAATCATGCTTAGCCCAGAATGGTTGATTCATTTCAAAATGAAGCTTTGGGGCTTGCCTAGGTTAATATCAGATCATTGCCCTCTATTGATGATGGAAGATAAAAGAGATTTGGGCCCCAAACCCTTTAGGTTTATCACTGCTTGGACTTTGCACCCTAATTTTTCACATCTTTTCATTTCTTGCTGGGAAAACACTACTATTACTGGTTGGGTAGGTTTTATACTCCAACAAAAACTAAAGCACCTAAAGGTGGAATTAAAGATATGGAATACTGAAGTGTTTGGCAATGTTTCAGCTAAACTCAAGGCTTCAGAGAAGGAATTGCATGCACTAGACATCATTGCAGAGGAAAGAGTACTGCTTGATTCAGAAAAGGCTAGAAGAAGAGAGGTTAAAGGTGAAGTGTGGAAACTCCATAGAAGGGTGGAATGGTTATGGCATCAACAATATCCAGAATGAACTGGTCTCTGCATGGGGACAAAAATACTAGGTTCTTTCATGCTATTGCAAGCACTAAACAAAATAGGAACATGATCAATTCCATCTTAGTCAATGGTGTGTCTTTGGAGGAACCTAGTAGAGTTAAACATGAGGTTTTCCTTCATTTCAGGAAACAATTCAAGGAAAGCTGGGTTAATAGGCCTGTTTTGGGAGGGGAGTTCAGATCAATTGAGGACAACACTATCTCTCACCATCTTGTATCAGATTTCTCTGAAGCATGCCATTAAAGAGAGTAATAGCAACAAAGCACCAGGCCCCGATAGGTTTAACCTCCTATGCTATCTGAAGTTTTGGAGAGTCATGAAGCAGGAGATCATGCAATTCTTTCAAGATTTTCACAACCACAGCAGTCTCACCTATGGAATCAATAGCTCTTTTATTACACTTATTCCCAAGTTAGATAATCCCATTAATCTGTCTAACTACAGACCCATTAGCCTAGTTGGTTTTATCTACAAGATTTTAGCAAAAGTTCTAATGCACAGATTGAAGTCAGTGATGCCCTCCATTATTGGTGACACTCAGACTGCTTTTATAGGGGGAAGCAATATCCTAGATAGGGTGTTTATTGCTAATGAAATAGTTTATGGATGGAAGAAGGCCAAGCAGCAAGGATTGATTATCAAGTTGGATTTTGAGAAAGCTTTTGATTCAATAAACTGGGAGTTCTTGTTCTCTATGATGTCCAGCTTTGGATTTGGGGCTAAATGGGTCTCTTGAATGAAAGCTTGCATGTCTACAGCCAGAATTTCCATTCTCATTAATGGCTCACCAACTAACGAGTTCTCGCCACAAATAGACCTCGGGCAAGGTGATCCATTATCTTCGTTCCTATTCAATATAGTGGCTGAGGGGCTCAATATTCTCCTAAATAGAGCACTGAATCTTGGCATCCTTAATGGTGTATTGGTTGGGGTTAATGAGATTCTTATATCGCATCTTCAATTTGCTGATGACTCAATTCTCTTCTGTGATGTTGATATGGACTAGGTGGTAATTATCAAAAGAATTCTTCAATGCTTTGAAGTTCTATCTGGACTCAGAATCAATTATTATAAGAGTGTTGTCTGTGGTGTTGGTGTGGTTGATGAGTCTCTGCATGCCTTTGCAAAACTGTTGAATTGTAGGTGATAAGCTTGCCACTGAAATTTTTGAGGTTGCCTTTAGGAGCTAACCCAGGTAGAAAATCAACCTGGAAGCCTGTGCTTGATAATATTAGATTTAGACTATCAGGTTGGATGAGGAAAATGTTGTCCTTTGTAGAGAGGTTAACCTTGACCAAGTCTGTCCTCTCAAGTCTCCCTGTGTACTATCTTTTCCTCTTTAAGATGCCTGAAGGTGTGGATCGTGAATTTGAAAAGATTGAGGCTGATTTCTTGTGGGGTGGTAATGGTCTAAAAAGAAAAGTACATTCGGTAAAATGGTTAGAGGTTACAAAGAGTGTTGCCCAAGGGGGTTTGGGGATTAGAAGGATTAGGGACGTTAATGCATGCTTGCTTCTTAAATGGTGGTGGAAATTTGGAAATCAAATTAATGCACTATGGAGAAAAGTTATCTATAGCAAGTATAAGATTGAAGTAGAGTGTTGGCATCCTCCTGTGCAATCCTTGTATGAGCATTCTAGGGTGTGGAAGGACATTATCTCCATGGGGGTTCATAGTTGGAACACTTTCAATTTCTTCTTGGATAACTACCAAATCAATGTGGGAGATGGTAATCGAATCAGATTTTGGCATGATAAGTGGTGTGGATCCACCTATCTCAAGGATGAGTTCCCTTCTCTCTTCAACCTGTCTGCTGATAAGAATGGATCTCTCCACCAATTTTATGCTAGGAAAACCAACTCTAGTGATTGGAACTTTCTCTATAGAAGAGTGCTATATGCTTAGGAATTGGATGCTGAAGCTAGGTTGATTGTTCTGTTATCATCTGCTCCTCCCTTGAGCCTAAGCAATGCTAATAGTCTGGTCTGGTCCTCTGCAGGCACAAGTTCTAGTGATTTCTTTTCTTTATACTCTCTTTGCAATTCTCTTCTTGGGCCTCATCTCAGAATTAGCAAGTTTGTTTAGAGCAATATTTTACCCTCCAAAGTCCATTTTTTTGGATGGTTAGCCTGGAAAAACAGAATTAAAACAACTGTATTTCTGCTCAATATTGGCATTCTTGGCAACATTGTTTCACCCTTGTGCATTTTCTGCAAAATGGCTCCTGAATCTGCTTCTCATGTTCTGTTTCATTGCCATTTCTCTTGGATCATTTGGTCATCTGTGTTACATGATTGGGGGGCTTCAATGGTGTATTCTAGAATTTGTGGCAGGCCTACTTAATTGGTAGATGAGTGGTAAATTTAAGTGTCCACTCAAAAAATTTTGGAGAGCAATTCCACTAGTAGTTCTCTGGTCTCTTTGGAAGCATAGGAATGAGTGTGTTTTTAGTGATACCCATCCTAATTTTGCTGACTTGTGGGAACTAAGCAAGATCATATTAGCTCTTTGGCTCAAAGCTTCTCTTAAGGACTTCCTCTTCTTAGTTAATGAAGTTGTTCTCAATTGGAGGCAAATTAGGCTTTGCTATTGAGGTTAGAAAGTGTCTGGGTTAGTTGGAGCATCAACAGCAACTTTCATTGTTGTGGTTCATAATTTGTACTCTATCATTGGGTTGGCTTTCATTGTTGTGGTTCATAATTTGTACTCTATCATTGGGTTGGCTTGGTGTTTTGTTGTTTTTATTGCTTTGTTGTTTGGTATGCTAATGCTGTTTTGATTTTTTTTTTTTTTTTTTTTCTCTTTGGTTGCCCTTGCTTTTTAATGATCGTTGATCACCTTCTTTTCCATTCCCTTGCATTGTCTTTCCCTCTCTCTATCTCCTTCCCTAGCCTCCTCCTATCACACCTCTCTCTCCAAACCTGTTGTTGTTGTCACTACATTTTATTTTAATTTTTGAATAATAACACATCAATTCTCATAAATAATAAAAGGAAGGAAGCTTCACTACAACAAAAAAGGGTTTTTACGGCGCGCAATGCACGTCGTAAAAACCTTTCTACGACGTGCAGGCGCACGTCATATTATGACCAGTCATGGAAAGTCATTCACTTTCAACGACATTCATCGTACGCCGTAAAAAATTATTTAACGGCAAATTTTGTACGTCGTTGTTACTTTTCTACGACATGCTATAATACGCCGTTAAAAGCTATTAACGACAAATTTTGTACGTCGTTGTTACTTTTTCTACGACCACTTTTGCACGCCGTTAATTGGTGAGACAAATAACGACGCTGATTGCACGTCATAAATATGTAATACAACGACTTATTATGCCTGTCGTAAAATATGCATTTTTTAAAAAAAAAATTCAGCAGGTTCTATTTGATCAATTTTGTACAATCTAACAATATTACAAACAAGCATCACAAAATATCAATCAACCACCAAAATATTATTTGAAACATCAAAAAAAATATATCCATAAATTATAAACATTCAACAATTGTCTATACATTCCAAACATTCGAAAACTATATCCTTGAATTCTAAACTGTACGAAAAGTTTAAACGATCCAAAACTATGCATATCTAACTTTCTAAACATATCAACAACTATTAAGACATTATCTAAAACTACCGACAACAGTTCCTACAACAATTGCTGCTGCAGCTGTAACAAATCCACTTGCTCCTATCACAGGGACGAAAGTGCCCAATGTATGTGTTAAGGCACCTAAACCCACGGCAATAGCTGAAGCAACTTACCGTGTTACATTTCTTGTCTGCATGACAAAAGAAACTTCACATAAGTACAAAAACCAATGACTCAGGGACAAATATTTCTTGAGGTATTAAGAAATGATCAAGAAATTTTAAAACATCAACAAAACATTTCCAAAATTAATAAGATAATTCAATGACCCCATAAATTCTAAGGCAAAACAAATTCTAAGGCAAACTACGATCAAGAGACCTATTTCTAAACAACTATGCTATCTAAATTGTTTTTTTTCTTTGTTTTGTCTTTTTCTTTGGTCTATATGTATCTTGTGTGCTTGCACCCACACAGATCAGACTAGTGTAAAATTCTTATTCATAAACTCAAAAACTTCTTGGGAACTCCATTTATTCCTAGCTGTCTTCAAAGATAAGCATCTCTTCCATGTCAAAAATACCATCATCAGGTGTTAGCAACTAAGCTCACTAAGCTAACAGCCCAATTCAATTACCCAAAATGTGGAAAGACAGAGACATTGAGGATGCCATTACATAAGTTAGTGGGAAACTTTTATGCTTCCCAAGCAATATAGGACTCTCTCTGAGTGGAGCACCAAAAAAGAAAGTCTCATATAGTAAGATAACTATAAACTTGTTTATAAGTGAAAGTCTGTCTTTGTTTTCATGAGTAAGATTGTAAGTCTTAAATTGGTTCAGTTTTTAATTCATTCCTAATCCTGGCCTAAACCTGAGGGAGTTGGTTAACCAATATTCTGAGCCAAGATGAACTATGGGAACAAAGAACCAAATCACACCAATCCAATTTGTAACTCAATTTATCAATATATTATTTTTTAGTTGCTCAACATTTTCTCACAAAGCATCACTAGCCTTAAAATATATGTGCGTGCACTAAAAGTATTTCTTGATTCTACGGATCAAATATCATTTTAACTAAAGAATTTTATCATAACTCAATTTTAACTAGCACTTCAATCCTTTCAAAAAAACATAATAATAAAATAAATAAATAAAGTAGCTATTCTATCTAGAAAACTGATTCATCAAGGCTTGGTGTAAACATATAAGCACATACTCTAAACTGTAAATAAAAATGCCAAGCCACATAATATTAGTATATTAAGGAATCAAGAAGCATAAAAGTGAAATTGATTAATTTGATATAATTGTAGTCAGTTTATCTATGCAAACAGGACAAATATAACTCATTAAGCCTATTTACCATAATGCATCCAAACATATTAGAAGAAATTGCCAAGTCAAAACCCAAGAAAAAAGTTATTTTAACATCAATGGCACTCACCCATTCACCTAGGCAGAGGGACCGGTATATTTTGGCAAATCTTTGACATTCACTAGACTCCTCTCCTTTTGCTGCTAAGCACCTGCAGTTTTTGATTGAAGAATAAAAATAAAAATAAAAAAGGCAATTACTTAGTTCTACAATAAGTTGGTAAGATGTTTAAAACTCTTCATATAGAGCCCATTCATTCATGAATGCCTCAAAATGATATAATAATAAAAAAGTGTGCCTGTGAAACTCAATGTAGTGAGTGAAACAGTGTCTGGTCTAATAGGTTGTAGGAAATCAAAAATCAACTGGTGCAGTCTTCAGTTCAATCTAAAAGGCAACATAAAGAAGTTGATATCAATAAAAAAGAAAACCAAAAATAATAATAAATAAAATAAGCTCCATACTAGAACCAACCACTCAAACATAGGATTACATATGCTCAACCACCACATAACAAGGGCTATGGGGGTGTTGAACACATGAAAGACCCATTTTGAATAGTATAACAACCACCAGTGAGGACCAAAAGGAAAGAACAAAACAAGTTGAGAACAAACACACAATATAGTCCTTAGCCACTCAACCCACACACTCAACTCACACATAAAACACTACAAAATATATGCTCACATTCATCTCAACCCACCAAACAAAAAATTCCCTCACAATATGTACCAGCTTGCCAATTTCCTGTTCATTTTTGTAATTTTTTTTTACCTAACTCAGAAAATCCCTATAACTCAGCCTTACCTTTGTTGGGTGTGGAATTTAATACCAAAACAGAGAAATGTCAGTTCCAACATGACTCATATAGCGAAACTCAAAACCAACAATTTCTAGAGCTTGAAATGCTCAAGTTGAAAGAGTATAAATGGACTAGAAAGTGCATTCACTGGCTCTAGGTAGCCTGTGTTCGTTTTCAGTCTTCCTTCTTGTCAGTTCATCAATTGCAGCAAGTCTTTCAACAAAGGGAGGATGAGAATAGTGATAGGCAGAATACCAAGGATTAGTATTCATAGCTGACAGGTTCTCTTCCTGAAAAAGCCATTATTAGCTCGGTTAATCAGCAATTCAAACACTCATAACATTATGAAGTCCTATAACAATTATGAATTTATTATAATATGTTTAGAATAGAAGTATTTGACCACCCATAGTACTATTAAAAGAGATGAGGCTTTGGTCTGGCACAACTGTTAATCATATTCTCTTATGCATATATCAGGACACAGCTGTATTGCAAACACACAAGTGCTATGTGGCCCATGACAGGACGAGAAAAAAAATACTTGGTTATTAATATTATTTTCTTGCCCGCCCTGCTCAAGATGCATGACCAATTTCCAGACCAATTTTGACTCATCATCAACAAGAACCAAAAAAAAGAGGAAAAAAGAAAAGGTAAAGTCACATAGTCAAAGAACCACAGAAACAGAACAATGATAATTAATGATCTGTTTGTTTCAACAGAAAACTTATTCCAGAAAATATTTTTGGAGAATAAGTTTTCTTATGTTTGCTAATAGTGATGGAGTGGTGGCAGCAGTGCTAGTGTGGTGGTGGTAGTAAAATTTTAGCCCGGAAAACATTTCCACCTTTTGAAAGTGAAACATATTTCACCCAAATAGGCTTAATTTCTGTTAACCACGGAAAACGTTTTCCATTGTACCAAATGATTATATTGAGGGGAAACATTTTATTATTATTTTTAATTAAAATTAATGATAATAATAGAATTTATTATTAGAAAAACTTGCTGGCAGTTAATCTAGATTCGTTTAACTTAAAACTTCAGCCAATACTAAAAAATAAAACTTGTGTGATCATAGGATAGGTGATTTTTATAGTTCAATACATGTAAGAGGGATAAAAATCAAACAAAATTAATAGGCAATCAAAAATAGGGCAAGGAAATTGTAACCTCACCCTGTTCTGACATCCTCAACATATTGTTCATATGAATCGATTCCAAGACTGTTAATCCACAGTCGGAAGCATCTCTCTTCCCTACGAAGTTTGAGCATCATCTGTCATCATCTCACCAAACTCAGTAATCCCCTCGTCTATCCTCCAAAATCCGACGATCCCCTACCTCTTCCCAGCCTCTCCGCCATCGCAGAACCATAAGAGAGAGAGAGAGAGAGAGAGAGAGAGAGAGAGAGAGATATGAGGGGAACAACAAATAATCCTAAAAATTCAGTCAATCCGAACATACCTCAAGAATCGAACTAAAATTTTTTCCAGATCGAAGCGAAGAGAAGAACCCCTTTGAACCGTCGATCGTCACTGCCACCGAACGAGTCTTGCCACCGAAGAGAGAGCACCGTTCTAGCTAGAAGAGTCGCTGCCTAGTATTCCTTTCTAACCCTTTCTCTTCTCCATCCCTGATTTGCTTAATAGCAACATTTGTATTTTGATTGAATTTTTATTTTTTAATATATTTTTGGTGCGTGGCGCTAAAACATTTTGGTTTGCCGCCTATTTTTTTTTTATATTTACGACATAAATTTGCGCTGTAAAAAGTTAATATATTTAACGGCTAGCATTTTGTGCGCCTGAAAAGTGTAATATTTTTAACGGCTAGCACACGTGTGTCATGTATGATTAATGTATTAACGACATGCCATATGCATGTCATAGAAGGTTTTATTATTTACGGCTAACATTGCAAGCCGTAAAAAAATTATCGTTATATATTCACATTCACGGCCTACACAATACACTCGTTGTTGAAAAATTATTTACGACATGCAAAAAAGCAAGTCGTAAAAGTGAGAAACTACGACTTGCATTTATTGTATGTCGTTGATGTGGTGCCGTAAAATCAATTTTGTTGTAGTGCTTACCAATAGCGGGGTTGTAACTAAATTTCCAATAATAAAAATTGAAGCTCTCAACATTTGGGATCATAATTAAGGTCTATTTTCGTATTATATATTCTTAGATCATATCTAGCTAGATTAGAGTCATTAGACTAGTGTCCAACCCAAAAAAATAATAATAATAAAATTATGAGTAATTTTATAATATTTCTCTGTAAATAAAAGTTAAGTCTTTTTTTTTTTAACAACAATGATTGAGACCCTTTTTTTAGGAATCTCATAACCCCTTTTGGATCTCAACCATTGATTATGTGAGCTCCACAATACATGAGTGTGTTCCACACATACATCAATAATTGAGATTCAAAGGAAATTGTGAGGGTCTCAAAAAAAAGAGTTCCCAAACATTTTATATTAATATTATTTGTAAAAATATTAAATATATTTGTGTTTGAGAGAATTTATTTCAATAAATCCAATAAATATATAGAAGATATATAATCTGAATATTCTATGAATTAAATCTTATCTATCCTCTCCTTACCAAAACTCGATGCCACATGGCAGCCTTGCATTGGTCATGCTAAAGGGTTGTTTGGGGTGTTCTAAATAAGTGTACTTTTTGTCTTTTTGGATTAAAAAGTTGAGGAAAAAAATATGGTTGTTTGGGTTAACTTTTTAACTTTTTATGGAAAAATGTGTATTAAAAAATTGTATAAATTAGTGTGTAGAAGAAAATTAGGATTGAGAGTTGTGCAGTCGTAATTTTTGACTTTTGATGAATAGTGATAACTTTTTAACTTTTTGAATAATTTTTTGACTTTTTGACTTTTTTTTACACTTCCTAAACTTGGCTTAAATATGGTATAAATAGTAGAGAAATTTGATGAAAAATCCTCTTTCATACTTATACCTTAATTAATACATAAGATATTTTTATATTTCAAAAATCTTATTATTTGGAATTGATTTACCAAATCCCAATGATTATATTTGAGGTCTTTTATAATAATTTTATCTTTATAAATATTTTTAACTCTTTAGTACCTGATATGTGCTTATCGTATGTGCTAATTTGAATTATTTTTTACTTTTGGTAGAGTAAACTTTAAAAATTCATAATTTTGTTGTACATATTTTTTTAATAAAACTAATATTTTTGGAACATATTTAATGAGATCTATCAAACAACATCTCATTTAAATATGTAATTATGTAAATAAAAAAGATTAAATTTGACTGTGTGAATATTCACACTAAAATTATAGTTATCAAAGTGAGATGATTCTGCACATTCAATTTTTTATTTGTTCAAATTCAATTTTGATATTAAAGGTCTACATTCTCTCAATTGCTGTTATGAATGCTAACATACTCCACCTTCAAAATATCATCCATGTTCATAATATGAATGTTCACAATAGCAACTCAAAATATGAATGTTCAAAACATCATGACGAAGAAAATGTCAATGAATTTCATATTATGAACATTCAAAAAATCATAAATAAAACAATGACGATATTCACATGACCATAATGAGAAAAATGTCCACAGATTCCATGATGTGAGCATGTGATGAAATCATAATGTACAATGTGAATATTCAAAAAATGATGATTAACACACAATGAGAATATATACAAAAAAATATAATCAAAAGCCAAATATCATACTTGATACAATGTGAAGATCAAGAAAATCTAAAATATTTTACCAAGACACACATGTTGTGTATTTCACATAGCTACACATTCACTCCACGAAAATTCCACCCATGGTGTTTGATGTTTTCACAAGTAAAATTGGAGATTTTCAAAATTAAAGCCATATGACCATTCACAATACGATATTTCACATTCGGTATTTATAAGCCATTGCAAATTTGGCAAGTAGAATTTCAACATAATACAAAACAATAATTCGAATTGACTTACGTTTGGCACCCATTTTTAACTACGGGGAGTGATCGGCGAGGCGGATGTGAATGTTCTCAGCGAAAAAGTGTTCTGGTCGTCAGCAACAAAATGTCAGAGACAAAACGATGCGAAGACGGTGTAGAGGATGGGTGGCCATTTTCAATAATTTTAGCTCACCGATAAAGTCGAATTCAAATATCGATGACGATTTAGGAATTTGAGAGCCAACCTTCTTATTGTGAACAAAGTCTTTGAATTAAGAGGTAATTACCAATCAATCATATTAATTAGACTTATTTATTTATAGGTCCTAATTGATAAATTTATCACTATAAAAACAAGAGATTGAAAAATTTATCACTATAAATTTATTCATAAAAACAAAGAGACTAATAAATTTATTCATAAAAATAAGAGACTGATAAATTTATCACATGATAAATTTATCAATAGGACTTAATAAATAATAAGTATCAAAAGTAGGACATATTGATAAATGAATCAAAACGCACATCACACTCCTATTTTTTTTTCCCAATAAAAAGGAGGATTTATATTATTAAGAATCAGAGTTACAAAAGGTGGGGCAACATTTTTACCACTTGAAAACAACATATTTATTTTTAAATCAAAATTATAATTTATATTTTACAAATTTAATAGCAAATTCCTCAATTGGGCACACACCCACTAATACTAATATATATATATATATATGATAAGGGTATTAGCAGGGTCGGTTTTGGAGTAAGACTAATAAGGCCTGTGCCTATGACACCAAAAATTAGATTAAAAAAAAGGCTCCCAAATTCATTAGTTTTGTACTATATTAAAAACTCAAAATGACTCAATTCTGTTTTATTAATTTAAGCCACTTTAAATAGTCCCAAAAATTCTGTTTGGTTTAATTGATGAAAGGCCCAATTAAAAAATATTTATAAGTGTTAGTTGTTAGCCCAATTAAAAAAAATAAAATATAACATGCATGTATATGTATTAGTCGTTAGTTCAATTATGTTTGGTCTAATTTTATTTTATTTTATTTTTATGGCTCAATTGTGTGTTTTTTAGTAAAAAATTTTTAATAAAAAAAATTATTTTGTAGATATATTTAATCTATATACACTTAAAAAGTATAATATTTGTGAATATTTTTAAAAGAAATTTACCAAATATAAAAAAATAAAAAATAAAAACGAATTATAAACTCAAAAAATTATTTTTGGAAAATTTTAAACCAAACAAGATAATATTTTTTTAATCTTTTTATAAATATCTAAAAAGCTTCCGAAAAATTATTTCGTCCCCAAAAACTCAGGGCCTGCCCTGGGCATTAGGTATAAGCTCAGTGGTTTGGGGTTAATTATTATTGCCTAATGCCCGCCCTGGGCGTTAGGTATAAAGGGAAACGGCAGATTGCAACATCATTATCTGTGGTTGAGCTTTGATTATTATTGCCTACAAAATGGTTCATCCAAAACACAAGTCGTGGACTCGCGGCCCAACAACACAATCTCTTACAGGACTTTTGTCATGGATTGGGCCCCAAGCCCATCTTCTAACCAAAAGTCAAAACAATAATCCAAACTTTCTATTGCCTGGCTCCATCACACCATTAATACTAGCTACATAAATCTATCACAAAATTTAAAGCTCCGTTTGGGTGGATGTTGATTTCAAATTAAGGAATTTGAGATAAAAAATATTGGAGAATTAGTTATCGTAGGTGGAGGGAAAGAAAAAAAAAAAAACTGTAGGAGAAGATAAATTGAGATAAAGAAATGCACTTTAGTAAGATCTTTGTAATTAGAAAAAAAAAAATTAGCATTATTTTTGTGTGTCAATTTCCGACCACACTACCAAATTAGTGCTTTAGCTGAAGAGCACTGGTAGAATAGATTAGTCTCGAACAACCTGCAACAGAAAGAAGAGATTCCGGCGGTGGTTCGTCCACCCGGGGACACTCCGACGATCAAATCAGTTATCTCTCAAAGATAGCAAAAATGCTTAACTAACTATTCAGAATATAAATTGCGTACCTCAGACTCATTGGGGGTGCCTCTCTTTTTATAGCCCACTCAATTCTAATCCTAATAGAAGCTAGCTTTAATGGATTTCAGCTCAGTGCTTATCTTGGACTCTCCAATAGATAAAGATAAACTCCCTAAGAGCTTTATCTTTATCCAGGCTGAGTTTCTTTCTCATTCTAGGACTCTTGTCCCTTATCCACTTATCCTGGACTCCGATATCTTCGGAGATAACCTCACCTAGCTGAGATCATCTCGGCGTCACGATCAGGACACGTGGCACCTCGGCTGACACTTCGGCGTCACCTTGGCCATGTGTTGGTACTCAGGAAATATGTCCTCACAACTGCCCCCTAGGTTCTATTACCTCGGCATCCTGAGGTGATGGAACCTATATCAGTACTTCCTTTTAGCACGTCGGCTAAGTTCGCTTCTTTATTCATTACTGAAGTAAGAACTCTTCGGCTAAATACGTCCAAGACCTATAGCTTGCTTTCATCAATGTCTCAGAACCATTAACCAGGTTCGTTCAAGTTTCTCAGCTGAGATCATTCTCCAAGCCAAGGTACTTCTCCATTAAATCAAGAACTTCAAGAGCTCCTTCATGCGTATAAGCTGTCATGCACAATATTTTAACCGTTTCTTCCACGCGTCTTTCCTTAGGGGAACGTACTGACACGCGCCATCAATTTGCATCGTTCGTGCGTGCGCCGTCTGACAAGTACGTCGCCCTAAGCAATTAATTGCAGTTTTGCCACCATTTCATGGTTTTTGATCAAAACCACTCCCTCTCCATCCCTTCACTTTTTGCGTCACCGTTTCTGAAGCATCCAACTTTTTCTCTCTCTCTAATCTGTCATTGTTCAAGATTTTCTAGCTCTGGAACTTGCTCCGTTCACCTCCTCCGGCGTGATTTTCACCACTCTGCCACTTTTGCAACCATCGTCTGACTTCGGCGATCCTCATACCAACCTCACTCTCTCTGGTAAGCCACTATCCCTCCTAGTTTTCAGTTCCTGATTTCACTGCGAACTCTGTTGTATTTTGCAAATTTGCTTATGTCTTCGATCATTTTAATCTGTTCCTTGATTTTCACCATGTGTTTGAGTATGTTTGCTTCGTGATTCTGTTTTTGCCCAATCCGTGTCTTGAATACACACACACTGTTCACAAATTTGTTCTCTTTTGCCACTGTTCTTGGCCTCACACCCTTGTGCACACTTTGTCACAGTGTTCTTAATAGTTCATCACTGTTCTTGATTATAAAACACGTTCTTGTTTTCTATTTTCTGTGTCTTTTCCAAATTCGTGCCTTCAATCTTTGTTTCCATAGATCTAGGTTTGGGATTTGCTTGTAGAACCCACAAATTTTAGGAAAAAACTGAAACGAATTCCCCTAAAAATCCCCACAAATTCTTACCCCAGCTCATATTTAGGTTTTAGCCGAGGTTCTTCAAAATCGTCACAAAACACCTCCTTCTGAAACCCTACACCTTCCCCTTAAGCTGACATCATGGGTATGTGGAAGCATAGGGTAGACACCCCGACCAAGTTGTAACACTTCAAGTAGGAGTTTGACATCCCAGTTGACATTCATCTGAGGTTGGCCAGGGAAAACGACTCCATCATGCCCAATAAAAACCCCATGCCTTTCCCTGTTGTTGCCTTTATTGAGTGCGAACTTAGGCTTCCATTCGACATCCTCTTTCGTGAGATGCTCCATTACTATAAATTGAACCCAATGCAGCTCGCATCAATTCCTACCGGGTCATCAATGGTATTATAGCCTTAGCCAAACAAGAGAATGCTAAGGTTACTTTAGCCGACATCCAATACTGCTACACCATGTGTGGCCTTAAATTAGAGAAAGGCTATATTTACTACCTCAAACCGACGTCCACAGAGTACAAAATTGTTGCCGACCTCTTAGACTCTAACAAGGGAGCCGAGGATAATTACTTCATTATCTCGGGGAACTGGGAGTTCGCTCCAAATGAGGACTTCCACCTCTACCCTCTTTCTTGAACAGTTTTTGTAGAGGGTAATGGTAAGAGCCCAGTGTTTATACTCATTTGTTTTTAAAGTCTTCAATACTTCGTTTGTTCTAATGTCTGTTTTTCTTGCAACTCTTCCCCAACCAGAAAAAGGCTTCCGCAAGTCCTTTTTCCCTGGCAAGGGTTTGAAGAAGTTGTTGGATCTTCCAGTTCACAAGCAGAGAGCTCCCTTGCTTCTGAACTTCATCCCAACCTACAAGTCGGTGCTTCCCGACGTCCCAAAGAGGAAGAAAAGCAAATCTCCTCCTTCCGCCACAACTCCTCCAACAGCCTCATCATCCCGGCCAGATCAAGGATCGACCTCTGATCCAGCAAAGCAACCATCAACCTCGGCTCCATATCTGATCCCACCATCTCAACGCCAACGCCGCCGTAGAACTACAATTGTTGCTGAGATGGGTCGCAAGAAGGTTGTCGCTGAAGATCTTCTGGCCGACATCCTTGACTTAGTTGATGCTCAACCAGCACAAACCCAGCCTTAACCAAAGTCAAATCCAAAACATCTGAAGAAGGCTTAGCCCAAGGCAACGGTGACTCAAATTGACACTGAGGACACCTTGCTAATTTCTAAATTGGCCGAGAGCGAGAAGACCCCTTCTGCTGCCGAGAAGAGGCCCGCCGACGCCCAACCATCAGAATCTTCTAGATCAAAGAGGCCGAGGTCGTCTTCTGCGACCACCTCGGGGTCATTAAAACATGATTCCCCCTGGGCCCTGCCAATCACAATCGACGACAAGCCAGTTAAGGCTGGTGATAGCACCAACGACATTGAGGTTGACGTTGCCCTCTCCACCGCCTTGCTTCTGCCCGAAGATCTTAATCGTAACACTTAGTTAAGTGAATACGAAAATTTTGCTCTGATGCTGCATCATTCCGTTCAAGTAAGTTCTTTACACTTGGTATTTTTCTTTCTTTTTCTTTTTATACTTAGAGAATTTTCTAATAACTTCTGCTCTGTCCATTTTCCTTCAGGCGATCCAGCACGCCCACTCCTTCTCAATGCAATCTTTTGAGACAAGGAAAGAGTTGGCTGACAAGACTAGGGAGGTTACTAGTCTGCAAAGGGCCGCTAAGAAGACTGAGGCCAAGATGAAGACTTTATCAGATCAGGCCGAGGAAGCCATTAAGGCTAAAGATCAGGCCGAGGAAAAAGCAGATGCTGTAGAGGCCATCACCAAAGTCCTCACGGCCGAAAAGAAAGAGGCCGAGGTCAAGATGGCTGAGGCCGAAAAGGAACTTCAACATGCCCTGGCCACAAAAAAGGCCGAGATCAAGGCCGCTGATGAGAGGGCGTATGCTGAGGGGGCGGCCGACGTCAAGGAGGACTACCAAAAGTAAGTGAAGCAGGCATGCAGCAAGGGTTTCACCCTTGGTTGGATGGCTACCTTCAAAAAGCTTGATGTCCCCGAGGACTCCCCCCTCAAAAATACCGACGTCCTCCCCCTTCCATTCCCCCATACTCCAAGCCAATCTGAAAACAATTCTGAGTCTGAGGAGGAAGCTTTGGTGAGGAAACCAAAAGAAGCTGTTGGGGCCAAGTCCCCTACTCCAAATGAGCAAGTCCTAGACTTGACTCAGGACGAGAAGGGTGAGGTCTCCAAAGACACTGTTCCTGAGAAGACAACATCGGACGTGCCTATTGCCGACAAGAGCCTCGACCAAACTCTTCAAGAAATCGATGCCGAGCTCGCGGCTGAGAGGGCCGTCGAGATGTCTTCTCAGCAGTCTTCCGAACTCCAAACCCAACCGCCTAAAGACACCGAAGGGTCTTAGTTTGATGCTTTTATCCTTTTTTCCCTATACCATGTACTTTTTTCGTTCTTTGAAACAATGTAAGCTTTCTGTTTGGTCGATGTGCCTTTTTTCGAATGTAAATACAACTTCCTCTTTTGAATGCTTGTATGTTTGTCTTCATTGCATGACTCTATACTTAGAATAATTTGCATGTCTTCAACATTCACCTTAGTCTGAGCAATATTCTCGGGGTGAAATACCTCGGTTATACCCACCAACGGTTTACCTCGGCAAGTACATAAGTACTTCTTTTAACTTGTAAACTTCAACAAGTACTTAAACCAATCTTTCTTTGTCATAACCTTGGTTTCAACTTGTAAATTTAAAATTTCAACAAATGTTAAACATGTCATCGGTTTAACTTCAACTTATAAACTTAAATTTCAACAAGCGTATTACCTTAGTTTAACTTCAACTTGTAAATTTAAGTTTCAACAAGTGTTAAACATGACATCGGTTTAACTTCAACTTGTAAACTTAAATTTCAACAAGTGTTAAACATGATCTTAGTTTAACTTCAACTTGTAAACTTAAGTTTTAACAAGCGTTAAACTTGACCTCAGTTTAACTTTAACTTATAAACTTAAAATTTCAACAAGCGTTAAAAATAACCTCGGTTTAACTTCAACTTGTAAACTTAAATTTCAACAACTGTTAAACATGACCTTAGTTTAACTTCAACTTGTAAACTCAAGTTTCAACAAGTGTTAAACATGACCTCGGTTTAACTTCAACTTGTAAACTTAAATTTCAACAAGTGTTAAACTAATTTTAGCTTGTACATTCTACCTTTCCAGGAACCATTTTTCAACTCTCTGCCCCCTAATGTGAACTTAAGTTCCACTTGGGTTCTCATTATGCATGCATTCCAGAAACTTTGTCAACTATCTTATCAGTCACAAGTATAAAAAATCAAGCTAAAACTTTATTTATTACTTCGGCTAATAACAAAGAACAAGAAAGTCTAATGATAAAAAAATTTCAGATTGCAAGTATTCCAGGGCCTTGGCAACTCTTTGCCTTCATTATCTTCAGGCTAATATGCCCCATTGCCCAATATTGAGATGATTCTATAGGGTCCCTCCCAATTCGGGCCAAGATTGCCCTCTTTGGGATCCTTCTTGTTGCCAACGACTTTTCTCAAGACGAGGTAACCGACCTGAAACTCCCTTGGGTTGACCTTCTTATTATAAGCCCTGGCAAGCTGCTGCTGGTATGCCGCCAGGTGAATTGCAGCTCTCTTCCTTCTTTCTTCTAGCAGATCCAGATCTCGGGCTAATAATACATCATTGGTCACATTCTCTACTGCTTGGGTTCTGATCCCTGGGATGCAACTCCAATGGGATTACTGCTCTGTGCATAAGCATGGCAAATGGGGATTCCCTGTTGATCTTCTCAGCGTAGTCCGATATACCAGAGTACACTGGGCAACTCGTCCACCCATTTTCCCTTTGCTGCTTGCAGCCTTTTCTTGATCCCATCCAAGATGACTTTGTTTGATGCTTCTGCTTATCCATTGCTTTGGGGAAAACTCGGGGTAGAAAAATAATTCTTGATTTTGAATTTTGCACAGAAGCTCTTGATTAGCTTACTGTCAAATTGTGTTCCATTGTCTGTAACTATTGCTCTTAGGATTCCAAACCTGGTGATGATGTTCTTCCATATGAAGTTCTTCACATGTCTCGAATCTTGGCAAGGGGTTCAGCTTCTATCCACTTGGTGAAGTAATCCGTTGCTACCAGCGGGTACTTCCTTTGCCCAGTTGCTTGGGGCAATTTTCCAAAAAGATCCATGCCCCATTGGGCAAACGGCCAAGGACTGGATACTGGGTTCAGGTCTGCTGCTAGTTGGTGTATCAGAGGTGCAAACCTTTGGCACTTTTCACACTTCTTAACATACGCTTCTACATCTTTCTGCATATAGGGCCACCAATACCCCTAGGCAATGGCCCTATGAGCAAGTGATCTGCCCCCAGCGTGGCTTCCGCATACTCCTTCATGTATTTCGTATAGAAAATCTTCAACTTGTGAAGGATGTACACACCTCAAAAGGGGTCCAGTGAAGGATCTTCTGTAGAGATGTCCCTCTGCTGTCAGGCTGAATCTTGCCGACTTCAGTCTGATCTTGTGTGCCTCCTTGTGATCATCTGGCAGTTTTCCTTCTTTCAAGAATGCTATTATTACATCCATCCAGCTTGGTCCCATGTCCACACACATTGTTTCACGCTCTGTGGTCAGTGGTTCGATGCTCGGGCCCGACAAGTAGTTAACCATTATCGTCCTTGCCTTTCTAGGTTGTATTGCACTAGCCAGGTTGGCCAGGGCATTGGCGTGACTGTTATCATCTCGGCTAATCTGCTGTAGTCGACAATTCTGAAACAGGGCCACCAATCTGCCGACCTCCTTTACATAGGCCGACATCTTTTCGTCTCGGGCTGCGAACTCGCCTGTTGTCTGGTTGACTATAAGCTGAAAGTCACAGAAGACTATCACATCATCTGCTTCTACTGCTACTGCCAGTTTTAGTCCTGCAATCAGTGCTTCATACTCTGTTTCATTATTTGAGGCCTTGAACCCCAAACGAATGGATTGTTCTAGTATCTGTCCATTTGGAGATACCAGTACTACTCCTGCCCCTGCTCCTTGTCGGTTTGAACTCCCATCAACAAACAGTCGAAAGGAGTCGCCGATGTAAATGCTGCAGGGCCTGAGTTTTTCTTCTTTCCTTTGTTCCGTTGCCCTCGGCTGGGCTTCTCTTTTTGCTTAGACATCGTTCACTCGGCTCAATGGAGCTCGATGTACAATGGCTCCTAGTGTGAATCGGCCAGAAGTCGGCCAAAATTGGCCTTTGATTGCTATTCTAGGTCTGTATTCAGGTCATACTGGCCTAAGGCATTGCCCATTTGGCTATTCTGCCTGTCAGATTCCGTGCTGCAACAGGGACTTCAAAGGATGCTCAGTTAGCACCACAATTTTGTGGGCTTGAAAGTAATGTTCACTTCTTTGAAGCCATTCTAAAGCCAGTGATAACTTCTCCAAGGGTAAATACTGGTTTCTGCATCAGCCAGGGTTTGCTTACGTAATAAATAACCTTTGTTCCCCTTTTTGTTCTCGAATTACCACTGCACTTACCGCATGCTCCGAAACTGCTAAGTACAAGAATAGCTCCTCTCCAGGTTCTAGATTTAAGAGAACTGGAGCCGTTGTCAAATACTTCTTCAAGTCGGCCAAGGCGATTTCGCACTCTTCTGTCCATAAGAAGTTTGTGGCCTTCTTCACTAAGCTGAAGAAAGGGTTTGCATTTGTCAGAACTTCTGCTTATGAACCTATTCAGGGCTGCAGCCCGTCTAGTCAACATCTGTACTTGCTTCGCCGATGTTGGGCTTTTCAGATCTAGGATGGCCTTGATCTGATCTGGGCTGGCCTCAATGCCCCTTCTAGTCACCAAGTATCCCAAGAACTTACCAGATCCAACTCCAAATGCACACTTCGATGCATCGAGTCGGAGCCGATATGTTTTTAGGATGTCAAAGACTGTTTTTAAGTCTTCCAGATGGTTCTTAGGTTCCCTGGTCTTCACGACCATGTCATCGATGTATACCTCCACTGTTCGGCCAATTAGGTGTCTGAATATCTTGGTTACTAATCTTTGGTAAGTTGCCCCTGCATTTTTCAACCCAAAAGGCATCATTCTGTAGCAATACAGCCCTTTTGGGGTGATAAACACAGTCTTCTCCTCATCTGGAGGGTACATGGCTATCTGATGGTACCCCCTGTAGGCATCCAGGAAGCTCATCCTTCCATGCCCTAGAGTGGCATCCACCAATTGGTCAATCTTGGGTAATGGGAAACTATCTTTGGGACAGGCCTTGTTTAGGCTGGTAAAGTCCACGCAGACCCTCAATTTACCATTCTTTTTCTTCACCACCACGGTATTTGATAGCCATGTCGGGTAATTTACCTCTCGGATGGCTTTGCCCTCCAGAAGTCTGTCTACTTCCTCTTCCACTGCCTCAACATACATCAACGTCGGTCTTCTTGCCCGTTGGATTACAGGTTTGGCCGACCTGTCTACGTTCAGTGTATGGCAAGTGACCTTGGGGTCAATGCCAGGCATTTCGTAAGGCGTCTAGGAAAACACCTCAATGTTTGCTCTCAAGAAAGCCTCCATTTCTTTTTCCTCTTCTTCGGCTAAGCCCGAGCCGAGAAGGAAGAAGCGTTCCTCATCCCTTTGCTGGACAAGGATTTTCTTCAGGGCTTCTTCACTCTTCTCGGCTGGCTCTTTGCCGACGTCATCTAGGACTTCCACGTCCTCGTCTTCAATCTCTACTGTCTCTGGTTCTCGTATGCTGCAGGTGGATTTCATTACTGCCATGGAGCAGTTCTTTGCCTGCAATTGATCCCCTCTGACCTCCTCTATCCCATGCTCTGTTGGGAACCGCAATAACTGATGCAACGTTGAAGGAACAGCCCCCATTGCATGTAGCCATGGCCTTCCCAAGATAACATTGTAGGGGGAGGGTGTGTCAATTATGGTGAATTCTATTTTTACCTTTTTGGTGCCAGCTTGCACCTCCAAGCTTGCTGCTCTTAGTGGCCACGTCGGTCTTCCATTGAACCCGACCATTGGGCTGTTGGACTGCTCCATATCGTCTGGGTGAAGGCCAAGCTCCTTGTAACACCTGACATAGATGATGTCACAAGAGCTGCCTTAGTCAATTAGGATGCATTTCACTTGGCACTCCCCAACCTGGAGGGATACTACCAAGGCATCGTTATGTGGATGCTGCACCATCTCAAGGTTGGCTTTAGTGAAGGACACTACTAGTCCCTGGCATTCCTCGGCCCGAGGTCTTTTTCCTTGGACTTGGTACACATGCTGCAAGTGCTTTACCTTCTGGGTCTCCCCCCGTATTTCGTTTTCGTTTTCGTTTTCGTTGACCTTCGAGTGAATTACATTAATTACCTGAGGTCCACCTACCTGCGGTTGCTGTGCTGGGGGAGGTGGAGCTGCTGGTGCCTGAGGCAGTCTTGCCTGCTCTTTCCTTGTCCTGGCTTCATCGACAAGGTCCCTTAAATGGCCTTGCCTTACCAAGTCTTCCAGGTGTGCTTTCAGGGCTCTGTAACCTTGAGTCAGATGCCCATTTTCATTGTGGTAAGCCCAATGCTTACCAAGGCTTCTTCCCATAAACTCTCTTGGTACCCTTGTTGGTGCTCTAAAATAGGGCTGGGTTCGAATTTTCTCCAAGACTTTGTAAATCGGAATTCGAAATGCGGTTGTGACTGCCTGAGCAGCCCTTAATCCGATTTCTGGTTTGTTGTAGCCACCATCACCTCAGCCTCGCTTTGGCGAGCCATTTTTTTTCTCTGGTTTCGGCGCCTTTGTTGCCGGCGTATCCTCCTCGGCCCTAGCGTATTTCTCTATTCTAGCCATTAATTCCTCCATACTTTTTGGCAGTGTTTTTGCCAATGACTTTCGGAGCAGACAATTATCTTTTAGGCCGTTCTTAAATGATACGACCGCCACCTCTTGATTGCATTCTGGTATCCGGTTGAATACCTTATAGTACCTTTTGGCATCGGCCCTCAGGCTTTCGTCCTCGCCAATTTTCAGAGCCATCAGGGCATCCAACCTTAATGGCTGTAGTTTGTTCGTCATGAACCTGGCCACAAACATCTCGGCTAGGCCTTCCCAGGTTTTCACAGTTCCTTTCGGCGACTTGTGAAACCAGTCTGATGCAATTTCTCCGAAGGATGAGGGGAACACCTTGCAAAGCAACAGTTCGTTCCCAGTGTATAGCGCCATCGAGTTCAGGTACAAACCGACGTGAAAGTTAGGGTCCGACTTCCCGTCGTAGATCTGGAACCTCGGCATACTAAATCTTTTCGGGGCCTCAAATTTGTCCAACTCCACTAAGAATGGTGTTCTCGGCTTAACAGGGGAAGTTACCTCAGCATTTTGTTGCTTCCTCTTGAGGTAATCTCTCAAGTCCTCTTTGGTCCGCTCAGGAGCTCAGCTATCTCCTGACTTCAGCCTTTTAGGTGCACTGCTCTCAGCTTCATTGTGAGCCCTCTTCGACCTTTCTTCATTAGTTGCGTCAAAGCACAACTCCTGCCTTTGAACATGTCGATGTTCTTTGGGGTCTACTTCCTTGGTGTGATGTGTCTTTCGAGATTCTTCCCTTCTCGACTCTCCTCGCCCGACCTCCCTTGAAGGCCGGTGAGAGTGTTTTTCACTCCTGGTGTGCTGGGGGGCTACAGGGATTGTTTTCTGCCCTCCCTTCTGGGCATTGGCTGCTGGAATCGGCGTGTCCTACAGCGGGAACGGTGGCTGCATGACATTGTTTTGCATCATGAAATTGACGACCGATTGCAGGTCTGCCAATTTATTCGTCATCCCCTTCATCTCTTCGTCCCTCCATAGGCATCTATCTTTCCATACCTGGAGGTTATCCTCGTTATAGTACTCGTTTTCGGTCTGATTTCTTCTGTACGTTGCCTTCCTGGCCGACATCCTTTCCTTCATGATTCTTATCACGAGTCTCTTCGTTGCAGTTGTCTTCTTCGACGTCAAGGTCAACAGGTTTCCCGCTCCCAATAGGAGTGTCATCCCCAACCTTCTCTCTCTGTCCATCGTTGGCTATCTATTCTCCTTTTTTTTCCCACAAATGGCGCCAAATTGTGTGTATCAATTTCCCACCACACTGCCAAATTAGTACTTAGCTGGAGAGCACTGGTAAAATAGACTAGTCCCGAACAACCTGCAACAGAAAGAAGAGATTTCGGCGGTGGTTCGTCCACCCGGGGGCACTCTGACGATCAAATCAATTATCTCTCAAAGATAGCAAAAATGCTTAACTCACTATTCAGAATATAAATTGGTACCTCAGACCCATTGGGGGTGTCTCTCGTTTTATAGCCCACTCAATCCTAGTCCCAATAGAAGCCTAGCTTTAATGGACTTCAGCTCAGTGCTTATCTTGGACTCTCCAATAGATAAAGATAAACTCTCTAAGAGCTTTATCCTTATCCAGGCTGAGTTCCTTCTTCATTCTAGGACTCATGTCCCTTATCCGCTTATCCCGGACTCCAATATCTTCGGAGATAACCTTGGCCTAGCCGAGATCATCTCGGCGTCACGATCAGGACATGTGGCACCTCGGCTGACACTTCGACGTCACCTTGGCCACATGTTGGTACTCAGAAAATATGTCCCCATAATTTTAAATAATTACTTTTTATATAATTATTTCAAATCCATCATGATAAATTTATTTATTTCAATCTTGAAATTTATAAAATCGTATTTTGAGTTATTCTTCTTAAATAATTAATGTCAAATCTATGCATATAAAATTTATATCCATCCAAACAGATCGTTAATGTTTTTTAACAAGTACGTGTGTTCTCATTTAAAAAATAGAAAAAAATAAAAATAAATAAACTATGGTGGGAGAAGCATATCTATCTATATTATATATTATATATATAAGTAAATGTAGTGTATTCTTAAAATTCTCCAAAACTCTAATATTAATATCGCAGGGTAATCAAGAGATACAAAGAAAAAAAAAAGAACCAAAAAATAATCCTTATCTCTTTGCTAAAAAAACTTTAAAAAATAATGATAATAACCAAGAGATAAAAAGAACAAAAAATAAAAAGATAAAAATCCCATATAGTTATTCTTATCTCTTTTCTAAAAAAATCTAAAATATCTTCTCTCACGTTCTTCTTCCGTTTCCATAAATAGTATTATTCTCACTAAAATGAAACTAAAAAGGATGGGGAAAAAAGACTGACAACCCTTGTGCATGCTCTCTTTTACAACAACATGAACATTTCTCTATATCTTTCTAAACAAACACAAGCTCAAAAGTTGTTCATCTATAGAGACATGGTATGTCACTAAAATTCTAAAGGTTTTATTATCTTTTACTTTTGTTCTCATTAATTAATTCATAGATAAAGTAAAAGTTGATTTTTTTTTTCCTACTATGGTATTTTTCAATTGTGTTTTATATTTTTATTTTGTGTTTGTGGGAGCCGAATAAGTAGAAGAGTCGGAAGATGCGTACCCCAGAAGTCAGATATTATTCGGCTCCATATTGCGTAACTAGGATGCCCAATACGTTAGGAAGGCCGAATAGCCGGAGGTCAGTAGCTCCAAATAAATAAAAGGGGGGATGGGATAAAAGTAGGCTCAGGCCCCGAGGCCTAAAAAGCGAGTATAAATACGAGAACCAAAGATTTAGAAAGGTATGTAAGAATCACTTCACTTAACTTAGTAAACAAGCTATATTGAGTGTCTAAACTGACTTGTCCGTCAGAGTGCTAATTCCGGCATCCCCGACCGGAGCGTTTGTATCTTTTCAGGTGACTAGCTAAGGATCATTAGCGTCTCCCAGGATTTGAAGAGTATTTCCAAACCACTTCTCCACAATTGGCGCCGTCTGTGGGAATACTCAAATACCTCCATGGCAGGCGTGACTGAAGATCCTCCGATAGCCACTGACGAGACCACACAGAGGGATGACCTCACTCTAGCAAACTCGCTTGGACCAAAAACCATCGCAGGAAGACTTGCCTTGGACCTCTACTCATCTTCAAACCTAACGCAAAAGATGATACAAGCGACCATGGCACAAGCTAGGCAAACCAAACAGAGGTTGGACAACGTCATCGCTGAGAACGAACGCCTTCGTCGCGATCTGGCCTCGGAAATAGCAAAATCCAAACAAACAGTGCGCCAGGCTTCTGTGCGACCCCGATGGCAGATGATTGACGATCTCGAGCCCAATAGCAAGCAACTGACGTCCGCTATGCCTTAACAGATCATCTCAAGGAGTTGGAAAAGGACGAACGTCTCCAACAATGCGTCCGAAGGAGTGTAATCTGGACATCTGCCCTTCCGAAGGATGCATTTCCGCTTGACACCGTCCACATGATATACAGCCTGCCAGCAGCCCCGACCGTGCATGCGATCCAATCACATCCAGGTCCCCAATAGCAACTCACGCCAGCAAAGCGGCTCCGAGAAATGCCAAGTATCACCTTTGATGACTCCGATTTGATCGGCGTAACACTCCCTCACATCGATCCATTGGTTGTTGAGCTACGCGTAAACCGGTTCACCATTGAACGCGTTCTTATCGACCAGGGCAGTACTTCGGAGGTTATGTATTATAAAACCTTCACCAAACTTGGATTCAACGAGTCAGACCTGACTCCAGCTCCTTATCCACTATTCGGCTTCAACGCCAATCTAGAGTACCCATTAGGAAAAATCAGCTTACCCGTTCGAGCAGGTTCCAAAACGGTGGATGTGAAATTCTTGGTCGTCAGGCTGCCATAGCTGTACAATCTCATCATGGGGCAATTGTGGCTGCATACCT
Source organism: Camellia japonica (assembly GCA_030407325.1). Lineage (NCBI taxonomy): Eukaryota > Viridiplantae > Streptophyta > Magnoliopsida > Ericales > Theaceae > Camellia > Camellia japonica. The sequence goes on from JAPPVO010000002.1 coordinate 95,288,537, forward strand.
TGGAGGCCGTCCCAAGCACCTATCATCAATTGCTATGTTTCCCAACAGAACACGGCATTGAGCAAATCCGCGGATCCCAGAAATCGGCACAAGCATGTTATCTCCTTGTCACCAGAACGCCAAAGGAACTACAAGTAAACTCCATTGAGGTGCCGAATCGGGTGATCCTTGATGACATTGGGCAGCATCCAAATTAGAAGGCCACAGAAGATTTAGACCGAGTTGACATCGATGGAAGCCCAGAAAAGTTCTTCATGATCTGCGCCTCTCTGAATCAGGCCGACAGGCAGCAACTGATCTCTTTCTTGCTCAACAACCTCGACGTCTTTGCGTGGACTCCATATGAAATGCCGGGAATAGACCCATCAGTTTCACAGCACCATCTGAATGTCGATCCCAAATGTAAGCCGATCATTTAGAAAGGCCGACGGTCAGCCGCGGAGCACACTGCCGCCGTTGTTGAGGAGGTAGACAGACTGCTTGACGCCAGGGCAATCAGAGAAGTCACTTACCCCACGTGGCTCTCCAATACAGTGGTGGTGAAGAAGAAAATGGGACTTGGCGAGTGTGCATCGATTTCACGGATCTGAACAAAGCTTGCCCCAAAGACTGTTTTCCTCTACCCAGAATCGACCAGCTTGTTGATGCAACGGCACGTCATCAACGCATGAGCTTCCTCGATGCTTACAGAGGCTACCATCAAATCGCTATGCATCCAGATGACCAGGACAAAACTGCTTTCCTCACCCCAAGAGGAACCTATTGCTACAAAGTTATGCCTTTTGGGCTGAAGAATGTAGGGGCAACCTACCAAAGACTGGTCACCGCCATGTTCAAAGAGCAACTCGGCCATACTATGGAAGTATACATCGATGATATGGTGGTCAAATCCAAAGAAGAACAGAATCATATAGCCGATCTAGAAAAGACATTCATGTCACGACCCAAACCCGGCCCTATGGGTTTAGCACCGTAACTGGCCAGTAATCCGAGATTACCGAAGGCCTGCTGAACAGTAACACAGTTAAACAGAGTACAGGGCCTGGCGGAAGCCAATACAGTAAGTAACTAGTGTCCATTGAGCTGTGAAAACCTGTATGCCAAAAACATTTTTCATGCATTCATACGGTTCCAAATAGTAAGGTCTATACAATCATATACAAACATTCAGTACGGGGACCTAATCCCTCGATAACAGTACAGTAAAACAGTAGACAGTCTATACAGGAGTACAAAACTGTAAGGAGACCGACGGGAAAACCAAAACAAAATCCCAAAGCCATAACATGGCAACACGGAACCTCACAGTGAGGCACATAGGCTGGCTTGACAAAACTGGGGACCAACCCACGCTCCTAGCTCCGGTCTGGCTGCTGAGAACCTACATATATATATATATAAACAGTGAGCTAAAGCCCAGTGAATAACGTAATGCATAAAGAGGTTAAGAATGAAATGTCCTTACAGTAATGAAAACAGTTCATTTAAACAGTATTTCAGTCTTTCAGTCAGAACAGTTATTCAGTCATATGTGGTACATCCATTAGCATAGCAGTAACAGTAGGTCATAAAGACCGAACAGTAATGATGGCCAGTCATTCAGTAAACAGTATGGTTCCACAAGGGAACCGACAGAGATCTCTGTAACAGTAACAGTAATAGTGGGTGCTAAGGATGCCACAGTACAGTTCAGAAATAAAGGACATACATTCATTCAGTAAATAATTACATTTCAGTAAACAGTTCAGTTGCAGTTCCATTCAGTAGACAGTTCAGAAGATAATCAGATAACCATTTTTGAACATATCTTTATACAATTGTTACTGACAGAGATTGGGCTAATAGCAGCTAGAGCGCGTCCCCGAGAGCCAACCCTAAACAGTTAACAAATAGAACACACACTAAGTTTCACAGTCGGAAAGGACGATAATTAAATCCCTAAATCTCCTCGGTGTGGTTCTACGTCTAAATCCTCATTAAGATGTCTAAAACTAGGCCTAAGAATGCCTAGAATGGGATGAGGATGCAAAAATACACTTAGAAAACATTTTCAGAAATTTCAGTGAAACAGGGTCCCGCTCGAGCGCAGGTTTCCCCGTTCGAGCGGACAAGCAAACAAAGGTACCCGCTCGAGCGTCCACTTAGCCGCTCGAGCGGACCAAAAAGTACTGGATAGGTGAAATCTCCGCTCGACGCCAGCTCGAGCGTGTCACCCAGTCCTCCGCTCGAGCGCAACTTCTTCCGCTCGAGCGGACTGATGTACAGTGCAAGATGCTGGGAGCTCGATTTCCCCGCTCGAGCGCCACTTTCCGCTCGAGCGGACTAAAAAATCTGGAAAACCCAGATTCGAACTCCAAGTTCAAAACCAAGTTTCAACCACCAAAATCGATCTCTTGGGCCCATTTTCTGGAAAACTCTTGTAAACACATAGAATAACATGTTTTAAAGCTCAATTTGTAAAATCAAAGCCCAAGGGTGAGTTAATTAAACCAAATTCAAACCCATTTCCGTGAACAATTTCAAACCATGCAATGCATGAACTTTAAACCAAAATCAAGCTTCAATTCTTGCTCAATTGAGCTCAATAGTTGGAAAAAAAAATGAAAACATGGACTTTAGCTTAAACATGGACATGCATGGACAATCTACCATGATTCAACTTCAAAATGCACCGATTCAAGCATGCATGCAACAATGGAGTTCCAATACGACATATATGAGCAAATTCATGACTTAACTTCTCTATAACCATGATACATGCAAGATGGAACTCAAAGACAACAAGGAGAAGATGGATTCACTTACCTAAGTCTCAATTACAAGTCTAGAAGTTCAATTATGCAAATACACTTCAATTTACTTCAAGTCTTCAAGCAAATCAACAAGAACAAGTCCCTCTCTCTCTAACTCTCTTCTTGGTCGGCAAACAAAGAGAAATGGCTGATCAAATGTTGATTAAGTGTTTTGTATATGGCTCAAATATGAGGAGTAGTGGGCCACTAAGTGGTTAAGTGTAAATAAGTCAAACTTGCCCATTAATCAATATTTAATCTAATTTAATCATACCTAATCGCTTTTTAGATAAATATACCATTAAATCACAAATATTCTACTGATCCCAAACTATAAACGGTTCCTAATTCGGCCGCCGATAAGGCCTTCATTAGCAGTTTAAACATATGAATTCAAACAGATAATCAATCAATCAAACAGATGCAATATGCAATTCAATAGATAAACTCATTCAACTTCAGTTTCGATTTCAATCAGTCCATTCAGTACTTAGTTAATTCAATTATCAGTCATTATCAGTTCAGTTTAGCAGTAACCAGTAGCTAATTCAGTAGTTTATCGATAATCAGTACGAGGGTTGTTACAATTCAGCATCTTACGCAAATATAGAATGAAACTGAACGCTTCCAAGTATGCATTCGGAATCGGCTCCGGCAAATTCCTGGGTTACATCGTCAATCACCAAGGAATCGAAGCCAACCCGAGGCAAGTCACAGCAATCTTGGAACTCGGCTCCCCCCGTTCAGTAAAAGAAGTCCAAAAGTTGATGGGGATGGCCGCTGCACTCAACAGGTTCATCAACCGGTCTACAGATTGCTGCCGACAATTCTTTCAGACACTACGGCAGGGTAAGGCTTTTGAATGGTCCGCCGAATGCGAATCAGCCTTCAACGGACTCAAGACCTACCTCCGCTCAATACCTCTCTTGACAACACCCACCGCTGGTGACCCGCTCATTCCATATCTGCAGTTTCCGATAAGGTCGTCAGCGCCGTACTGTTAAAAGAGGAGGAGGGGGAGCAACGACCAGTGTATTATGTGAGCAAGGCAATGGTTGACGCCGAAACACGCTACCTTCCGCTGGAAAAACTCATCTTAGCCCTAGTCATGGCGGCAAGAAAACTGATGCATTACTTCCAGGGACATAGCATTGGGGTGCTAACAGATTATCCCCTCTGATCAGTACTACAGAGTGCAGAAGCATCAGGACGTGTTTCAAAATGGGCTCTTGAACTTGGCCAATACGACATTCAGTTTTTACCTAAAACCGCAATCAAGGGGCAGGTGTTGGCCGACTTTGTTGCCGAATTCATCGGCGAGCTTGCCAACCTCAAACCTGACGAAGTCCGACCAAAGGCTGAAGTTCGACCAAAGCCGAACTGGAGAATTTATGTCGAGGATATTTGGCAATTATACTGTGATGGATCGTCTAACCAAAGGGGCAGCGGCGCCGGAGTTGTAATCATGTCTCCAGACGGCGCAGTAATTGAGCAGGCCGTCAGCTTGGCTTCGAAGCATCAAATAATGAAGCCGAATACGAAGCCCTTCTAGCCGGTCTGTGGAATGCGCACCTTCTCGGCGCTCGGCGTCTGCTTGTGTTTTGTGATTCAAAATTGGTAATCAATCAGCTAAAGGGGGAGTACGCGGCAAGAACGACCGTATGGCGGCCTACATGAAAACGGCCAATTCCTTGTCGGCAAAATTTGACCATCACGAACTGAACCAAATAACACGCGACCAGAACACACACACGGATGCCTTGGCGTGCCTAGCCTCCGTCATCAATTCTGAGATCAAACGGACCATCGAAGTAGGCTTCGTCCCAGAGCCGAGTATTGGCCCTTCGGAGGAAATCCATGTCAACGTTATAGAATCCGCACCAAGCTGGATGGACCCCATTGCTGCATTCCTCTCTTCTGAACAACTCACAAACTGCGAAATAAAGCCCTGTGATACTATATGGATCCGCAATGAGGGCTTTATAAAAAGTCCCTCTCTGGTCCATACTTGGAATGCGTGCACCCCGACAAAGTGGAGGAGCTTCTGACAGAGATACATGAGGGCAGTTGTGGTGCCCATTCTGGCGGACGCTCCCTGGCCCATCGAGCTATAACCCAGGGGTATTATTGGCCGACAATGAGAGCTGACGCGGAGAGTTATGTAAAAAAATGCGAACAGTGCCAAAAGTTCTCCCCATTAACCTATCTACCTACCGAAGGGTTGAACTCTATCACTAGCCCCTGGCCGTTTACTCAGTGGGGACTTGATATCGTAGGACCATTGCCGAGGGCCCCAGGGAACAAGCAATTCTTAATCGTCGCGACAGATTACTTCACAAAATGGGTCGAAGCAGAGGCTTTAACACATATACGATATGCCGACATTAAACGTTTTGTATGGAGAAACATCATAACACGATTCGGCATTCCGAGAGCTCTCATCTCAAACAATGGCACCCAGTTCGATTGTGGCGTATATCGAGAGTTATGCAGCAAATATGGCATTCGGCCCTACTTCTCGACACCAGCCTACCCCCAAAGCAATGGTCAAGCCGAAGGCTCTAACAAATCCATCTTGGACGGCATCAAAAAGAGGCTGGAAAAAGCTAAAGGCAAATGGGTCGAAGAATTGCCGAGTGTATTGTGGGCTCATCGTACTACGCTGAGGAGATCCACGGGAGAAACGCCGTTTGCTCTATGCTTTGGAACCCAGGCAATCTTACCCCTGCAAATCGGCCTCCCAACTCTGAAATCGCAAGTTTTTGATATGGGCCGAAACGACATGATGCTTGCCCTGGATCTAATTCTAATCGAAGAACGAAGAGACCGTGCCCTGGCATCCATGGCACGGTATCAGCAGCAGCTCGCCAAGTCGTATAATCAGCGAGTTCAGTTGCGCCGATACACGCCAGGAGAGTTTGTCCTAAAGAAGGTACTTCCAGCCGACCGGAGACCGGCCGATGGAAAATTGGGTCCAAACTGGGATGGCCCTATCAGATAGAATCCATCGCAGGAACAGGGGCATATCGGCTCTCAGACATGTCAGGAAGAAGCCTGCCACGGCCTTGGAATTCAACACATTTACGTAAATTCTATCATTGACCCGACTTGTGGGCTTGATACTTGTACATGTTCCACCGTTGCAATACAAAGTTTCTCATTTTCTCAAGCTCGCTCCCAAGCATTTAAGGGCCGATTAAGCCTTCCAAGGCCAAAATAAAGTCTCCGGATTCGGAGCCCCTTTTGGTGCATGACACCCTAGGGTCGATTAAGCCTCTTGAGGCCAATTAAGACTCCGAATTCAGAGCGCCCTTCGTGGATATCACGATTGGCCAAAATAAAGTCTCTGGATTCGGAGCCCCTTTTGGTGCATGACACCTTAGGGCCGATCAAGCCGCCGGATTCGGAGTGCCCTTCATGGATATCACGATTGGTCAAAATAAAGTCTCCGGATTCGGAGCCCCTTTTGGTGCATGACACCCTAGGGCCGATTAAGCCTCCGGATTCGGAGCGCCCTTCGTGGATATCACGATTGGCCAAAATATAGTCTCCGGATTTGGAGCCCCTTTTGGTGCATGACACCCTAGGGCCGATTAAGCCTCTTAAGGCCGATTAAGACTCCGAATTCGGAGCGCCCTTCGTGGGTATCACAATTGGCCAAAATAAAGTCTTCAGATTCGGAGCCCCTTTTGGTGCATGACACCTTAGGGCCGATTAAGCCTTCGGATTCGGAGCGCCCTTCGTGGATATCACGATTGGCCAAAATAAAGTCTCCGGATTCGGAGCCCCTTTTGGTGCATGACACCCTGGGTCCAATTAAGCCTCTGGATTCGGAGCACCCTTCGTGGATATCACGATTGGCCAAAATAAACTCTATGGATTCGGAGCCCCTTTGGTGCATGACACCCTAGGGCCGATTAAGCCTCTTAAAGACAATTAAGACTCCGAATTCGGAGCGCCCTTCGTGGATATCACGATTGGCCAAAATAAAGTCTCCGGATTCGGAGCCCCTTTTGGTGCATGACACCTTAGGGCCGATTAAGCCTCCAGATTCGGAGCGCCCTTCGTGGATATCACGATTGGCCAAAAGTCTCCGGATTCGGAGCCCCCTTTCGGTGCATGAAACCCTAGAGCCGATTAAGCCTCTTAAGGCCGATTAAGACTCCGAATTCAGAGCACCCTTCGTGGATATCACGAATGGCCAAAATAAAGTCTCCGGATTCGGAGCCCCATTTGGTGCATGACACCCTAGGGCCGATTAAGCCCCTTTTGGTGCATGACACCTTAGGGCCGATTAAGACTCCGAATTCAGAGTGCCATTCGTGGATACCACGATTGGCCAAAATAAAGTCTCCGGATTCGGAGCCCCTTTTGGTGCATGACACCCTAGGGCCGATTAAGCCCCTTTTGGTGCATGACACCCTAGGCCGATTAAGCCCCTTTTGGTGCATGACACCTTAGGGCCGATTAAGACTCCGAATTCGGAGCGCCATTCGTGGATACCACGATTGGCCAAAATAAAGTCTCCGGATTCGGATCCCCTTTTGGTGCATGACACCCTAGGGCCGATTAAGCCTCTTTTGGTGCATGACACCCTAGGCCCGATTAAGCCTCTTAAGGCTGATTAAGACTCCGAATTCGGAGCGCCCCTCGTGGATATCACGATTGGCCAAAATAGTCTCCGAATTCGGAGCCTTTCTGAGAGATGCTGTAGACGCGCCCATGGGCCTCATGCTACAGTTCGGACTCCCTTTTTGTTTGTTGCGATTCTTAATCTGAACCAAAGAGTCCAACTCTGGCAAATCGTTTTGAGAAAAAATAGATTTTGAAAAGAAGTGCCAAACATAGACTGCTTTTGCCAGATACAGAGTCGCCACCTAAATATTTTTTAATGGGGAAATTTAGGAAACCCTGACTCGGTGCCAAGGCCACGTGTCCGTCATTACAAAGTTGTCTTGGCTTCGGGAGCTTGGGTACGATCGGGAAGGTCAGCTATGAGCACCCCCTTTCGCTCGTCGAAGACAGGCCCTCTACTAATCATGATATCCGTTTTGAAAATATTATGTGTTCTTGTTCCGGTTATTAGCCTAGATTTACTATGTTATGCGCACAGCAAACAAGTATAGACTAGATTACCTAATTTGGAAACAAGCATTGCATATCCGTTTGTTTTGAAAATGCTTTGGAATTTGCTACTCGCAAGTAGGCTAAAACACGGATTTCAACGAGTTTTTCCAACTCAAACAATCCAACTTCACCACAGGCAATCAGGCAGTTTATCTCATATAAGCATTTAGTCACATGGTAATCATGCTGTCATGTTAACATTCACGCGCATGCGAGATGCTAAAGCATAAAATACTTACATTGCACTCCATGCCAAAACAATAAACTAGTTAGCAAATATGCATGTCCTAGTTCATGTTAAGTGGCTAATGCAACACATGCAAGGATCCAGTTAGAGTAGGCTCGGCTAACCCTAAAATGGCATGTGAAATGCTACAATTATCACGTATTCAATTTGGAATTGAAAATACAATGCAGTTTGTATGATGTACCGAGCCTGGTGCATGCAAGACAAATGCATGGATGCACGCATGCATAGCATAAGGTATGCTAATTTAGACGTGCCCTAATCTACCATCATAAGTAGGTAAATAAAAGGGAAGAAAGAAGTGGGGATTGGAAGACATGCACACACACGCACCCACACTTATTACAGATTCGCCCTCGCTCGGAGGGACTAAAAGAATAATACAAATTAATTAACTACGCAAGCTAATTAAATATTACAATTGCCTAATTAGTTACAACTAACTAAACTAGAAAATAGTAAACCGCCTCGGGAGGAGAGCCTGATGCAACGCAAGCTTGGGTCCTGCTCGGAATTGCACTGCCATGCATAGTCTGCCTCTGTTTTCCCTGCTCTGCCCCTCCAAAGACTGCCAAAGCCTCAAGGATGCCTCTCTAGACATTGGGGGACACCACCGGCTGAGTAGAATAGCCACCGACAGCTAGATATGGCAAACGGCTGGAAATGAGGCTATCGGACACCAATACATTGCCGGTCGGCACTAAATATTGCCGGCCGGCCAAGAATGCCTGCAGAACCTGCAATTGAACAGCAGCAGAGGGCAAGGCATAGCATGGCAATACAATTCAAGCAATGTAATGCACCAACCAAGCCTCTTATCATGTGTACAACTCAAAGGGGCATGGTCCTTGGTTCTTGGACCACTAATCGCGTATTTGAATGCGTGATGGCCCAAGAGGCCAAGTGTGCATCTTTTCATTTCAAATTGAAATGCAATGCAACAAACAAACCAAAGCCCAATCCCTATCACTAATCAAGGGACAAAGCATGCATGCAAGATGCAATGCAACCTAGGCATGGAAGCTAAGGATGCAACATGGCATGGCAAGGCACTTATGCAAGCATACAAGCAAGCACGAGGCAATGCAAACTAATGAAAAGATGGACTTAAACATGATTTAGGCAGCTCTAAATAGGCCCAAAACAGTGGCCAAAATGCTAAGTTCATAAAGGCGAATGCTCATGCAAACACACATAGATACATGGTTCAAGACTTAAGCATAATGAAGCGACTTTTAAACACATTTAAAAGGGACAAACATGGACTAACGGCATGCAAATGAAGCTTTGAAAATCATGCTATAGGAGGTGCCAAACCAACTAACAAAGCAAGAAAAGCATGCAAAATGGCCAAAATTGCTGGCCAAAATTGTCATTTTGACAAAATTGATGCCGGTCGGCCAAAAAGAGTGCCGGTCGGCCAAATATATGGCCGATGGACACAAACAACAGCCGGTGGCCTCAAGCCAGGGCCGGTGATGTGTGGGGATTTCTCACAAGGCATTCCCTGCCCCTTCAAGGCAAAACACAAGTGTTTGGTGCAAAACCAGACACAAAACGGTCGAGTTCGGAGATCCTGAGGCAAGGCGCATAGCCGAGACCTCCGGGAACTCCAAACGAACACAAACATGGATAATCACCGAGTGTTCCAACGGTGACGTCCAAGTCTTGAGGACGGTAAAAAATGGGGTGTCTACAATTGCCCCTCTTTGACAGAACTCGAAAGTCATAACAATGATGGGAGTGAATGTGAAAGCCCAGAGACGACCCATTTTTGAGAAGGCCGAAGACTTGGACAATCATGCAAGACAAACAAGGTATGCGCCCGAAGGCAGGGGCAAAATGCAAGACAATGCAAGAAGCCGAGCATAACTTATGATCATGCAAAGAAAGCTGTAACGAAGCACGCATGCGACAATTTTAAGCTAGCATACACCAAACTACACTACAATGCAGAACGGATGTAAGAGAACTATGCAATTCTCGATACGTCTCATACGGAGGATATAATACCTGTCCGGTTCGTCCGGTTGCACCGGTCTCAAATGAGCCGTACATACAATATCGTGCCTGCAAAGAAAACAACTTAACAGGTATGATATTGTTAGCAATATGCATGACAATGCAAGAATGAATGCAATATATACAAAACAATGTATAAACAATGCAAATGATATGCAATGCAATCGAATCATGATTCAATCATGAGCGGTTTGAAACCACACAAATGTCAAATAGATTGATGGAAGTAACAAGTTTGTCTACCATAAAAAAGGTGCCGCAACCCTCAAACCAACATACCAGCGTGGAATAGGCGCGCACACATGCAGAACTATGAGTAATGTAGACGGACACAAGAACGAGTATTGGGTGGAATGACATAAGTGGGGTGACGACCCGCTGGGGAAAGAATAATGATCCTAACACCGGATGCAACAATTACACTACAATGTAATATCTACAATGGATATGGTGTGCAGCCAAAACCGTATCTTGCCTAGGAAAGACATGTACGCATACAAGCCATGTCTAACACAGAAAAGGTGCCGCAACCCTCAAACCAACATACCAACGTGGAATAGGCGCGTACACATGCAGAACTGTGTTTTGACGTGAAAAGTAAGGGCACATACCAGACCAAGCTCAACAAGGAAAGGCGCAAGCCATAGATGGAGGGTGATGCAGTGAATGCATGCAACTAAAGTGCAATAGAGATGGATACAACGGATATGGCACGCGGGCCAAACCAAATCTTGCCTAAGAAAGGCATGTACACGTACAAGCCGCGTCTGACACAGAAAATATGCCACAACCCTCAAACCAACATACCAGCGTGGAATAGGCGCGTACACATGCAGAACTGTGTTTTGACGTGAAAAGTATGAGCACATACCAGACCAAGCTCAACAAGGAAAGGCGCAAGCCATAGATGGAGGATGATACAGTGAATGCATGCAACTAAAATGCAATATCTACAAATATGTAATGAAATGTAAATGTAATATTTACAGTGGAAATGCATGGCAATGCACTATATTACGATGAAATGCATGACATATGCAATATCTACAATGGTGCATGACATATGCAATACTTACAATGTAATGCATGACATATGCAGTATTTACGACTTTTGAAATGCATGACGTATGCAGGTACTGTGCACACCAATGCACCGAAGGTCTTGCACCTTCCAAGGATTTAAGGTCTCCTAGACCGTTGTGCAAAACGATGCAAGGGATGATGCATACTACAACGCATGCAGACATGCGCAACAATAAAGGTTTTACACCTTCGAAGGATTTAAGGTCTCCTAGACCGTGACAATGTGGTAAAGGTTTCGCACCCTTCAAGGATTTAAGGTCTCCTAGACCGTTGTGCAATGCGGTAAAGGTTTCGCACCCTCCAAGGATTTAAGGTCTCCTAGACCGTGACAATGCGGTAAAGGTTTCGCACCCTCCAAGGATTTAAGGTCTCCTAGACCGTTGTGCAATGCGGTAAAGGTTTCGCACCCTCCAAGGATTTAAGGTCTCCTAGACCGTGACAATGCGGTAAAGGTTTCGTACTCTCCAAGGATTTAAGGTCTCCTAAACCGTGACAATGCGGTAAAGGTTTCGCACCCTCCAAGGATTTAAGGTCTCCTAGACCGTTGTGCAATGCGGTAAAGGTTTCGCACCCTCCAAGGATTTAAGGTCTCCTAGACCGTGACAATGCGGTAAAGGTTTCGCACCCTCCAAGGATTTAAGGTCTCCTAGACCGTTGTGCAATGCGGTAAAGGTTTCGCACCCTCCAAGGATTTAAGGTCTCCTAGACCGTGACAATGCGGTAAAGGTTTCGCACCCTCCAAGGATTTAAGGTCTCCTAGACCGTGACAATGCGGTAAAGGTTTCGCACCCTCCAAGGATTTAAGGTCTCCTAGACCGTGACAAAACGATGCACAATGCAAGTGAGACACGCATGCCAATGTAGATAAGACACGCATGCCAATGCAAGTGAGACACGCATGCCATGAAGGAATGTAAAATGATATGTAAATGAGACACGCATGCCTCAAAGGTGCAAGACAATGCACATGAGACACGCGTGCCTCAAGGAATGTAAAATGATGCAAATGAGACACGCATGCCTCAAGGATGTAAAATGATGCAAATGAGACACGCATGCCTCAAGGAATGGAAAATGATGCAAATGAGACACGCATGCCTCAAGGATTGTAAAATGATGCAAATGAGACACGCATGCCTCAAGGAATGGAAAATGATGCAAATGAGACACGCATGCCTCAAGGATTTGAGGCACGCGTACCTCAAAGGATGTAAAATGAAATGCATGATAATGTGAATGAATTCGAATGCGTGACAACGCATGTTTTCCTTTTGAAATGCATGACAATGCAAATGGACTTAAATGCGTAACAACGCACGTGTTTTGGAAAGCATGACAATGCATGGTAAGGGAATGCACGACAACGCGAACGATGCGCGAGGCGACGTATGTATTGAAATGCATGACAATGCTTGTAATAAAAATGCAATGACAATTCATGAGAGATGTGCATGACAATGCAAGGGGTGCGTGTTACAACGCGTGTAGTACGTGCATAACAATGCAACTGTGAGGCGCATGACGGCGCGATGCAATGCACCGAAATAGTGCGATGAACGCGTGCAACGCATACGGGGCAACTTTTGAATCTTGCAAAAGGCAAAAGGATACAGAAGGATACATCATTGCATGAATTTGAGTGCCACGCACAGAAGACGCGGTCCGAGGTCAAAACGGAGGCCGGTTGAGCGTCGGAGATACACTTTCTTGCACTTTCTTGAGCTATGAAGACCAAAAAACTACTCATATGGCCTAAACAAGGCTTTGGGAACACCACCGGCCGGAAGGGGAAGCCACCGGCTGTCCACCGGCTGCAAAATAGTTTCATCGGCACAATATTCTGCCGGCCGGCACAAAATATTGCCGACCGGCCAAAAGTGCCTGAGTCGGGGCAGATTCGACATTTCACCATGGGTCTTTTAAAATAGGGTTCCAAACCCTATTTTGTCACTTCCCCTTCGCCGAAAAACATTCCTCTCTCTCTCTAGAGCCTTTTCCTTCCTCATTTCCTCGTTTTCTTCGCGTTCCAAGCCCGTTTCGTCGTCGGATTCGCGATTTCCTTCGCGTTTCGGACGTTTTCATCCGAACAAATCTTTGTTTCGGTACCTCTTTTGCCATTTCCACCTTTTTGGGGTTTGTTCCCCTCACTTTCCTCTTGATTTCCGTGCCTTTTTCACATCCCGACTTTTCCGGCCATTTTCCACCCTCCCGGGGGTTGACTTTTCGGTTGACTTTCCATATTCCAGCCGGATTTTCCTTCCTCCGGCTATTCTCTCATCATTCTTGATATGGCCGACGATATTCCACGCGGTGGGACTCCCTCGGATCACGAGATGGATCCCGGGGTCGAGCTCCTACCTTTGAGCGAGCGCCCGTTCGACCCGGCGACCTACCGGCCGGCGATTCATGTTCTGCCCCCCGACGGACTACGCCAGTTCAGGAGTTTTGACAGGGCGCTGGACCCAGAGCTTCTCTTGCGCGAGCCTGCATCTCACCTATCCTTCGGCGCTTCCGAGGTAACATTTTTTCTCTGTTTTAATTTCTGCAATGTAGAACTTTTAACTGTCAACTGCCATAGCTGATTACATTCTTTAGTTGCTTTAGCTCAGATGCTCTGATACACTGTGCATTGTAGTTGATCGCAGACACACTTGCAACTGATATCTGTTTAAGACCGACACATGCACACACACTGCACTAGCCTTAATCACCCAAACACACGGCACACACCGTATTTCACTGCAAATTCACCGACCCAGCATCTGCTTGAATCCGAAAAACTTGCACGCATGCTAAATTTGCACTGATCCACGCAAACACGCTGACGCATCATACGTTGTAGTTCACTATAAACACACCGACACCCGGTATCTGTTTGAATCTGAAAAACTGGCACGCATGCTAAATTTGTACTGATCCACGCAAACACGCTGACGCATCATACGTTATAGTTCACTATAAGCACACCGGCACCCGATATCTGTTTGAATCTGAAAAACTGGCACGCATGCTAGGTTTGCACTGATTTTGACTGTTTCTTCAAAACTGTACATTTTATATTGCTTCGCAACTACTTGTTTGAAAACAGGGAGATTCCCATACCATCCGCGGGTATGGGAACACTGTCGCTCGTGAGTGGTACGCCGAGCTTCCCGACGCAGTTCGCCACATCGTGGACCAGGCCGGCTTTGGCGCATTCTGCAGAGGACTCTCCAGGCTCACTACATGCAGACCTCTCCTTGCCGCTCTGGTGGAGAGGTGGTGGGACACCACCGATTCATTCCATTTCTCTGCGACGGGGGACATGACGATGACCCCTTATGATTTCTCGATGCTTACAGGCATCGGGGTAGGGGGTGATCCGATCCCCTTCGATACTGATATGGATGAGTGGGAGGCCGCTCAGATCTACTTGCTCGGCGAGCTGCCGCCTCTGGCGCGTCCCGGCTTCGTCCGATATTCCTGGTTCGAGGTGCAGTTCAGGGTCCAGCCCACCCTTGTTGATGCAGCCCCGATGACTCAGGAGGCCGTGGAGAGATACGCACGCGGCTTTCTCATGTTCCTGTTTGGGACGACCATTTTCGCCGACCGGGCGAACACCGTGCCTCTCTGCTTGCTCAGCGCACTGGTGGACGTCAGGGACATCTTACATTATGACTCGGGTGGCGCCGCTCTGGCCACTCTCTATGGATATATGAGCTCAACCTCCCGCGGCAGCGGACAGTTGCTCGGGGGCTACTGGCGTGTTTGGGAGGTACATTTCTTTTTCTGCCTTTCATTTCTGTTCTATATTTTCTGTACTCTGCACACTGCACACACTGTAGTCTGCTTTACACTTGCTGTATACTGTACACACGGCACACACATACTCTGCTTTACACTGACTGTACACTGCTCACACTGTACACTCTGCACAATACACTGCACAACACACGACTCTGTTATTTCTGCTTTATTTTTGCATTCTGCTTTATCTGATAAATGCACTGGTATTTATCTTGCAGTTGCGGGTTTATGCCTACTTTCCTAGGCTTGCTCCCGTACCAGACGCAGAGACCCCTCTAGTTGTCCCTTTCTCGCGCCGCTTCGATGGGAAGAACGTGCGGAGGCCCCGAGAGACATTCAGCTTCTTCCGCCGCTACTTCGACACCATCACCCCCGCAGAGGTATGTTTGACTTGCAGTTCATTTAAGCTTCGCTTTTCCACTGTATATTTCAATAACGGTAGATAACAAACTGTATTGCATTTTCAGATCACTTGGCAGCCGTAGGCTCCTCTACCAGCGATGATGCGGGATCGGTTTGCCGGTGCTGATGACACCTCGCGTTTCCGGATTCTACTGGAGGGCCCGGTCTGTCGAGCTTGGTACCTGGGTGAGCGTTTCCTATGCCAAACCTTGGGTTTGCCTGAGCAGACAGTCCCGATGCACCCTCCTGAGCATATGAGGGATACCGAGAGATTCACCGCCGAGCAGATGGCGGACTACACCATTGGCTGGGAGGCGAGCGATTTCAGGGGCGAGGGCGATTACTCGGAGTACGTCCGGACCTTCATCATGCGACCTCTGAGCGGCGGCCGCCGAGCGGAGAGAGAGAGACCTGCGGCGCCAGCGGCTGGAGCGGGAGCAGGGGCTGGAGGGGGAGTGTCGAGGAGAGCTCGAGTCCGTGGCAGGGGCGGAGTCAGCGAGGGGGGGACCGGTTGGCCTGCTCTGCCCGCTTCACTGACTTTCAGAGGGCAGGGTGGGGCGACCTACCAGATCCCTTCGCCCCTCCCCCGGCTGATCACGAGTTAGTCGGTGTCCCCGACTTGCCTCCGGTATGTATTACTTCATTTTGTACTGTTTCATTTCAGTTTATTTTGATATTCCACAGAATATTGATGCATCTGATACTTTTGCAGGCTCTTCTGAGTACACCCGGCAGTCATTGGAGATGAATGCCTCCATGATGGGGATGCTACAGCGGACCTTCGACCTCCTAGCCCTTTACAGCATTCCGGTATGTTCTTTCTGACCACAGCCTCAAACCATACACAAACTGCTTTACATCTGATGCACGACACAACACTGGATACAGCTCACGGCATCTGATACACGTACTCACACACTGCATCCTGCACTGATTCACTCACAGCATACATACACTGTACTCATACACTGTATTCTGCACTGATTCACTGCTCACGGCACTCACAGACTGTACTCATACACTGCATTCTGCACTGATTCACTGCTCACGGCACTCACAGACTGTACTCATACACTGCATTCTATACTGATTCACTGCTCACAGTATTCTGATGTATTTGCCTTTCATGCTTTTTCAGCCTCCCTTCCAGATTCCTCCAGTGGGTGGTGCTCCGGCTGGACCTCCCATTTCTACCCGGGATGGCAGAGTATATCCCCGCACCAGAGGGGGCGCACTCATGTCGGGAGCAGCTCGCGGGCTCCAGTTCCAGATGACGAGTCTGAGGCAGAGACAGAGGCGGAGTCATCTGAGGAGGAGACCGGGGACAGCTCGGGCTCAGGCTCAGACGGCGATGCTCCTGGTGATGCTCCTGGGCTTCTGCCCAGGAAGAGGGCGAGGATGGATCCCTAGGCGTGAGACCACTGATGCTGCTTCAGATTTTTGCTGCTTTTTTTTTTTCTTTTTTTGTACTTTTTCTCTTTTTGTTAGTAGTTAGGGTACTTTGTACTGCGCGGGCAGATTTTTGTTCCCAAAACTTTGTACTTGAAAAAGATTATATGAAATAAAACAAACTCTTTTTGTCTAAAAAAAAGTGTTATATCTGTACATTCCCTACTTTGTACTGCATTACATCATATTACACCCCAAATGCAAATGAAATCGATCTGTTGTCTTGAAAATTGAACACTTGCACTGTAATAATCAGATGACCAACCAACTAACCAGCAAACAACTCATACAAATCACTGCTCAAACTGAATACACAGCCCATACTCTACTGGGGATTGATCTGTATACAGCCCATAACACAGCACTCGGATCATTCTGCGCAGCAAACCCCAAACAAACAGCCCAATCTGACAAGACGGACCACGAAAGCTGAAACGGTTGAAACCGAAACATACTCAGATGCCTCAAATTTTCTTCTTTTCTTCTCCTGCTTCGCATAGATGTGGAGAATGGCACAGCATTCTAAGCACAAACGATTAACTTTGGAAAAGGGTTTCACGACCGGGGTATCAAGCCTACAACTAAACACAGCGGAGGGACTCAAGTGGAGAAAACAAAAGGCGCACGTCCTGAACACCATGAGACGCGCTCGGAAAAGACTCAAAACAAAAGTTGAGACCGACGAATCAAAAGACACGACATACAGACGTGTTTATGGAAACAAAAGACCTCGGATCTCAAGGAGCCAGTTCCTCCGGGTATTATTCCCACCCTTTCTGATTTGTGATTCTCACATCGCTCGGCCCTCAGGCTCGGTTTTTCTCTCCAAACCCTTTTCTTACTTTTCTCTCAACTTACTCCTCTCTATTCTTTATTCTCTCATTTTTCATCCCTCCCAGAGTGGTTAATGGGTAAACGAGAAAGTTGCGGGTTCGTGCCCAACACTGTTAGCTCACGGCTATTTCTCCGGTGGATAGAGTGCCCTTCTGGCGAGTATGTTGACGGGGGAAAGACAGAAGACCTGACTCAATTGTGCCCCTAGTTCGTCACTTTGACCATTTTTTGTTTTCTTCCTAAAACAGTTTTGACCAAAATGAGAGTTGGATTAACATACTTGTTCGATTTTTGATTTTGAAAATCATGCAAGTCAGGCTGTGAGCACTGAAAATTTTCCTTTCTGGGTCCAAGAAAATGGTCCGGTCTTGGAAAATGAAATAGTTTTCGAGAAAATAGTCAACTTCAGTAAAAATTTTCAAAAACTATTTTTGCAAACAATCAACGCTCGAC
This sequence comes from Camellia japonica, assembly GCA_030407325.1. Classification (NCBI taxonomy): domain Eukaryota; kingdom Viridiplantae; phylum Streptophyta; class Magnoliopsida; order Ericales; family Theaceae; genus Camellia; species Camellia japonica. Next base: position 95,306,732 of record JAPPVO010000002.1, read on the forward strand.
GAGCGCGGAACTTACCCTCGAGATGCGCAACCTCGGATCGGAGGCAATGGGAAATTGCCCCTTGCTTAAAGGGGGCCGCATGGCAACGGAAAGTTGCCCCTGGTTTGGACGGCAACTCAGGGCAACTTATGGCACTAAATGGCAACGGAAAGTTGCCCCTTGTTTGGATGATGCGCGGCATGCTGTAAGCCAGTCCTCGTTGATGACGATCTGATCCTCGGACGCGGAGGAGACGAAGACGGTTTGAATCAATATATGGACACAATCACCTGGAAGGTGTTGGTGGTTAGACTTCAGGAGGAAGTTGATTACGTAGTTCCAGCCGCTGTAACCGAGACATCGGATTCGAGAGGAGGCACAAGTGATCAAAACCATGACATGGACTGAGACGCTATGAAAGCGTTGGGGGCTGGACTTCAAGATGAAGTTGCCTACGTATCCCAAACATGGGAATCAAGCCTTACGTAGTTCCGGTTAAGGTACACTCGGGTATTAACCTTCACTTTTAGGCTCTAACTTTTGCCAAGGTGCCCAATGCGGGTTTTCGACCTTGCGAGCTTCTTTTCTTTTTCTCTCTTCATTTTTTTGTTTTTGCTTTTTTCTTTTTCATCTTTTTGCATTTTCTTCATTCATTTTTCTTCTTTTCTTTTTTTCATTCTTTGCATTTTTTCTTTTTTTTTTTTTTTTTTTTGCTCTAACTTTTGCCTGGGTCGCCCTTCCGGGTTTTCGGCCCAGCGAGCCTCTCAAAGGGTAAAAGTGTAACAAATCCATGCCAAATGGTTTTGAAATTGAAGCCCTCTGTATCCAGGAGAGCGACTGTTGGGTTGATTTGCAGAAGAATCCATCACGGTTGCTTCACGAGCCTTGCCTGGTGGGATCTGATCTTCTTGATCTGACTTTGGTGCCTCTTGCTCGAGGGCTGCTTCAAATTGGGCCACACGGGCCTTTCATGGCACAGTTGAACGTTTTGAACGGATTCCAGGTTTGAAACAGATAGGTTGAATCTTGAGGCTGAGAGCGATCCTAGGCTGCACAATCTCAAGAGCGATTCCACACAGGTCTTCACAAGACCGCGCAAAACATTTTGTTTTTGAAAGTTTTTAAGAAAGCGACAAATCGCTCACGTAGAAGATAGTGTGGAACCAGTCTGGATCAAGCTAGGGTCCTTCTCAGTACTCACGCTAGCAAGCATGATTTCATTCATTAAAAACTTAGCATGCCTCTCTTTCTCTCAAAATGATCAAAATTTTGCAAAACCCGAGGAATTCCTTCCTCTTCGTTTTTATCACCGCAGTGTTCGAAAAGGGTTTTTATGAAAAGCTTAGGTCATTACAACGATGTTTAAGGCACAAGAGAGTAGGTGGTATGTACTGTCGTTCCATTCACATCCTCTGGCACAACTAGCTTAAACAGCGACAAGTACTGAAACGTGATAGCCGCAGCTGTTTCATTCAGATTCCCTGATTGTGACTGGCTCCTCAACCGAGACAGACTCAAAAGGAAAAACAAAAGGATAATTACAAAACGGTGTTCGAGGCAACAACCCCGGAATCACCTGACATTCTATACAAAGGGGACTGACTCGCTACAACAAGACAGACCCGTGAGCAAAAAGGACTGACTCAAGACAATGAGACAGACTCAAAATAAAACAAAGACCGACTCGACACTCAAGCCAGAATTTACAAAACTAGTGACCGCAGATGCTCAAAAATGCGTGCCAGACGCCACATCAAAAATATGCCAAGTGTCGCCCGCAGGTGGTTCACTTCCTGATTACATGCTTGCACTATCGGTATCCTCAAAATCCAAGAACTCTGTAGTGACTGACTTGGCCGAGGTAGGCGGGAGGATAACCTCGTTGTCAATCAAATCCTGCACCTCATGACGGAGGCGGAAGCAGTTATCGGTAGCATGACCAGTCTGCTGATGGTACGCACAGTACACAGTGGCGTCATGCGTGGCAGGGAGATTCTTCGGTAGGGGTCGGGGCTCAAGAGGTGTAAGATGCCCCTTTTTGGCCAAAATCAAAAGTGCCCTAGACAAAGGCATGTAGAGAGGATGGAAGACTCGGCGCCCTCGAGGCAGGTACTTTGGAGCCTGAGCACTCTTGCTAGATGCACTAGCGAACGGATCGGCGGGTGCGGCCTTGGATTTCTGATCCTTTCCGGATGCAGGATTGGGAGCGGGAAGAACTGTTTTGGCATGACGGGGCCTATCCCGGTTCTCTGATTGACTGGAACTGCCCTCAGGCGGAGTGGGGAAAGCGTCCTCCACAGCTTTTGTCACAACTGCAGATATCTGTTGCTTGTTCATCCCCCGGCTTTCAAAGCCTCTACTGCCCACAGCAGTTGTTCGATAGGATCGGCATCTGCCTTCATCTTGTCTTTACCTCTGGCCTCAGCCTGATTGAGGGTTTGGGTTGATGTTGACACGTCATTATTATAACTGGAGGCCATCTCCGGTTGACTAAGTTCAATAACAATTCGGCCCAACAGCGGGGGCTCCTGGGGTACAAAGCTCCCGGCGTACGGTGCAGCTGGCGGTGAAGCTGACATTCCATAGGCGAGATCCGCCACAGACCTCTGGAGATCACCTATCATCCCCATTAGTTCAAAAGTAGTAGGCTCACGAGCCTGATATAGCTGGGGGGCCCAGACCGGGTGCGCAACCGGCGATCTGGGTGGATGCGGCATATCAACAGTAGTCTCACTGTGTAGGGTGATTCCTTGATCCAACGCGGCCGTCATGACCACGATCTCTTCTGAATTCTGCGTCATGCTAAGTCCTGCCTCAGCAAGGAGAAGACACTAGCTATTCTGGATCAACTCTCTGAATCTCTGAACTGAAACGGAAAACAAGCAGTATTTCAGCCCCAAACAGATCAAACACGGGTGTAGCCGATCAACTGCACTCTACTACTGATCACTGTTCCCCAGAATCACTGTTCAAAACTGAACTGATACCCGCAGACATAACTGATTCTCAACAACACTGATACTGGTGCCCTCGGGCCTGATACCCAATCTTGCGAACTGACATGTGTGTTCCTGTAGAGATACACTCTAAAAGCACATAGCAGGTAAAGGAGAGCCAATACACCCCTATGTTGGGGTAGGGTTTCCCTGTCCTATTTTGTCAGGGGCTAGGGTTTCACTACGCACGCAGCGGTTTCAAACAACCTATATCGGGTAAGCAACCTGTCCTAGTTTGGAATGGTCACTATGGATTTCGATATGCACTAGGTCGAATGGTCAAGAAGGGTGCCCCGGTAAAACCGGGGTTTGTGTTCCCATACTGGCAGAGCCCGCAACCGGTCAGCCTTATGGTCATGCCTTGACAAGACAAGCCTCCAGCAAACCGCTCAGGAATAGCAGATGGCCAACACGGTGTCCTAGGCGCACCAATGCACATGCAATGCAAAGAAACACATAAGTGTAGTCAAAACAGGATATCACGAGTTCGAGTCAAGCTCTCTAAATCCCCAGCAGAGTCGCCAGAAACTGTAGACGCGCCCGTGGGCCTCATGCTACAGTTCGGACTCCCTTTTTGTTTGTTGCGGTTCTTAATCTGAACCAAAGAGTCCAACTCTGGCAAATCGTTTTGAGAAAAAACAGATTTTGAAAAGAAGTGCCAAACATGGACTGCTTTGCCAGATACAGAGTCGCCACCTAAATATTTTTTAATGGGGAAATTTAGGAAACCCTGACTCGGTGCCAAAGGCCACGTGTCCGTCATTACCAAAGTTGTCTTGGCTCGGGAGCTTGGGTACGATCGGGGAAGGTCAGCTATGAGCACCCCCTTTCGCCCGGTCCGAAGACCGGCCTCTACTAATCATGATATCCGATTTTGAAAACATTATGTGTTCTTGTTCCGGTTATTAGCCTAGATTTACTATGTTATGCGCACAGCAAACAAGTATAGACTAGATTGCCTAATTTGGAAACAAGCATTGCATATCCGTTTGTTTTGAAAATGCTTTGGAATTTGCTACTCGCAAGTAGGCTAAAACACGGATTTCAACGAGTTTTTCCAACTCAAACAATCCAACCTTCACCCACAGGCAATCAGGCAGTTTATCTCATATAAGCATTTAGCCACATGGTAATCATGCTGTCATGTTAACATTCACGCATGCGAGATGCTAAAGCATAAATACTTACATTGCACTCCATGCCAAAACAATAAACTAGTTAGCAAATATGCATGTCCTAGTTCATGTTAAGTGGCTAATGCAACACATGCAAGGATGCAGTTAGAGTAGGCTCGGCTAACCCTAAAATGGCATGTGAAATGCTACAATTATCACGTATTCAATTTGGAATTGAAAATACAATGCAGTTTGTATGATGTACCGAGCCTGGTGCATGCAAGACAAATGCATGGATGCACGCATGCATAGCATAAGGTATGCTAATTTAGACGTGCCCTAATCTACCATCATAAGCAGGTAATAAAAAAGGGAAGAAAGAAGTGGGGATTGGAAGACATGCACACACACGCACCCACACTTATTACAGATTCGCCCTCGCTCGGAGGGACTAAAAGAATAATACAAATTAATTAACTACGCAAGCTAATTAAATATTACAAATTGCCTAATTAGTTAACAACTAACTAAACTAGGAAAAACAGTAAACCGCCTCGGGAGGAGAGCCTGATGCAACGCATGCTCGGGTCCTGCTCGGAATTGCACTGCCATGCATAGTCTGCCTCTGTTTTCCCTGCTCTGCCCCTCCAAAGACTGCCAAAGCCTCAGGGATGCCTCTCTGGACATTGGGGGACACCACCGGCTGAGTAGAATAGCCACCGGCAGCTAGATATGGCCATCGGCTGGAAATGAGGCTATCGGCCACCAATACATTGCCGGTCGGCACTAAATATTGCCGGCCGGCCAAGAATGCCTGCAGAACCTGCAATTGACAAGCAGCAGAGGGCAAGGCATAGCATGGCAATACAATTCAAGCAATGTATGCACCAACCAAGCCTCTTATCATGTGTACAACTCAAAGGGGCATGGTCCTTGGTTCTTGGACCACCAATCGCGCATTTGAATGCGTGATGGCCCAAGAGGCCAAGTGTGCATCTTTCATTTCAAATGAAATGCAATGCAAACAAACAAACCAAAGCCCAATCCCTATCACTAATCAAGGGACAAAGCATGCATGCAAGATGCAATGCAACCTAGGCATGCAAGCTAAGGATGCAACATGGCATGGCAAGGCACTTATGCAAGCATACAAGCAAGCATGAGGCAATGCAAACTAATGAAAAGATGGACTTAAACATGATTTAGGCAGCTCTAAATAGGCCCAAAACAGTGGCCAAAATGCTAAGTTCATGAAGGCGAATGCTCATGCAAACACGCATAGATACATGGTTCAAGACTTAAGCATAATGAAGCAACTTTTAAACACATTTAAAAGGGACAAACATGGACTAATGGCATGCAAATGAAGCTTTGAAAATCATGCTATAGGAGGTGCCAAACCAACTAACAAAGCAAGCAAAGCATGCAAAATGGCCAAGAATTCAAAGCAAGCTAATGATGCATTGAACTACACTTAGCAAGGCAAACATGGCATGCATTAAACAACTAAAAACAGATTTTTAGCATGTTAAAACAAGGCCAAAAGACCACTTAAATGGCATCTAAATGACTCAAATTCAAAGGCATGCACAATGGTCAAAACATAGGGCATACAAGGCAAGCTTTCAAAGCTTCAAAGAGGCGTCCAAGGCAAGCATACAAGCATGTCTTAGGGACTGAAATGACATGTAGGGTGGTTCCAAACCACTTAAGTGATGCAAGCAATGCATGCTACACATTCACATACTTGAGGCCAACAAGCCACAATACAAAGGAGCTATGTAATGCATGCCAAGATCGACTCAAACAAACATGGACAGACCTTAAACATGGCAAAATAAACACAAAACCTTCACAAGGTTAAGCCTAAAACATGCTAGAATGAAGGCTAACAACCTAAGGCATATTAAGGCAATAACATGGCATTACATGGTAGGTATGCTAAGCATGCATGGTGTACCAAAACCAACACACAACAATGTTATATTATGGAAATAAGCATGAAATGCAGCCAAGGCATGATCAACAAACACTCAAGCATGATGCTCCCTCAAGAGGCCAAAAAGTGCCCTTTTCAAGGACAACAAGGAGAGGGGGTGGCCCTCTCCTTCTTGAGACTTCAAGGCACCATCCTCACCACTGAAATCCCTCAAGATTTCAGTGGTGAGGAGGCCCAAGCACCAAAGTCTCGGAGCTCACCAAAATAGCACAAAAAGGAGCCTTACAAGGCCTAGGAGGGGTCAAACAAACCCAAACCACAAAACACTCTTAACAAACAATCAAGAGGGCTAAAAAATAGAACTTTTTTGTATTATACACTAAGCACAAAAACAGTTCTAAGATAGGTAGAAAAGCAATGCAAAAATGGGAATAAAAGGGAAGTTTCTTACCCTTGAAGCCCTCCTTCACAAACAATGCTCCAACAGCCTTCCTTGGCTTAAATCCAGCTCCAAAACACTAAAACAACCCTCCAAGGGTCTCAAGTCCAAGAGATGGTGTGTTAGTGTGTGTTTGTGAGCAAAAGTGGGACAAAACACACACTTATAGAGATAGAATATGTATCAAACCCTAACCCTAGAACTCAAGCTTTACAAAAGCTGTCTAAAATGTCTAACCTCAATGTCAAGAGAAGAAGCTCTCCTATATAGGCAATTCCCTCTTGTAAGGCTTCCAAAACAAGCCATTCAAGAGGGAAATCCCTCCATACACGTGTATGGAGGGGAATGGGGTGGGTGCCAGCTATCACAGCTGGCACTATGAAGGCTAACAACCTAAGGCATATTAAGGCAATAACATGGCATTACATGGTAGGTATGCTAAGCATGCATGGTGTACCAAAACCAACACACAACAATGTTATATTATGGCAATATAAGCATGAAATGCAGCCAAGGCATGATCAACAAACACTCAAGCATGATGCTCCCTCAAGAGGCCAAAAAGTGCCCTTTTCAAGGACAACAAGGAGAGGGGGTGGCCCTCTCCTTCTTGAGACTTCAAGGCACCATCCTCACCACTGAAATCCCTCAAGATTTCAGTGGTGAGGAGGCCCAAGCACCAAAGTCTCGGAGCTCACCAAAAATAGCACAAAAAGGAGCCTTACAAGGCCTAGGAGGGGTCAAACAAACCCAAACCACAAAACACTCTTAACAAACAATTTTTGTATTATAACTAAGCACAAAAACAGTTCTAAGATAGGTAGAAAAGCAATGCAAAAAGGGGAAAAAAAGGGAAGTTTCTTACCCTTGAAGCCCTCATTCACAAACAATGCTCCAACAGCCTTCCTTGGCTTAAATCCAGCTCCAAAACACTAAAACAACCCTCCAAGGGTCTCAAGTCCAAGAGATGGTGTGTTAGTGTGTGTTTGTGAGCAAAAGTGGGACAAAACACACACTTATAGAGATAGAATATGTATCAAACCCTAACCCTAGAACTCAAGCTTTACAAAAGCTGTCTAAAATGTCTAACCTCAATGTCAAGAGAAGAAGCTCTCCTATATAGGCAATTCCCTCTTGTAAGGCTTCCAAAACAAGCCATTCAAGAGGGAAATCCCTCTATACACGTGTATGGAGGGGAATGGGGTGGGTGCCAGCTATCACAGCTGCACAAAATATCTGCTAAAAGCAGATGAACAGTAGTCGGCTGGCCAAAATTGTCATTTTGACAAAATTGATGGCCGCTCGGCCAAAGAGAGTGCCGGTCGGCCAAATATATGGCCGATGGACACAAACAACAGCTGGTGGCCTCAAGCCACGGCCGGTGATGTGTGGGGATGCCTCACAAGGCATTCCCTGCCCCTCCAAGGCAAAACACAAGTGTTTGGTGAAAAACCAGACACAAAACGGTCGAGTTCGGAGATCCTGAGGCAAGTCGCGTAGCCGAGACCTCCGGGAACTCCAAATGAACACAAACATGGATAATCACCGAGTGTTCCAATGGTGACGTCCAAGTCTTGAGGACGGTCAAAAATGGGGTGTCTACAGATCATTCAGACCACTTCACTGGCCAAATAAATATTCACTGAATTGTTCTTAATTCAAACCGGTCAATGCATGTTTAAACATTTACGTTACCCAACACAAAACTTGCCAGTAAGTTGAAATAATACGTTTAATTAAGCACATAACATTTCAAGACCAAATACAAACGTTGAAAATAAAAGAAATTCTATTTGTTCGGCGCGAAGTCTTCTCGCGTTCCAAAGTCTATTCATTCGGCACCCTCATCATTGCTCTTCTCAATTTCGAAATCAGAATAAGGAAAGTAGTGGTGATGATACAGGGGCGAGACCGAATCAATGCCCACGGCTTTGAGAGCTTTCTCGGTTTAAAGGGCCTTGATCCAGTCGTGCTTGAATCTACGATTTTCACATCGGCAAACCTCCTCGGCAAGGTCCTATTTGGTCTTCTCTATCCCGACCTTCAGGCCGTCCTGAAACCCGTTTTCATAACCCGAGGTCTGTTGGGTCATTCTCTCCTCAACGACCAATTTAGATTGATCGGCCGCCACCGACGCGCTCGTTTGAACATTCTTCAGCTCCCGAAGCTCACGTTCAGCCTTTTCTGCGCGAATCTCCAGACTGCGATTCCTTTCGTCCTTTTTCTCACTCTCACGTCACGCTTCCCGCAGACGCATGCCGACTTCGTAAGCAGTGTATAGTCCTTTCATGGCCCCATGTATGCCGTCTCGAAATACTTCGAAATCTCAACGTCCGACCATCGATTGTTGGACTTCCAGCGGGAATATTTGTCGAGCGAACTCGACTGCCACATCTGGGTCTTTAATGATAGAATCCGCCTCCGTCATTGGTCTATTCCTCACAAAAACCGCAAAACTCAACGGTCGTGGCGTCGCATCAGGCTCGATTTTCGGTCGCGGGTGCGGAGAATTTCCCTGTTGTTGCCTGTCCTTCCGGGGCAATCTGCTTTGACGACTAAGGGGCTGCTGTGTTTCCCGATCCTTGGACGTTCTTCTTCCCGTACGCGTAGGCTCACTACTGCGACTCATTGCGGCATCTAATTCAGTCAATCTTCGTCCCTCCCAAGTTGCCTGAATGTAAATAAGTAGGGCCTCTGGCGTGCACCCCCTCCCATTTATCCTTCAATGTATGCGGCTCTCCCGAGGCAACGTCAGTAATCCCAAACGCCAAAAGTCGGATGTGGCTCAGCTAGCCCACGAGTTAGGCCCATTCAGCTTCGAAAGCTCGCACCCTGGCTAAGGCAAGGGCAGATTTATTAATCCCTGGCTAAGGGCAGATTTATTAATCTGGTCGGCCATGTTTTCAAGCGCAAGCGCGGATTAATCTGTGCCTCAGCCAGCCCACGAGTTAGGCCCATTCGACTTCGCAAGCTCACGCCCTGGCTAAGGCAAGGGCAGATTTATTAATCTGGTCGACCATGTTTTCAAGCGCAAGCGCCGATCAATCTGTGCCTCAGCCAGCCCACGAGTTAGGCCCATTCGGCTTCGCAAGTTCGCGCCCTGGCTAAGGCAAGGGCAGATTTATTAATCTAGTCGGCCAAATACCTAAGCTAAGCAGCCGATCTAACCATAACTGAAAGCAATATCACTCATCAACAACATTTTCCTTAGCAAGTTGAGCACAACTCATGAAATTTTATATATACGCAAATTACTAAACAAAAAGCTACAAGCCCGCATGACAATGCCTTAAAAAAAAAAAAAACTATGACTGTAGTAACACATGAAAAATACCAAATTAAAAACTGTAAAAATACATTCGACATCCTAAAAACTATGTCAGTCGCCCAAATCAGTCATCGGAATCAGACTCCAATGGCTCAACATCCACCTGCTCATATGGTATTGGCATAATCAACAAAGCGTTAGCAGCAGCAAGGGCTTTGTGCTAGCCATGTTTGAATCCCCGATTTTCAAACTTGGGGAGTTGGTCCAAATACTCGGCGAGTCCAGCATTTTTCCCGGCCTTGAATACTTTGGAAGACTCCGAGTCGGCTGTTTCCTTCGCCGCCTTCATTTCAGCCAATTTAGCCTCCAGTTTGGAGACCGCCTTCTGGGCCAATTTGAGCGCATCTTCACTCGCGTCCGCCTTCTTCTCGGCATCCGATCTCAATTGATCCGCGCTACGAGCCCTCTCCATCTCGGTGTCGACCCTTGAGGCTTCCTTGTTCACCCTCAAGGCTTCGGCCTCGGCCCTTCTCCTCTAGCCCTCAACTTCCTTTCGTAAACGACCAATCTGCTTCACGGCATCGCGATGGCGACGACCCATGTCAGCTATCCTTCCGATAGTCTGCAAAACAAGAATTTAAAACCATAACTTCAACAGTATTTGGATTAAGTAAAGCAAAGTCCGAATACGTACCAAAAGTGCCGATTGGGCGGCTAGTGCTGTCGCATTCAGATCTGTTTCCACCCGGAAAGCCTCCCTGTCAGACGGCAACGACACGGACGTAGCCAAGCTGAATGCGACTTCTGGATCTTTAAGCGCCGAAGCATCAGAAGAAACCGGCATGTTTTTTATCATCGGCTGAATGACAAAAGGGACGATCACATTCGATCCCTCTAATCGAGGACGTTTGCCACCTTATTCTTCTGAGCCGGCCTCAAACTCGGCAGGGCGTTTCTTTGCCTCTTCCTCAACTTCTTGGCCGGCCTGCACGATCGAAGTAGTTTCGGCATTCTGATTTTTTGCCGTCTCCACCTCAATAACGCGCAAGGACTCTGATTCGCTAACAGGCAGGGAGAGTTGAGATTCGGTGGCGGGTGGTACTTCAGACGGAAGGGCCTCTGCTCTTCGCCGCGCGGCCAACCTTTCCGCATTCGCCTTCCTGGCAAGTTTTGTTAGGCTTAACCCGGCCATGTCTTCGAGGCCTGCGGCGGGAAGATCCTCTAAGCCGTGAAAAACGCCGTCAAATGAAAGATCCCCTCGGCCCCAAGTGGATGGAGGATCGGCCGAATTCAATACCTCGTCAAACTCGGTTTCGGACTGATCTGATTCGGTAACATTAGCTACGTCCCGCTCCGAATCAGACCCTTCAAAACCAACCTGCCTCAAGTTTTTTAAGTCGGACAAAATAAGAGCGATAAGAGAATCTTCACCCTCCGAAACCGGGATATTTTCCACCGCCGAGAAGGTCGTATATGTCGGCTCGTAACGAAGCAGAACGTGGGCCGCCCTCCCTTGTTTCTGAAGACTTCGACGGCCGAAATACTTGAGCGCGACTTTGATATCCGAAAGAACGGCGTCGTCAGTTGAAGACAGGACTTTTTTCAAATCGTTCCCTGCACAAGCCAAGCCGTAACATTTCAAAGAAGAGGCTTTACAACAAAAATGAACAAATAATAGAAGCGAGAAGGCAATCGGCCACCTGGCTCGCCCCTCCGTCTAGGAATAGGGTCGACGTGATCCTTCCCTTCCCCAAATTCCCAGTTACCTTGGACAACGACCATAACATCATCAACTCGTTTCCCAGAACTGGAAAGCATAGTAATCAGCTGATGGTCGATATCCTTGGCCATAAGGAAGAAACGCCCGTGCTGACCAGAAGACTTAGCCAAGGAATAGCAATGCCGAATGGCTGGAATGCCAAGGTTAATTCTAAGGCGACCATTGAGCGCTATAACCCCCATTATAATTCTAAAGAAGTTCACGTTGGGTTGGGAAGGGATTAAACCCCAATGGCGAAGCACAGCCCTAAGAAACGGGTGAAGGGGAAAACGGACTCCACCCTCTGCGATTGACAAAAGAGGAAAGACAATCGTGGTTTTGTCCTCCCTCTCCATATCAAGAGTGCCGTCTGCCACAAGTGACAGACGAACATCATCAGGAATGGAGAAATGACGTTTAAAGCCAGCAATTCGATTTGACGAGAGAAGGTCTTTTAAATGTTTCGCCATACCCTACAGTTTATAAGAATATGCCAAGGAAGGAATAAACCAGAAAGAGTCTTCGAAACAAGGAAGGAGAGAACTTACAAAGGACGAAGAGGATATCGGAGAAGAGAGTTGCAAGGACGATTCAGAAGGCAATCTAGCGACGAGCGTCATAAAATACATACTTGAAAGGACGTCAAAATTTTAAATCGCAATAAATAGTCACGTACGAGGGGGCGGGAAGTCGACACGACAACCGAAAGGGGTGCGCTTAGATATCCGCATGAGGATGAGGCCAACCGCCGAATTTTGGCTCTGACTTTTCAAAATTCAGAACCAAGCACTCCAGCCAACTGTCGTTGGTAAAGTGCTTGGGGGGCAATTGTGGGAGTCGAATAAGTAGAAGAGTTGGAAGATGCGTACCCCAGAATTCAAATATTATTCGGCTCCATATTGCGTAACTAGGATGCCGAATACGTTAGGAAGGCCGAATAGCCGGAGGTCAGCAGCTCTGAATAAATTAAAAGGGGGATGGGATAAAAGTAGGCTCAGGCCCCGAGGCCCAAAAAGCGAGTGTAAATACGAGAACCAAAGATTTAGAAAGGTATGTAAGAATCACTTCACTTAACTTAGTAAACAAGCTATCTTGAGTGTCTGAATTGACTTGTTCGTTGGAGTGCTAATTCCGACATCCCCGACCGGAGCGTTTGTATCTTTTCAGTGACTAGCTGAGGATCATTAGCGTCTCCCAGGATTTGAAGAGTATTTCCAAACCACTTCTCCACAGTGTTAATATTGAATCACTATTTAAAGATCATTCAATTATTTCTCCATTTTCATAGTGTTTTTTTTTTCTTCGAAGATTTCAAACAAAAAGAAGAGCAATAACAATGTTATAGTTATCATCACAAGAAGTTGAAGTCCAGGATGGGAAATAAAGGGTATTATTCTCTATTTTCAAACAAAAATAGTTGTATTATTCTCACTAAAATGAAACTAAAAAGGATTTGGTGGTTGGGGGGGCGGGGGAACTCACAATTCTTGTGCATGCCCTCTTTTACAACAACATGAACATTTCTTTATCTTTCTAAACAAACCCAAGCTCAAAACCTGTTCATCTACAATTTATTTATAGAGACATGATACGTTACTAAAATTCTAAGGGCTTGTTTGATAACCATTTCGTTTTCAGTTTTCAATTTATACTTACCAAAATGAAAAAAAAAAAAATTATTGGAACGTAAGCTTGATAGCCACCACCCTAAACAGCGACCCTAGCCGCCGGAAAAAAATATGTGATCAAAAATTTGCTGAAGCATGGAAAGTCAAGATTTGTAGGTTTAAAATCAAAATAAAATTGTATTGTTATGCCTTTACATTATTAGTTTTATCTATATATAGCTATTGTATTATGAGAGTTCAGTGTGTGGAAAAGAAGAAGAAAATAGTGTAAGAGTTAGAGAGACAGAGAGTGTGTTTCTCCTCATTCTATAATTTTCTCAGGAAAAGTCTATTTGTTTGTCTCTAAATTTATCTCTCTGAATTTTATTTCAAGTTACCATAAGTAGTTTGAAGTCTCTCTTCCACCAACAGTGGTATCAGAGCCGGTTTTGTGCGTTTTCAGAAAAACAGAGTGTGTTTTTTAAAAATTGCCCAGAAATCAAAGTGGTCAAAATCCATTTTTGATCACATCAGCTTGAAGCTCTCGACTAGACGAGCATAACCGTGAAAACCACGTCAAAAATGGATCTCAGACAACTCCGTACGTGCCACTGACGCTGTTCTCACGCGTACCCACGCGCTCACGCGTCGCACACGCTGCCAGAGGAAGAAGACACGTGATCGCACGCGCACCAGAGACCTGATGTCATCCATTGACGTCATCTGAGCTGTTGACCAGCTTTGAGCGAGCCGAGTCAAGCCGGCGCTGACCGAGCCGAGACGCCATTGACCGGAGCTGCTGACCGAGCCGAGCCTGAGTCACGCCGCTAACCAAGCCGCGTTGATTATGCCATTTGACCGAGCCGCTGACATCAGCACACCGAGGATTAATCCAGTGTGATGCAGCTAAGGTGCAGCCGCAGATCTAAACCGTTCAACTTGTTTTGGCTTGATCTGAGCCATTCAGAGTCTGTTTCTGGTGATCCAATAGTGCTTCCCAACTATTTGGAGTATTCCGGACACATCTATATAGTTAGAATTTGCAAATTCCATCCTGAAAATTTGTAGATTTTAAAGACAACCAATGGCCAACACAAACAACTTCTTTCAGCCGTAGTTTCCAAAACTCAGCAAGGAGAACTATGAAAATTGAAGTATTCAAATGCAAGCCCTACTAGCCTCACAAGATTTGTGGAAGTTAGTGGATCGAGGATATGACGAGCCAGCTACTCTCTAAGATAAAGGAAGTTTAAATGATGCTCAGAAGACGGCATTAAAAGATTCAAGGAAGAGGGATAAAAAGGCCTTGTATCTACTCTATCAAGGCATTGATGAGTCAAGTTTTTAAAAGATTTTAGCAGTAAAAACCTCTAAAGAGGCATGGAGTATTCTTCGCAATTCACACTGTGGTATTGAGAAGACGATCAGAGTTCGACTCCAGGTGTTACGTGGAGAATTCGAGATGTTGCAAACGAGTCAATTTCTGAGTACTTTAACAAAACATTGACCATTGTTAATCAGATGAGAAGATATGGAGAGAAGTTGGAATCTTTTCAAGTGATAGAGAAGATTCTCTAATCACTCAATCCCAAGTTCGAGCACGTGGTTGTAGCAATAGAAGAATCCAAGGATCTCAATGCCATGACAACCGATGAGTTGATGGGCACACTTGAGATTCATGAACAAAGGATCAACAAGAAGACTCCCTCAAGTTCCCTAGAGCAAGCTCTTCAATCAAAGCTGTCTTTTAGAGATGACAAAAACGAGCAAGGGGGGACATCACAAAGAAGTTGAGGAAGAGGCCGTGGTTACAATAACTGAAGTTTTGTTTTTCGAGGAAAAGGCAGAAGAGGTCCAGCCAGAGGAGGAAGAAGTCAACCACACTTTGCTCCAAGAGGAAGAGCAAAAGGTAGAGAAGGTGGTTACAACAACCGACCATGATTTGACAAAAGCAATGTTCAGTGCTATCATTGCCACAAGTTTGGGCATTACAGCAATGAATGCCAACGTAGAGCAACAACAGAAGCTGGAGAGCAAGCAAATTTTGCCGAGCAAGAAACAAACAAAGTTGGACCTACAGTCCTGTTCGTCCACCATGGAGACACTGAAAACCAAAACAATGTTTGGTATCTAGATTCGGGAGCCAGTAATCACATGTGTGGTAAAAGAGAGCTGTTCGTTGAGCTTGACGAGACTATACCAGCACAAGTCTCATTTGGTGATTCTTCAAAGACTCCAGTGAAAGGAAGAGGCAATATTCTGATCAAGCTCAAGAATGGAGATCATGATTACATCTCCAATGTTTATTATGTACCTGCCATGAAGAACAACATTTTGAGTATGGGACAACTCCTAGAGAAAGGATACGACATCAACATGAAAGATTGTCATCTTACCATCAAAGACAATCATGGTAATTTGATCGCTCGAGTGAGAATGTCCAAGAATCGGATGTTTCCATTGAACATCCAACATGATGTTGCGAAGTGTTTAAGTGCCATCATCAAAGACAAAGATTGACTATGGCATTTGAGGTTTTGACATCTCAACTTTGGAAGCTTGAAGCTGTTGTCAAGCGAGAATATGGTGAAAGGGCTCCCTCGTATTGCTCATACTAATGAGGTCTGTGAAAGCTGCATTCTTGGCAAGCATCACAGAACTAGCTTTGCCAAAGAAGTGAAGTAGAGAGCAACAAAGCCGCTGGAGTTAGTGCACATTGATGTGCAAGGTTTAAAATGCGGTGTTGCGTAACGGTTTCGGCCGTTACGTAACAGTTTCGGCGGTAGGCACTACGCGTTACCCCCAATTTTGCGGTGTGATTGAAATTCACAGGTGTATCGACCGTTACGGCCGCCGTAGCGGTCGTAACGGTGGCATAATAGCCGTAACGGTCTGTTACGCACGTTACATGGCTTTTTTTCGCTGATTCTTTTCAAAAAAAAAAAAAAAAAAAAAAGGCTGAAGATGTTGTACATACCTTTATTATAATTGAGCTTTTGTCTTTTGTCTTTACAGCCCATGAACCACTTTGAAGTGAGATTCCATAAGTGTATCGGCCATCCACAAATTTTCAGATCTGAGATACGGATGAGTGAGAAATAGAGAGAGAGAAGAGAGAAGAGAGAAGAGGGAAGAGGGAGGAGATGAACCTGTGTTGAATCTTCAAGGCTGCCTCTATTCTGTGTTGAAACCAGTGACTCTCCGGCTGCCCCTTTGTGTTGAAGACGAAGTAAGTGCATAGTTTGATCTGTTGCCTTTCTTTTTCTTTTCTTTTTTTTTTTTGTTTGTTCAGCTGCCTCTCTGGCTAGCTTCCTAGGGAAGATATACAACATTTGTTGACCTTGGGAAGATATAAGCATTTGTTTTTTTTGTGTGTGGACCGTGGTCTCCAACTGGCAAATTTTATTTTATTTTATTTATTTATTTATTTTTTTAACAATGATCTCCATGTTTTAAATTTTGTAAAGCCTACAAAATTTATGTGATATATTTATTAATTTTAATTTAAACATATATATAGAGCTATGCACTTATTTTTAGTATTTTATATATAATAATTAGTGATTGATTTTTTTTTTAAATATCTAAAAATCATAACACCTATAATTATATTAATACATTTTTATATATGCCAGTTTTTATTGAATTTTTTTTTTCTTGCAGGTTATTCAAAAAGATAACAAATACTCAAGTGATTGAAGCCCAAAAAACAACTATGTATGAATTTTTTTCTTTATAATTTATTTTTTAATTTTTATATGATTACATTAGTATGTAAACTCCAAATGTATAAATAGTGATTGCATTTTTTTTTATAATCATTTCATTTAATATTTAATTATAAATATTTTTTATTTTGTTATTGTAATGTGTTGTGGCAACAATGTTGAAGTCACTATTTTTTTTTTAAATATCTTTTCAAAAAAAAAAAAAAATCAATACCTCAACAAAAATTCTTTATAATTTATTTTTTAATTTTTATATGATTATATTAGCATGTAAACTACAAATGTATAAATAGTGGTTGCATTTTTTTTATAATCGTTTCATTTAATATTTAATTATAAATATTTTTTATTTTGTTATTACAACACTGTTAAAGGCATAATTTTATTTTAAAATATCTTCTTTTTTTTTTAAAAAAAAAGTCAATACCTCAAAAAAAATTCTTTATAATTCATTTTTTAATTTTTATGTGATTACATTAGCATGTAAAATCGAAATGTATAAATAGTGGTTGCATTTTTTTTTATAACTATTTTATTTAGTATTTAATTTGAAATATATATTTTTTTTAATTTTGTTATTGTAATGTGTTGTGACAACAATTTTGATGGCACAAATTTTTTTTTTTAAAATGTCTTTCTATAAAATAAAAAATAAAAATAAAAACAATAGCTCAAACAATGCCATGAAAAATGTCTTTATTCCCAATTACATTAGCATGTAAAATCCAAATGTATAAATAGTGGTTGAATTTTTTTTATAATCATTTCATTTAACATTTAATTATAAATATTTTTTTATTTTGTTATTGTAATGTGTTGTGACAACAAATTTTTTTTTTTTAATGACAATTTGTTGTGACAACAATTTTTATGGCAAAATTTTCATTTTTTAAAAATATCTTTATAATTTATTTTTTAATTTTTATATGATTACATTAGCATGTAAAATCCAAATGTATAAATAGTGGTTGCATTTTTTTATAATTATTTTATTTAGTATTTAATTTTAAATATTTTTTTAATGTTAAATTGTAATGTGTTGTGCCAACAATTTTTATGGCTAAATTTTCTTTTTTTAAAAAAAAATATCAATAGTTCCAAAAAAAAAATATTTATAATTTATTTTTTAATTTTTATATAATTACATTAGCATATAAAAACTAAATGTATAAATAGTGGTTGCATTTTTTTTTACAATCATTTCATTTAATAAATGTAAATATTGTTTATTTAGTTAGTTCAAGTTTTGCTGAAAATAATTTTGTAAACATTTAAAATAAATTAAAAAAATGTATCAATGATGCAAAATTCAAATTCAAAATGCCACGACAAAAGAGTGCCAATGATGAACCCTCAAGTGATGATATTGGTTGGAAATTTGGAACTCAAGTTGAAGGCACTAGGCATCATATTATTTGTAAATTTTGTGGACATCACATTAAAGGTGGAATTACGCGTTTCAAACAACATTTAGCACATCAAACAGAGCAAGTGCATTCTTGTCCGAATGTTAGTAGAGACGTGATGCAAGAAATGATGAAACATTTACAAAATAAGAAAATGAGTAAAGCAGACAAAAAAAGAGAAAAGTTGAATTGGAAGCACATATTAGGAGAGATGATCTCTATGATGAAGATGAAGGGGGAGATTTTGTAGATTTTCGGGATGATGACTCTGACTCTGATCCAGAGATGACCAGGGCTAGACAAGCAAGTATTCATTCACAACAACAATGGGAGGAAAGGCAACAATTTAGACGAGGTGTTGCAGGTCATGGATCACAATACGATGCAGGTGGTAGTTCTGGTGCAGGGGGTAGTGGTCAAAAAATGCCAAAAGGGTCAAGTATTGCTAATATTTTTCGTCGATCACAATCCGTGCGTGAAACTGGTGGGAGTGGACGTAATTGGATTAAGCCTAATGCTCCTAAAGCAAGGTTGAGGGCAAGGGATGTAGAACTCCAAAAGAGCAAGAGTACAAAGCAGCGAAAAATCTCTACAGTGAATTTACAAAATTAAGAGAGAGATTGGGACGGGCAGTGTCCAAGTTTATACTCTATAATCGTATTCCATTCAATGCAGTTGATTCAGAGTATACACAACCCATGCTTGATGTTACTGCTGAAGTAGGGCCAGGAGTAAAGGGTCCTAGTGCTTATGAAGTTTTTGAAGTATATTTGGGCATGGAGCATGATGAAATGACAGAATGGATAGGATCATTCAAGGGAACTTGGGCAGAGAGAGGTGTATCCATCATGTGTGATGGTTGGAGCAGTCTAACTCGACAACACATCATCAACTTCTTAGTGTACTGCAATAGAGGTACTATATTTCACAAATCAATTGATGCCTCTAATATCATTAGTAGGACTGCTGAATATTATTTTGGGTTGTTAGATAAAGTTGTTGATGAAATTAGAGAACAATATGTTGCTCAAGTGGTAACTGATAATGAACCTGCACTGAAAGCTGCCGATAAAATGTTAATGAGAAAAAGGAAACATTTATATTGGACAGCTTGTTCAGCACATTGTATCGATCTCATACTAAAAGACATAGCCAATAAGAAAAGTGTAGCAAAGGTGATTGAAGATGGTAAAACCATCACCAATTTCATTTATAATAGTGGATGGGTGTGGGATTTAATGAGAAAATTCACTGGAGATAGAGAATTGATTCGACCTGCCATCACTCGATTTGCTACAAATTTTATTGCCATTGAGAGTATTGTTAGATATAAACAACAACTGAAAGCTATGTTTAATAGTGATGAGTGGAAGAATTCTAGATGGGGGAAGGCAAAGACTAGGCAGCCTTACAATGTGAAAAAAATTATTTTGGGAAAGGAGTTTTGGCAGAAAGCAACAGAGCTTTGTAAAGTTCATGAGTCCCTAGTCAGAGTATTGAGGTTGGTTGATGGGGATGAGAAGCCAACAATGGGTTTCATATATGAAGCTATAGATAAAGCAAAGTTGGCAATTAAAAGAGATTGTCGCTACTACACTAAGTATTGGAAAATTATTGATACTCGATGGTCTTTTCAATTGCATCAAGATTTGCATGCAGCTGGTAAGTGTTACGATTGCAATTATAAAATGTATATTTATTTACAATTATTAATTGTCTTCTTATTTTTTAAGGATATTTTTTAAATCCTCAATTCCAATATGGTGTTACCTCATCCAATGAAATGATAAGAGAAGTGATGGATGGACTTAAAAAAGTAATTACCAAACTGGAGCCTAATATGGATGCTCAAGTGAAAGCAACAAATCAAGTACGTACCAATTATTTAAATTTTAATAGTAATAATCTACTTTTGCAAATGTTACTTGTAATGATAGTCCAAATTGTAGATGTTGCTGTTTCGAGATAAACAGGAAACTTTTGGCACTCCTTTAGCACAAAGAGCATGGAAACAATCAAATCCAGGTTTTATTTTCAAAATTACAAATTTACAATATATAAATACTTAAATAATTTTCTATCATATTTTGACTTATGTCTAACGTAATGTAATTTTGTGCAGCTGAGTAGTGGATTATTCATGGCAGTTGTGCTCCTGAACTTCAAAAAATAGCTGTGAAAGTATTAAGTCAAACCACCACATCATCACACTGTGAACGTAATTGGAGTACTTTTAGTCTCATCCATACGAAGACGAGGAATAGATTGAAATATAAGAAAATTCAAAGATTAGTCTTCATCACCTACAACATGAGATTAAAATTGAGACACGTTAAAAGAAGCAGCCAAGAGGAGATTGATAGGAGTTTTAATCCTATTAACTTGGATTACATATTTGAAGAAGATGATCCAATAAGTCCATGGATAGAAGAAATGGAAAATCCTTTACTAGATGGTGTGGATAATTCTGAATGGCTAGATTTGGTCTCAGATGATGATGGTGGTGGTGGCGACAACGGCAATGGCGATGGCAACGATGGAAACGATGGTGGTGGCATCCATAGATATCAAGCTCGACGCACTTCTCAAAGCTCAACTCCTACTCTAACTCAAAGTGATAATAGTGGTGGTTTAACACCATCTGATGGCGGAGGTGATGATGGTGATAGTGAAGGCACTTCTCACGGTGACGGTGGTAGTGGTGGCGGCGACAATGGTAGTGATGGCGGTGATGGTACTAGTTTTGGTGCAGGAAGTGAAGATTTTATTGGAAGATTTGGATTATGTGATGTTGGGGAACATTATGATATTGGAGAACCTGTTGCACCTTTACCCCAACTACCTAGGAGGTTTCGTGGTAGTGATACACGTAGGGATGAAAGAAGAATAAGAAGTAGAGAACAATAGTTTGATTCATTTGATAGTAGTCATAGTTGTCCATATCACCCTTATCCATCCTATAGCAGTGATAGCCAGAGCTATCCTTACCCACCTCAACAAAATTATCATTGGCCCCCTCAACAACATGGTCCTCTAGGATACGATTTGCCAAATTATCAGCAAGCCCAACAAGAGTATGTTGATCCTTTTCAGCCAAGGTATCCATTTTCTCTCCCAATGCACGAAACAGAAAGGGATGACATGATGAGCACATTTACTTATATGTTTCCTACTGGATGGGGTGAAGGTAGTAGCAATCAAGCTCAACAATCTGATTCCCAAGATGCACCACGTCACTCATTTTGGTGGGGTGAAGGTAGCAGCAACAATCAAGCTCAACAATCTGAATCCCAAGATGCACCATGTCACTCATTTTGGTGGTGACATTATGTAATTTTAGTAGTAACATTATGTAAAATGTACTCTCTGTTATTTGTGATTTATGCTATGATGTTATGTACTTTGTCAAGTTCTTCCATTAAGGATGTATACTTTTTTAAAACTATTTGAGTTAAAATGTACATATACTTCCACAAGTATAATAATTAAAAATAATTTTATACATCTAAGTCCAATAAAAGAAATTTTTGCCATAAGTGTAATATGGATTTATGACATATAAAGTCATTAATTATTGAAATAAAATGTAAAAAAATTCATTTTCTAGTGATTTAAAAATATGAAATATATTGGATCATATTTAAAAATTATGAAAAAATTATCAAAATTTATTTTAAAACCCAATAAATATGATTCTAAAAAAAAAATATGCGTATCGGTAAGTTTTTTGCAAATTGTGCGAAAAATAAAAAAATTCACAGTTCTGGTAACCGCAACCATTACGCTGCGGCCTTTACACCCCGCAACCGCAACCGCGCCACCGCCACTGTTACGGCGACTGCAACTGCTTTTCAGAACCTTGCTGATGTATGTGGTCCATTGAAGCCAATGTCAAATAGACAGAATATATATTTTCTTACATTCATTGATGATTATAGCTGGAAGACATGGGTGTATTTTCTTAAAAGAAAATCGGAGGTATTCAATATCTTCAAAGAATTCAAAGTTCTTGTAGAAAAGCAAAGCGGCTACTACATCAAGACATTGCGATCAGATCAAGGTGGAGAATATATATCAGATGCTTTTGAGAATTATTGCAAAGAGCATGGAATCAAGCATCAAACAACACCATCCTATATGCCACAACTGAATGGTGTTGCTGAAAAGAAGAATCACACAATCTTAGATATGGCAGGGAGCATGTTGAAAGGAAAGGGACTGGCCAAGCAATTTTGGGCTGAAGCTATTTCATGTGCTGTGTATCTACTAAATAGATGCCCAACCAGGAGCCTTCACTCTATGACTCTAGAAGAGGCTTGGAGTTCACATAAGCCAAGTGTCAACCATCTCAGAATATTTGGTGTGTTGCGTACACCAAGATTCTTGAAGCAAGAAGAATCAAGCTCGATGATAAGGGAGAAAAATGTATCCTCGTCGGATATGGAGACAGAACAATAGGATACAAGTTGTATAATTCCATTACCAGAAAGGTGATCGTGAGTAGAGATGTGATATTTGAAGAAGAAGAAGCTTGGAACTGGAATCAAGATAAAGTTAATAAAGATGCAGAACTCATTCTTGAAGATGAAACATCAAAAGCTCCGGTTGAAATCACAAGAGAAGTTCAAGATGAGCCACAAACTCCTCCACATAGAATTCTGCACCTAGATTGCCAGTTTCTCACAGAAGTGCTACATCATCATCATCATCAGCATCATCAGATGATAGTTTTTTCAAACAACCAAGACCAATAAGAAATTTGCAGGAGATATATGAAACTATAGAAGAAGCAGATCTGAATTTGTTCTGCCTACTTGCAGATAGTGATCCACTTACTTTCTCAGAAGCCATCCAAGAAGATAAATGGAAGAAAGCAATGAATGAAGAAATTCATGCCATTGAGAAAAATGATACATGGAAGCTTACTAGTCTACTGGAGGGACACAAACCCATTGGAGTGAAATGGATATACAAGACAAAGAGGAATGCACAAGGCGAAGTGCAATGCTACAAGGCAAGATTAGTGGCAAAAGGTTACAAGCAGAGAGCTGGAATTGATTATGGAGAGGTATTTGCTCCAATTGCCCGGTTGGAGACTATCAGGCTAATGATTTCTTTGGCTGCCCAGCACAAGTGGCAGATCTATCAACTTGATGTGAAATTTGCATTTCTTAATGGTTTTCTTGAAGAAGAAATCTATATTGAGCAACCTTCGGGGTATGTTCAGAATGGGCATGAAGACAAAGTGTACAAATTGAGGAAAGCACTTTATGGATTGAAGCAAGCTCCGCGTGTATGGAATACTAGAATTGATCAGTATTTTCATGACAATGGTTTTGAAAAATGTCCATATGAGCACGCACTATATTTGAAGAAGGAAGCTGATGGAAGCATGTTGCTTGCTTGTTTTTATGTTGATGATCTAATTTTCACCGGAAACAATCCAGCCATGTTCAAAGACTTTAAAAGAAGCATGGTCTAAAAATTTGAAATGACAGATATTGGGTTGATGGCTCATTTTCTCGGCATTGAAGTGACACAAAGAAAAGATGAAATTTTTATTTCCCAAAGTGGCTATGCCAAGGAAATTCTCAAGAGATATGGAATGGAAAATTGCAATCCAGTGAACACTCCTGTAGACAATGGAGTGGAGCTCAAAAAAGGTACAAAGGCAGGTGATGTGGATCCAACTTATTTCAAGAGCCTAGTTGGAAGTCTTCGCTATCTTACTTGCACCAGGCCAGACATACTTTATGGAGTATGACTGATTAGCAGATATATGGAAACACCGGATCAGTCACATTTTTATGCAGCAAAGAGGATTTTTCGCTACATCAAAGGTACAGTCGATGATGGTTTATTCTATAAACCAACTGATAATTTCAGTCTTGTTATTCAGATAGTGACTGGGGACGTGACTTAGATGAGCAGAAGAGTACTATTGGGTTTGCTTTCTTTATGGGAAATACAGTGTTCACTTGGTCGTCCAAGAAGCAAGCTATTGTGACACTGTCAACTTGCGAAGCTGAGTATGTTGCCGCCAACTCAGCTGTGTGTCATGCAATTTGGTTAAGAAATGTGCTGAAGCATTTAGGATTTCCACAAGAAAATCCTACTGAGATCTATGTTGATAATCGCTCAACAATTGCATTAGCAAATAACCCAGTTTATCATGAAAGAAGTAAGCATATTGACACCCGCTATTATTTCATCCGAGAGCATGTGAAAAATAAAGAGGTAGAATTATTTCCTTGTAAATCTCAAGACCAGCTTGCAGATATTTTCACGAAGCCATTGAAAAATGATCTGTTCAATAGAATGAAGTTAATGCTCGGGATGAAGTAGCATGGAGAATCAAGGTTAAGGGGGGATGTTGGAACGTAAGCTTGATAGCCACGACCCTAGACAGCCACCCTAGCCACCGAAAGCCACCATAGCCGTCGGACAAAAATCTGTGATCAAAGATTTGTTGAAGCATGGAAAGTCAAGATTTGTAGGCTTAAAATCAAAATAAGATTGTATTGTCATGCCTTTACATTATTAGTTTTATCTATATATAGCTATTGTATTATAAGAGTTCAGTGTGTAGGAGATAAGAAGAAAAGAGTGTAAGAGTTAGAGAGACAGAGAGTGTGTTTCTCCTTGTTCTATAATTTTCTCAATAAAAGTCTATTTGTTTGTCTCTAAATTTATCTCTTTGAATTTTATTTCAAGTTACCATAGGTAGTTTCAAGTCTCTCTTCCACCAACAAAAATGTCACAAAAACTTATTTGATAATTTTTTTGGTTTATAAATGGTTGTCTCAATTTATAAATTTGAGAAAAAACGTAAACTTGAAAAATAAGTTTATGTTGGTTTTTAAACAGAAATTTAAAATTTTGACTAACAAATATTTTTTTTCAATTAAATTTTTTTTTCAAATAATTTTTTTTTCATTAATTTTTTTTCAAATATTTTTTTTTCAAAAAATTTTCTTTTCAAATAATTTTTTTTCAATTAATTTTTTTTTCAATTAATTTTTTTTCCAAATAATTTTTTTTTCAATAAATTTTTTTTTCAATTATTTTTTTCCAATTAATATTTCTTTTCAATTATAATGTGTATGATCCCATTGTCATAAATAATAAAAAATAAATATAAATATTTTAAGCCTGAACAAATATATATTTTAGTTTATGTTTTTAAATTTTTTCAAACATTTTGTTCAAACCAAATGCGTTTGTAGTTTATATTTTTCTAAAAATAAACAAAAACTAATTTATAAAATTTTTGTAAACATAAACAAAAAACGTAAACGTTACCAAACGCTACCTAAAGGTTTTATTGTTTTTTACTTTTGTTTTCATTAATTAATTCATAGATAAATTAAAAGTTGATTTTTTTTTCTTCTCTACATTTTTCAATTATGTGTTTTATATTTTTATTTTGTGTTAATATTGAATCACTTTTTAAAGATCATTCAATCATTTCTCCATTTTCATAGTGTTTTCTTTTTCAAAGATTTCGAACAAAAAGAAGAGCAATTAGTGTTGTATTATCATCACAAGAAGTTGACGTCGAGGGCTATGTAAAAAGTAAGAAAAAGAAAGAAGAAGAAGATGAAGAACTAGATGGAAAAAGTAGAAAAAACTACGAGAATTCGAATTAATGTGCAAAATTGATTCTTTATGTGTACGAACTTGATATTTTGTTATTCTTTTATATGTATCTATATTTAAATTTAAACATTTATTTGGTTATTGCTAAAATAGTTTGAATTTTGTTCAATTATGATTGTTTGTGTACATTCTTTAATAAAATAAAAACCAAAATTATAAGGTATGCACGTAAATCTCTTAGAAGAAGAGTTCTAAAAGCTCCAAACCTCAAACTAAAATTTGTGTTTTTTTAAAAAATTTTAATCAATGAGTTTTGAAAACATCAAAATTTCAAATTAAAATTTTCAATTTTTAATTACTTAAAAAATCTAGAATTAATTACTTAAAAGTCCTATTTACAAATATTATGGGAGCTTAGATCCTATCTAAGTTTTTTCTGAACCAATAAGTCATATTTAGTAAAATTGAGAATATTATTAGTTTTTTCTAATTTTTAAAATTAAGAATATTATCAATTTTGCATAGTAATGTTCTAAATAATTGTTTCACTAACCAATAAAAAAAAAAAAAAATGAGAGTAAGCGTTTTTGTCCTTCTACTTATTGGTTTAATTCAACTTCCAATAAAATCGAGAATATTATCAGTTTTTTCCAATTTTAAAATTGAGAACATTATCAGTTTTTTTCATTAAATTTTTTTTTTCAATTTTGCACATCAATGTTCTATCATCGTGCTCCTTTATAGACACAAAAAATAATTTAATTTTTTCATTTTTTTTTGCACATAATTTTTTTTTTTTTAGTTTTTTCAATTTGAAAGTTGATATTTTAAAGTTTTGAAAATCAAACTAAATGTCAAATCATCATATTTTGTTATATATAATCATAAATGATGACCAATCATTGTTTGAAGGACAATTTCGACTATTAAAAATTTAATGAGACTTGAAGGTCTAAAAAAGTTAAGTTAAGACTTAATGGAATATAAGTTCATAAATTATGACTTATGTGTAAATGCCCCAAAAATCTATTGTTTAGTTCCTTTGCTCCTTTATCAATATGCCACAAATAATTAAATATATATTGGTTTGAAATCAGATTACACATTAAAAGTTGATATTTTTTATTTTATTTATTTTTTTTGATCGGCAAAGAAAACTTTATTGATGAAACACGTACAAAGTACAATGGAAGACATCAATAAAGAGGAGCTTGGAGCTAGAACAAGCTCCAACCTCCTAGTTGGTGAGAAACCAACAAACAGAGAAAAACAAGAAAAACAAGACAAAACCAACGAAAAGAACAGACACCCAGAATACCAGATCATTCACTCCTGATCATTAGCACTCAGCAACACCTCTGAGAGCAGAGGTGTGGAACAGCCCCAAAAACACATTATCAATCATTTACACAGCCCCAGAATCAGAGAGCAACCAAAAGCAAGACACCCAGAATACAACCAGACCTCTGCATTGGCCTGATACAGCAACCAGACACCCAGAAAACAACAAACATACCTCTGATAATGAATACACCCAGCATACAGCTACCATACAATCTCATGTTACTGCTTGGGACTAGAATAAGAGCACTTGAGTATGAGCATATTGTCCATCACAGCAGAATGAAGCACATCAAAAGCTAAAGTTTACCAGCTAAAAGCAGATCAGCAGAGCAGAGCAGTAGAGCAAAACAACAGATCATCAGACTAACAAATCAGCAGAGTAGACTAGATAAAACATCGCCGAATCAAAAGGCAAAACCCATCTGAGGAATCAAGAACAATGCCTGAATTGATTCCATTTGAAAGTTAAATCATCAATTGAGAATGGGAAATTCTTAATAGATGCTTTCAACCAAAGAGCTGCTCTGATTTTGATTAATTCACTCAGGCCAGAGAAATTGGGTTTAGTCTCAGAGAAAACACATTCGTTCCTATGCTTCCAAAGAGACCAAAGAACAATAAGGGGGATAGCTCTCCAAATTAGCCTATCAAAGCTCTTCAGTCTACAACCTAACCACAAATTGAGAAATAAGCTACATTAAAAGTTGATATGATACAATGATTTATACTATTATTAGAAATAAGCTCGTTTAAGCAATTAAACTATCTAATTGAATTATTTTTTACAATTTAAACATACCTTTTGGCCAAATTTTAAAATAATTTTAAAACTATTGGCTTAAAAACACCTATTATTAGAAATAGGATCCGTTTGTTTAGAAAGAAATGGATGATAGAAAATGAAAATGGTAGAAAGTGAAGTGAAAGAAAGGAAAAGGAAATAAAAATTTATTTTCTTGTATACATTTAAATAGATGAAAAATTTTGTAAGAAAATAATGAGAAAAAAAACATAATCACTGCAAAGTAGAGAGTTATGGAAAGAAACATGGAAAAAAAAAATTTTCTTGTATATTTTGCAAGAAATTATTGGCCAAACTAAAAAGCTAATTTTCATTACTTTCGAGGACTCTCTATCTAAACACACACACACACACACACACACACACATATATTTTTTTACTTTCTTGTGTTATCTATATAATCAAACTGAGCCATGTTCAAAGTTGAAACATTCCATTAAAAGTTGAAATTACTACACAACTTCAATATCTCCATCAAAATATCCAATTCTTTAGAATCCATATTACACTCATTGATATGGATTCAGTAGAAAAATCACTTTGAATTTTGAATTTGTATAAAAGCAATTATCATAAAAAAAATTATTTGTTTAAAAGATAATTTAAACAGATTTGTGCATGAAATAAAAGTTCATTTTGTCCACTTTTTGAAATTTTTTCTCTACAAATTCCAGATACAAACACAAATTAAGAAATTTTTGAGTGATTGTGTAGAAAAAATAGATGTTAATCGATAATAATTTTGTTTTCTTGATAAGTTTTATAAAATCAAAAAACATATTGTATTAAACTGTTTGTACATTTTAAGTACTAAATTAATTTATTCTGTGCATAGCACAAGTCAACTACTAGTATCATGTGATGCTGATGCGAGCACTTTTTTTTTTTTTTCATGTCAATTCTAAGAACTTTTTTTTTTTTGGATACAAAAAAAAAAAAAGTTCTTCATTTCTTAGTAATGTAATCCAATTTTTGATAGGTTTACATGTCGTGTTTTAATTTTATTTTTATTGATTTAAACAATGAGATTTATCATTTTGGTATTGTGTTTTAACAAACAACAAAACACTTGTTACAAAATGAATGGTAACCTCTCTTCAAAATTTGTATGCCCAACGAATTGATGATGCAACTTAAGTGTGTGCACAAATTTGAATGAGTCAAGGCTTTAAGTATTGTAAGATACTTAACTAGCATTTACACTCTCTTTGGGAATTTAGGAGAGAACAAAATAAATGATTATATAAGGTATAAAAAAAATGTTGCATTTTCTCTCCTTATTTGAAACAAAAAAAAAAAAAAAAAAAAGAAAAAAGAAAAGAAAAGAAGAAGAATAAGAAGAAGAAAGAAGATATCCTATATTATTTGGTTAAATTATATAAAATAAAAGAAAATAAATTTTTTCATGTCATATTATCAAAAGAACTTTTTATGAGTGTCAATGTTTCTGTTGAAAATAAGCTTGATAGGCAGCCATGGTAGGTAGCCAATCACCCACCATATTTGACAGCCTCCATTGTTGAAGAAAGATTGGCAGGAAGTAAACAATGGCTGCAGGCTTTCACATTATGATTGTATGCTTTTAAACTGTCTAGGCTTTCTATAAATAGCTATTGTATTATTAGAGTTAAATGTGTGGGAGAGAAGTAGAAGAAGAGTGCTCTCTGTATTTGTTTCAGAATTGTTCTAATAAATTGAATTCAATTTTCGAAAAACACACTATGTTCTTGCAATTTTGCAGAATTTCTACAAATTCAAGCTACCTTCGGGCTCTGATACCACTGTTGGTGGGAGTGGGGTGGAAACCACTATTGGTGATTCACAAGAAGAGGTATCAGAGCCCGAAGGTAGCTTGAATTTGCAGAAATTCTGCAAAATTGCAAGAACAGAGTGTGTTTTTCGAAAATTGCCTAGAAATCAAAGTGGTCGAAATCCATTTTTGATTACATCAAATTGAATCTCTCGACGAGACGAGCACAACCATGCAAACCGCGTAAAAAACACAGATCGGACGGATCTGCATGCTCTCCACGCTCTTCCGACGCCGTTCTCACGCGCCCCCACTCGTCCACGCGCCACACACACACGTACCAGAGTGACGTCATCCTGTGACGTCATCGAGCCACGCTGGCGTTGGCCAAGCTGTTGACCAAAGCCGTCAAGCTGTTGACCGAGCCGCCGCTGACCAAGCCAAGCCGCGTTGACTGAGCCGTTGACTCAGCCGCTAACATCAGCGCACGGAAAAATAATCCGGTGTGCCGCGGCTAAGTTGCAGCCACAGATCTAAGCCGTTCAACTTGTTTTGGCTTGATCTGACCCATTCAGAGTCTGTTTCGGGTGATCCAATAGTGCTTTCCAACTATTTGGAGTATTTCGGACACATCTGTATGGTCAGAATTTGCAAATTCCATTCTGAAAATTTGCAGATTGTTAAAGACAACCAATGGCCAACACAAACAATTTCTTTCAGCCACAGTTTCCAAATCTCAGCAAGGAGAACTATGAAAATTGGAGTATTGAAATGCAAGTCCTACTAGCCTCACAAGATTTGTGGGAGTTAGTGGATCGAGGATATGATGTGCCAGCTACTCTCGAAGATGAAGGAAATTTAAATGATACTCAGAAGACGGCGTTAAAAGATTCAAGGATGAGAGATAAAAAGGCCTTGTATCTACTCTATCAAGGCATTGATGAATCAAGTTTTGAGAAGATTTCAGCAGCAACAATCTCTAAAGGGGCATGGAGTATTCTTCGAAATTCACACCGTCGAATTGAGAAGACGATCAGAGTTCGACTACAGGTGTTACGTGGCGAATTCGAGATGCTGCACATGAATGAGAATGAGTCAATTTCTGAGTACTTCAACAGAATATTGACCATTGTTAATCAGATGAGAAGATATGGAGAGAAGATGGAATCTCTTCAAGTGATAGAGAAGATTCTCCAATCACTCAGTTCCAAGTTCGAGCACGTGGTTGTAGCAATAGAAGAGTCCAAAGATCTCAGTGCCATGACCACCAATGAGTTGATGGGCACACTTGAGATTCATGAACAAAGGATCAACAAGAAGACTTCCTCAAGTTCTCTAGAGCAAGCTCTTCAATCAAAACTGCCTTTCAGAGATGACAAAAACGAGCAAGGGGGGACATCACAAAGAAGCCGAGGAAGAGGACGTAGTTACAATAACCAAAGTTCTGGTTTTCGAGGAAGATGTAGAAGAAGTCCAGCCAGAGGAGGAAGAAGTCAACCACACTTTGCTCCAAGAGGAAGAGCAAGAGGTAGATAAGATGGTTACAACAACCGACCAGGATTTGACAAAAGTAATGTTTAGTGTTACTAGTGTCACAAGTTCGGGCATTACAGAAATGAATGCCGAAGTAGAGCGACAACAGAAGCTGGCGAGCAAGCAAATTTTGCCGAGCAGGAAACAAACAAAGTTGGACCTACAGTCCTGTTTGTTTACCATGGAGACACTGAAAACCAAAACAATGTTTGGTATCTAGATTCGGGAGCCAGTAATCACATGTGTGGTAAAAGAGAGCTGTTCATTGAGCTTGACGAGACTGTACAAGCACAAGTCTCATTTGGTGATTCTTCAAAGACTCTAGTGAAAGGAAGAGGTAATATTCTGATCAAGCTCAAAAATGGAGATCATGATTATATCTCCAATGTTTATTATGTTCCTTCCATGAAGAACAACATTTTGAGTATGGGACAACTCCTAGAGAAAGGATACGACATCAGCATGAAAGATTGTCATCTTACCATCAAAGACAATCTTGGTAATTTGATCACTCGGTGAGAATGTCCATGAATCGGATGTTTGCATTGAACATCCAACATGATGCTGCGAAGTGTTTAAATGCCATCATCAAAGACAAAGACTGGCTATGGCATTTGAGGTTTGGACATCTCAACTTTGGAAGCTTGAAGCTGTTGTCAAGCAAGAATATGGTGAAAGAGCTCCCTCATATTGCTCATACTAATGAAGTCTGTGAAAGCTGCATTCTTGGCAAGCATCACAGAACTAGCTTTGCCAAAGAAGTGAAGTGGAGAGCAACAAAGCCACTGGAGCTAGTGCACACTGATGTGTGTGGTCCATTGAAGTCGATGTCAAATGGACAGAATAGATATTTTCTCACCTTCATTGATGATTATAGCCGGAAGACATGGGTGTACTTTCTGAAAAGAAAGTCGGAGGTGTTCAGCATCTTCAAAGAATTCAAAGCTTTTGTAGAAAAGCAAAGCAGCTACTACATCAAGACATTGCGATCAGATCAAGGTGGAGAATATACATCAGATGCTTTCGAGAAGTATTGCAAAGAGCAGGGAATCAAGCATCAAACAACATCATCCTATACACCACAGCTGAATGGTGTTGCTGAAAGGAGGAATCGCACAATCTTAGATATGGCAAGAAGCATGTTGAAAGGAAAGGGACTGCCCAAGCAATTTTGGGCTGAAGCCGTATCATGTGCTGTGTATCTACTAAATAGATGCCCAACCAGGAGTCTTCATTCTATGACTCCAGAAGATGCTTGGAGTTCACATAAGCCAAGTGTCAACCATCTCAGAATATTTGGGTGTGTTGCGTACACCAAGATTCCAGAAGCAAGAAGAACCAAGCTCGATGATAAGGGAGAAAAATGTATCCTTGTCGGATATGGAGATAGAACAATGGGATACAAGTTGTATAATCCCATTACCAGAAAGGTGATCATGAGTCGAGATGTGATATTTGAAGAAGAAGAAGCTTGGAACTGGAATCAAGATGAAGTTGTCAAAGATGCAGAACTCATTCTTGAAGATGAAACATCAAAAGCTCCTGTTGAAATCACAAGAGAAGTTCAAGATGAGCCACAAACTCCTCCACATAGAATTCCTGCACCTAGATCGCCAGTTTCTCACAGAGGTGCTGCATCATCATCATCATCAGCATCATCAGATGATAGTTTTTTCAAACAACCAAGACCAATGAGAAATTTGCAAGAGATATATGAAGCTACAGAAGAAGCAGATCTGAATTTGTTCTGCTTACTTGCAGATAGTGATCCACTTACCTTCTCAGAAGCCATCGAAGAAGATAAATGGAAGAAAGCAATGGATGAAGAAATTCATGCCATTGAGAAAAATGACACATGGAAGCTTACCAGTCTACCAGAGGGGCACAAACCCATTGGAGTGAAATGGGTATACAAGACAAAGAGGAATGCACAAGGCGAAGTACAACGCTACAAGGCAAGGTTAGTAGCAAAAGGTTACAAGCAGAGAGCTGGAATTGACTATGGAGAGGTGTTTGCTCCAGTTGCCTGATTGGAGACTATCAGGCTAATGATTTCTTTGGCTGCCCAGCACAAGTGGCAAATTTATCAACTTGACGTGAAATCTGCATTTCTTAATGGTTTCCTCGAAGAAAAAATCTATATTGAACAACCTTCGGGGTATGTTCAGAATAGGCATGAAGACAAAGTGTACAAATTGAAGAAAGCACTTTATGGATTGAAGCAAGCTCCGCGTGCATGGAATACTAGAATTGATCAGTATTTTCATGACAATGGTTTTGAAAAATGTCCATATGAGCACGCATTATATTTGAAGAAGGAAGCTGATGGAAGGTGTAGACACCCCATTTTTGACTGGCCTTAAGACTCAGACGTCACCAACTGAGCACTCGGTGATGTTGCATATCGTGCTCTTTCTGAGGTTTCAGAGTCTCGGCTGCGAGCCTTGCCTCCGGACTTCGGGGCTCTTTTGTGCTTTGCCTCGGTTTGCGAACCAGGTCCCGTTTTCTCTGTTTTCTCTTCCCAAAGGGAGGGAGAGGTCTCATAGACTATCTCTCAGTGGCCGTAGGCTACGTTTCGTGGTTGTAGGCCATTTTTTCCCGTTTGGAGGCCAGTTTCCGGTTTTCGGAGCCGTCGGCCGTATGCCTCGGTTCGGGACCGCCTAATTACCTCCGTTTGCTCCGGTTTTTGGCACACACCTTGTTTCCTCTCCTTAGAGGGACACTGTGGCCCGGAGACCACCTTCGTGGTCGTACGCCACCTCCGGTGCTTAACAGCCTGTTTTCGGGGCCCCAAACCGCGCGTTTTGGCCCCCGAACCCTCGTTTTGCATCGGTTAAGGTTCATTTTTGGTATGGATCCTATTTTCATTGCTAGGAAGATGGTAGGATGGTGGGAGGCCACCTTTTCCCCTGAAAAACTAGTTTTCTCATTTTCTCTCTCCTAAAGCCGATTTTTCTGACAGAAAGCTGGTTTTTCTCACTTTTGAGCCACAGTTTCTGGTTTTTCATACCACCATTATGTTGTGCTCATCTGGGAGGCCACCAATATGGGTAGGCCGACCAGTAATTCATCTTGACCCTTTTCAACCTTGCTAAAATGTTGGTTTTTCTCTCTCTTGGTCACTTTTTCTGGTTTTTCACCATACAGCTGTGTTGCACTCATCTGGGAGGCCACCTTTTTGGGGTAGCCGGCCAGAAATTCTTCTTGAACCTTTTGACCCCTGGTCGGCCGACCAGGGGGAGTGGCCGGCCGGCCATTTGAACTGGCCGGCCTGCTTCTTGCTTTTTGCCCTCTCTGAATGCATCACAGCTGTGCCAGCTGTGACGCAATTGGACCATCCTCCATACACGTGTATGGAGGATATGTGAGGTCTCTTTGAGATATTTTAGAGCCTCTCCTCTATAAAGGAGAGGCTTGGCTTCATTTGCAAGGGTTCAACAAATTTGCTTAAGGCATATGCCCTCCACCCTTCATAACTCACTATTCCAAGCTCCAAACCCTAGTTTTCTTGGACCATTTGCACTACAACCCTTAGCCTACCACCTCCATCATCCATTCCAGCACTTTGGGACTGATTTTCAAGGGTTGAAGGTTCACCAACTTAGTCCAAAAGCTCCTGCTTTGTTGCTCTTCAAGGGTAAGTACCTATTTCCCTTAAACTTGCATTTTTTTGCTCCATTGTTAGCCTTATTTGAAAGCATTTTTGGACTTTTTAATAAACTAAAAAGTGTCATATTTTGAGCTCCTCTTGAAGATTTTATAAGGACACTTTTCTGTTTGAGGTCTCCTGCATCCTTGTATGCTTTATCCCTCTTTGTAGGCCTATTTTGCATCATATCTTAATCCTACTTGTGAGCATTTTCGAGATTTGTCATAAACTAGAAAAAGTTTCCTTTTGAGCTTATAAACATGTTTACTTAAGGTCACTTCTCTGTTTGGGGTCATCTCCCCCCTTTCATGCTTTATTTCTTCATGTTTTTAGCTATGCATGTGAGCATTTGCATTGAGCTTGATTTGGCCTTTTAGCCACTGAAATCCAGCAGATTTTTAGTGGCTTATATGTATCTTTGAGCTTCAAAATCATAGAGGGGTGACCCTCTCACCCCTCATTCTCTTTACTAGCATTGTTGGCCTTTCAAAGGAACTCTTTTTTCATGCATTGAAGTCATGTTTCAGGGCCTATTTGGTGGGTTTTAGGCTTTCATACTCATTTCCAGAGGTGTTTTTGCCCTTTTGTTTGTCTATCATATAGGTAGAATACCCCCTTGCATGGCTTCAAAGGAGCCCCTCATTTTTGCATGCATTGACTGAGTTTCAGTGGTTTTTGGGCATATTTTGACATATCATGTTCCTATTTTTTTCTGGTTTGGTGACCCTCATATGCTTCATATAGTTGTAGAACAACTAATGGTTCACTAGCTTTCTTTGCATCTTGTTGACCCTTGATTCTAGCACATTTTGGCCTTGCCTTAAACTGATTATTATGCACTTATTTTGGACTACCCTAGCTCTGTTTTTAGGCCTCAAGGTCGAATGATTTCCATTTTGCATACTTGTAGTTCAATCCTATGCTTAACTTTGAGTTTTGAGGTCCATTACATGCATGTGTTGAGTGTGTTCATGTTTTGAGGTCATTTTTCATCATATTTCAGAGCTGGTTTGAATGCCATATTGCCATGTTTTCATTCTTTTAAGTGTGCTTGAGAGTTGTGCTGTATACCCCATTTACCGATCATTGAATGAGCTTCATTTTCATGCATGTTGAGCCATCATTTTAGGCCAATTTCCCACTGTTTCAAACCTGCCTAGGGTCTATTTGGGTTGGTTTTGCTTTGGTGCATTGCTTTGGGTACCTCTAGTGTAACGCACTTCACACTAGTTTCGGTACCCGGCCCCCTAGCTTGCATAGTGTGCCATGTTTGCATGATTCGGGACCATTGTTTATCATGTTTTGAGCTGTATCATATGTGTTTGTATGCCATATTGCATCCCTTGCCATGCTTTGGTAGAGTGGCATTTGATGCCTTAGGTTCGGTCCTTGGTATTCGTGCATGTGTGCACGCATTTCGGTTGTCTCATTTCCACCTAATGGCCACTGATGTGGGTGTGGCTGAGGTCCACTCATATTGGTGTAAGTCCATCGTGCATTGCGTATGCCATTTCATAGCATTGCGTATGCTAGGTTGTATGTTAGTCGCATTGTGTATGCCATCTCATTTGCATCATGTTTGGAGTAGGGTTTAGTCCAAACACGGGAAACGAGGGACGTTTCGTACTCCAAGTGACGGAACGTGTCTCAATTCTCGGTCGCCGACACTCCGGATTACCCATGATGGAGTTTAGGTCTTGTTGTGTTTATATGTGCATTCATTTCACATTGAGTCGTGCAATTCGACTCCTCGGCCATCATGCATCGAGATGCGTGATTGGTGGCACGATGATCGAGATGTGTATACATATGTGAAAGTACTTTGCCATGCCCCTTTCTTGCTCTCTGTTGCAGCAAATCAGAAATCAGCAGCCTTCTAGAGCTTTGCATAGCATTCCGGCATTAATTGCAAATAGAGGCGAATCGGGGCATCGCAATGGATTTCCCACCAAGCAACTCAAGCATGCATCATTCATCATTCGGAACAGAGTTGAGCGGTCCCATGGCTTGCATGCTAATTTACCTGCTTTCCTAGATTAATTTGTTAATTAATAGGGTTTTGTATTGTTCGGACTGTATTATTTATTCGGACCCTCCGAGCGGGGCACAATTGTAATAAGTGTGCGTGTGTGTGATGTATGTCTTCCAACCCCACGTCTTTCTCCTTTTATTTTACCAGCTTATGATGGTTAGATTAGGGCATGTTTCAATTAGCATACTTATGCTCGCATGTTTGCATTCATTCATCTGTCTTGCTGCACACCGGCTCGGCGCATCATACTAACTGCATCGTATTTCAATTCCAAGTTGAATACTTGTTAGTTGTAGCATCTCATATGCCATCTTAGAATAGTCGAGCTATTAAGTTGCATTTTTGCATGTGTTGCATTAGGCATTTCTGTATAGTTAGGATCATGCATGATTTCTAATTAGCTTCTGTTTTGGCTTGGAGTACTCGGTAAGTGTTTAATGCTTTAGCATCCTTGCATGTGTGTGAGTGACTGCCATGATAGCATGCTTACCATGAGGCTATGTGCTTATGTGATATAACTGCCTGAATGCCTGTGGGTGAAGGTTGGGTTATTTGGATTGGAGCAATTCATCGACTGTGAGTTTTAAGCCCACTTGAGAGTGGCAAATCACCCTGTTTCTTAAGCCCACCTGAGGGTGGCAAAACCTGCATTTTAGCCTACTTGCGAGTAGCAAACCGTTTTTCAAAATGAACATGAGATGTTTTGTTCCAATTCAGGCGATCCAGTCTATACTTGTATGCTGTGCGCATCACATAGTAAATCTAGGCTAATAACCGGAATAAGACACATAATGTTTTCAAACTCGATATCATGGTTAGTAGAGGCCGATCTTTGATCGGGCGAGCGGGGGTGCTCACGAAGTGACCTTCCCCAATCGTACCCAAGTTCCCGAGCCGAGGCAACTTTGGTGATGACGGACATGTGGCCTTAGGCAACAAGTCAGGGTTTCCTAAATTTCCCCAAAATAAATATTTAGGTGGCGACTCTGTATCTGGCAAAGCAGTCCATGTTTGGCACTTCTTTCAAAAAATCTATTTTCAAAAACGATTTGCCGAATTTGGACTCTTTGATGATTCATCGGTCTTGCATTGCACTCTGCGAGATTAGATACAGGACCGTGACATTGAGTCCTGAACTGTAGTGAGCCCAATGAACAAAACGGGATTTCCCTCCCGGACGTTCGGGGACGTCTACAGTTTCTGGCGACTCTTCTGGGGAGTTAGAGAACTTGACTCGAACTCATGATATCTGTTTTGACTACACTTACGTGTTTCTTTGCATTGCATTTGCATTGGTGCGCCTAGGACACCGTGTTTGCCGTATGCTATTCTGAATGGTTTGCCGGAGATCGCTTCGAGAAACGTGCCATAAGGCTGACCGGTCGGGCTCTGCCACGACGGAACATAAACAACCCCAGTTTTACCGGGGCACCTTTTTGACCATTCGACCTAGTGCATATTCGGAATCCATAGTGACCATTCCAAGCTAGGACAGTGCTTACCACCCGATTGTAGGTTGTTTGAAAACCGCTGCGTGCGTAGTGAAACCCTAGCTCCTGACAAAATAGGACCGGGAAACCTTACCCCAATATAGGGGTGTTTTGACTCTCACTTGTTTGTTATGTGCTTTTAGAGTGCGTCTCTATACGAATGCATGTATCAGTTCACAAGTTTGAGTATCAGGCCTGCGGGCACCAGTTCAGTATTTTCGGAATCAGTTATCGGTGGGTATCAGATTCGGCTTTGGGGACAGTGATTTGGGAATAATGATCAGTCTTTGAGAACAGTGTATTTCAGCTTATCAACTGCGTGTTGATTATACTCAACTGTGTGTTGTGTTTATTTACGCTGTTATGCTATCCGTTTATCTGCTCGTTTATTTCCTTATTATTGCTTTATTTATCTTTTTGCTAGGGGATAGTTTAGCACAATTGCTTCAGACCAAGCAGATATTCCCCAAGCACTCTGGACAAAAGGTCGCCGACTCCATCGATCTGAGGATCTAGTCGACGGACAACCAGTGTATCATTCCCTACCCCCGGTTATCAGACGGAGGTCGAGAAGACATAGTGTATCCGAGCAGAGGTTGCCAGAGTAGTGGATTACCCCATCAGTGGACAGTCGGGCTGAGATCCCAATTGTTGCTATAGAGATAGACCTACTAGTAGTCCAGACAGATCAGGACAGCATGTCAGGAATGCCAGGAGTTGAGGAAATGATGCGTCAGATGCAAGAGACCATGAGAGCCA
This sequence comes from Camellia japonica, assembly GCA_030407325.1. Lineage (NCBI taxonomy): Eukaryota > Viridiplantae > Streptophyta > Magnoliopsida > Ericales > Theaceae > Camellia > Camellia japonica. The sequence continues at coordinate 95,345,926 of JAPPVO010000002.1, forward strand.
TGCAGCAGGACGCTGTTCGCCGGGATGAGTTTGCCAAACAACAGGCCGAGATAATGGCTCAGCAGGCAGATTTAATTGCCAGGCTGCAACAACAAACCGGGGCATCTACTTCCTTCACCACAAGTCCCTCCCTCCTCTACCAGGAATTCCAGTGCCCGAGAGGCACCAAATGTCCAGGCAGATACGGACATCCCAACGGGGCCGCTCCGCCCCCGCTTCTACCACAACTATCTAAGGCACCTACGCCTGTCAATCAACCGACTCTCCCTTTGAGTTCGGGTGGACCATAACAGCATTAAAGTTGAGCAAGCTTGAGAAGCTTTTCAGAAATCCCAAGGGGTGAAGTCCATCCCAGACATCGAGGACGGATTACCGATTGGCGTGAATTGCCAGATAGGTTCAAAATGCCACAAATCGACCGCTTCGACGGATCCGGGGATCCCATGGTCCATCTTCATTGTTCTCAGATATACTATACGCCGATGGGCCTCACCAGACCGTAGAAGCTTCGCTATTTTGCCGGACCTTGTCAGGTGTGGCCGCTATCTGTATGTGAAATTAGAGGATGATGTTAAGCGGAACTGGGACGAGATGGCCGAGGCCTTCATTGCACAGTACTCCTATAACACTCAAATCGAGATTACAACCCATGATCTTGAAACAACAAGGCAGGAGCCTAAGGAAGGCTTTTCAGATTTTGTAGCCCGGTGGAGGGCGAAGGCCTCAATGATGACCCTAAGGCCCACCGATAAGGACCAAATTCGGATGATTGTGCGCAATCTCCAGCCAAAACTGATGCAAAAAATGATTATGCTCCCCTTCTCTACCTTTTCAGATCTGCATGAGATGGGGGTACAAATTGAGGATGCTATGAAACAAGGTCTGATTGACCAAGACAGAGAGCAACCCCAAAGAACCTTCAACCGCAACAGTAATACAGGCACCATCAATGCCGCAAATGCTAGAGCTTCGAAGGTAAGCATGGTCACCACCATCCCCCCTCCAAAACCCATGGCAGCTACACCTTTCTCCGGCGCGTCCGAAAGCAACACACAAACCACCAAATTCCAACCCAGAGGCCAAAGAACCTTCACACCTTTATATATGCCCCTGTCCCAGGCTCTAGGGGTATTGATCAGGAAAGGGCACTTAAAACCCCTGGAGCCGAGGCCATTGCCAAATCCACTCCCTCCCTCTCATAACCCAGCCAAATACTGTGCATTCCACCAACAGCACGGTCATGACACCGACCAATGCTACCGATTGCGTCACGAGATTCAGGATCTCGTTGACAAGTAGGTGATTATGCCTCCAGAAAACCCAATGTCACAACAAACCCTCTCTCACCGCACAACCAAGCTCCACCTCCCAAAAGAATCAACTTTATCCAGACTGGGGTCGTGTCTTACGATCCCAGCATATATATTACCCCAACTCACCTACCCAAGCCGGAGGTGCTCCTTCATGACTGCACTGACTTGTGCATGTTGGACATCTCCAGAACCCAACCCGAGCCTATGGTGGTGGCTGTCGAAGACAGAACAAGGGAGATTTCAGGAAAGAATGGGATTGTTGAGCCAGAGTCTGAGGAATCCGGGAGTTTTGCTGAACGGGTATACAGTCCAAGCGACTACATTCTATCAGTGGGCCAGGTTGGGCCGAACTTTGAATTGCCGGCAGGAGCAAAGCTGTGCATGTTACAGGGAAGTGAATCTGGTCAGAGGACAGATGACCTGGCAGCCGTGGAGGAAGACTTTGCTCACCTCCAATTTTTCAATGAACAAGACCCAGAGGATATGGTGGTCAACTGGTCAGATTTTGAGGAGTCAGCAGAGGTAACCGGGTGGCTCGATGACCTACCGGATGTTGCCGACGAAGCTCGGTCGGAACGGGGCCCGGCAGGGGCAGGAATATCAGTTGTGGCCGGAAGGACCGAAAATCAGAATGAACCGCCGGAGAGCGCCGGTGCTAAGAATTCTGCTCAGGACTTGGACATTGTGGATGCAAGAAGTGTTGAATAGCCAGCTGTACTGACGCAGTTGGAGCAAGAAAGGTTTGAGGATTCTGAGAGAATCAGGAAAGCTAAGGGCCCTGAGGAGACTGAAAATGCTGTGTGCGCGAAGATAGAGAATGATGTGAGCATGTGGACGGAGAGTACTGCGAGTGCAATTGTACCGGAGCCAGACAGGTGTCTGTGGGCTGCCGATGGAATGTGGTGGGAAGACGATGATTTATGTCTTCCCACACCGATGAGGATTGGAGGAGCAACCAACCAGACGATACTTGGTACATTAGCGAAGTCGATCATATGACTAGAAGCGGACAGTATTTCAAGCCCCCACATTTAGATCAGCCAGAGGCATCTGGGAAAGATAAAGAGGCAGAGAAACAAAAAGAGAAGCAACTAGAAGAAGAGGCTGTACTGAAGCAGTTGAAAAAGATACAGGCAGATATCTCCATCTGGGGACTGCTTATGGCATCGCGAGTGCATCGAGAAGCTGTCTTATCGGCCATGGACAAGGCCAAGCTCTCAATAGACACCACGCCCGAACAGCTGGTGAGCTTAGTTTTCCGGGAGGAGCTACCCCGATGTTGACTTTCTCCGACAAAGAATTGCCACCTGAGGGTGCGAATCACAACAAGCCACTCTACATCTCTGTGGAGTGTAGAAACAAATGGATACCCGTGGTGCTTGTCGACACAGGATCCGCCATCAATGTCTGCCCGGCAAGGACAGCGTATGCAATCGGTTTAAAGACCGCGGACTTTGCGCCGACAGCCCAGGTGATTCGGGCATATGACAACACGAGCAGAGAAGTCATGGGGATAGTGAAAATTCAGACCAAGGTTGGACCGGGACAGCATGAAATAGACTTCCACGTCTTAGAAGTTCCTGCAACTTTTAACATGCTTTTAGGGCGGCCGTGGTTGCACCAAGTAAAGGCAGTTTCATCCACCTTGCATCAGATGGTGAAATACCCCCATGGGAAGGGAGTAGCCATTGTTTTTGGGAATTCATCGATCCATCCACCGTCGGAAGTATCTACGCCAGTGTTGGAAATTGAGCACGGTGTGGTGGATGTGTTCCTATCCGGTTTTACCCTGGCTGAGGCCCGGGTCGTGCAGAACATCATGGCTGTTAATGAGGGATTGTGTGTCAGTGCTCAATCAGTATACCTCATGAACAAGCTTCAACACATCCCCGGAATGGGATTAGGAAAGAGCGGCCGGAAGGGCGTTGCAGCATTGGCCGAAGTGCCACACAACCCACATACCTTTGGCTTGGGTTATCTGCCCACCAAAGAAGATTGGATAAGGAAGGGTACGGAGATGGCTAGGAGAGCCAGAGCGAAGAAGGCGGGGAAGCCTTTTGACTTAATGCACTAGCCCATTCAGGGTACCCTAAACGGACGCTTCGTCCGGGAGGGGGAGGACTTTCCGTTTTGTGGCTTACCGGAGCCGTGGTTGAACGCGGAAAGGAAGCGCGTGCTTGGGTTTTAGATTTTCTTTAACCTACAGTTATCCGGGGAGGATGTTGCCGAAGAGCAGACGGACCCATTGGCTGCGGCTGAGCAGAGCAAGAAAGTGGAGTCTGAGGACGCCGAAAGTGAAATGGGGGTAGCGCTGGCGTGTCTACTTTTAGATCCTCCGATCGAACAGAAGTGCTTGGGGGATAACTTCTCGGTATGCGTGATCGGGAATGAAACGGCTGCGGCCTACCAGCAAAATTTTGGATGCATCTATCGCACCCTCTCTCATTTGGCAGTATGAAGAGGGATTTTTGTCAAGCAGCATTGGGTCAGGTAGTGAGCAGAATCTGATTCCTCCGAATCTGTTGAGTCGGAATCAGGTTCCAGCTCGACTGAGTCTGAGTCCGGTATTCCAGGGGTGATAACCCGGATGCCACAGTCTTGTCTAGGTCGTCTTTTTCTTTCTCTTTTGAGTCTGTTGTAACTGAAGAATCGGACGATTTAGATGTGCTTAATGAGAATGATGTGGCTGTGGTTTCTGAGTACTTTTTTGTGCCCTTGATTTATTGCATTAACTCAGACTTTCAAAATTTTGATGAAAACGACGAGGAAGAAATTCCTCCGGTTTTGCAACGCTTAATTGAACAAGAGCAGGAGAGATTTGTTAAACCCTTAATGGATGAAATCACTACTGTGAATATTGGTACTGAGGAGGACCCGCGGCTGGTCCAGATCGGGTCCACATTGTCTTCGGAGGAATGCAAGCGCTTAGTCGCTTTATTAAAAGATTTCAAAGATGTTTTCGCGTGGTCCTACGAAGACATGCCTGGAATCGATCCTGAGATCGTACAACACCGGATCCCTCTTGACCCCGAGGCCCGACCCGTTAAACAAAAACTCAGAAGGATCCGCCCTAACTGGGCCCTCAAGATTAAAGAAGAGGTCACCAAACAAATCGACGCAGGTTTCCTACTGGTATCCGAATACCCCACTTGGTTGGCCAACATTATTCCGGTGCCAACGAAGGATGGCAGGATCCGGGTATGCATGGATTTCAGGGATTTGAATAGAGCCAGTCCGAAGGACGACTTTCCCTTGCCGCATATTGATGAGTTAGTGGACTTCACAGCGGGGCATGCTTTGCTTTCGTTCATGGATGGCTTCTCAGGCTACAATCAGATAGTGATGGCACCTGAAGACCGGGAGAAGACTGCTTTCACCACCCCGTGGGGGACATACTGCTACAGAGTGATGCCGTTTGGGTTGAAGAATGCGGGAGCTACATATCAACGGGCCGCGACCACGATATTGCATGACATGATCAACGGGCCGCGACCTTTGCCATAATTTTTAATATATTTATCAGGTAATGATGACATCACGATTTCAATTCAATTCCAGGTGAGCCTACGGTTAAACCAACGACCTTTGCTACTGTATCTATTCAACAGAATGAAGATAATGCTTGGAATGAAGCAACATGGAGAATCAAGCTTAAGAGGGGATGTTGAAAATAAGCTTGATAGGCAGCCATGGTAGGTAGCCAATCACCCACTATATTTGACAGCCTCCATTGTTGAAGAAAGATTGGCAGGAAGTAAACAATGGCTGCAGGCTTTCACATTATGATTGTATACTTTTAAACTGTCTAGGCTATCTATAAATAACTATTGTATTATGAGAGTTAAATGTGTGGAAAAGAAGTAGAAGAAGAGTGCTCTCTGTATTTATTTCAGAATTGTTCTAATAAATTGAATTTCTGTTTGGTTCAATTTTAAGCCTCTTCTTGTGAATCACCAATAGTGGTTTCCATCCCACTCCCACCAACAGTTTTTAGGGTTAATTACACTAATAGTCCCTATAGTTTGGGACTTGTGTCACTTTGGTCTCTGACTTTTCAATTGTGATACATTTGACCCTGAATTTTGAATCTTGTTCCAAATAAGGACAATTGGAAATATTGTTAGATTTTTCAAGGGTAAAATCGTCAATTTGATAAAATATAAACTAATTTGACAAAAATAAATGTCAAAAAAATATTTTTAATATTTTTAAAATTATTTTTATCCACCAATGATAAAATTAATAAAAATTACATGATTAATTTTTTAAAATTAATTTTACATGATCATCATCCAAACACATAATAAAATTAATTTGGTAAAAAAAAATATATATACGTCTAAAAGATTTATCAATTTTACATAATTTTATTTTAGTAGGTAGAAATAATTTTTAAAAATTCAAAAATATTTGTTTGATATTTATTTTTGTCAAATTAGTTTATATTTTATCAAATTGATAATTTTACCCTTGAAAAATCTAATTATATATTCAATTGTCCTTATTTGGAACAATATTCAAAATTCAGGGTCAAATGTATCACAATTGAAAAGTCAGGGACCAAAGTGACACAAGGCTCAAACTATAGGGACTATTTGTGTAATTTGCCCATGTTTTTATTAAGTTTTGGTATTATAAAAAATAGTAATTTGGTAGTTTCTATTCATTCTCAATCTCTCCACTTTTAAAGAGATTCAAAATGAAACTTATAACAAAAATGAGTTTATTTGTTATTTTTTTTTTAATTTTTTTTTTCCCATAACACTCCATTTCTATTATCTTTATTACTAATCAAAACATGAGATATGAAACAAAATAAATGTATTTATTTCTTTTCTTCCCAAATCAACCAACCTAAACGAACTATTAGTTAGGAGTAACACCTCATTGCAGTGGTAATACCACGTCAACATGCTAATATGGTATCACAAACCAATAAAAAGCTAGCTTGTGTGCATAGTCATCACCACTATATAGATGTGGTGGTTAGTTACATGACATGGATGTGGTGGTTTGTTAAACTACATGTGCATAAACCAGGCACATATGATAGTATTTCATTGGATTGTAATACCATATTAGCATAACGACAATTGTACTCGTTTTTTTTCGATAGGTAAGACTAATTTGCTCGGTGAAAGTGATCCTTTTCATTGTTTGATAGATGAGAAATAAATTAGTACCCATTGACACTAAATCGGTTAAAATTCCTACAATTCATTAGAAGGTTATTGAGGTCAAGTCTTGCCCTAGGCAAGATCTTCCACTCTTTCAACATAAAAATTGCTTGTTTATTATATCTTGTATTATTAAGATGCTTTTGGTTAAAACTCTTACAATTCATTAGAAGGTTATTGAGGTCAAGCCTTGCCTTTGGCAAGATCTTCCACTCTTTCAAAAAAAAAAAATTTCTTCTTTAGTATAGGTTGTATTATTCAGAAATATTTTCTTTTTTAAAAAATGAGTTTTAACTAATCAAACCCTAATGAGTAATAGATTAATTATGTAAATGGCTAGTTTCACTATGAATTGTATTATTAAGATGATTTTTTATTTTGATTTTTATTTAAAAGAACACTGGAAACTTGAACTCCAAACACCTAAGCCAAGTATTTAACTCGATTTATGACACTTATGTTTAGTGTGATGGTCATTTGGTTCATTTAGACAAGTGAACTACTAAAAACACAATTTATAATTTATAATGATATTGTAAGGGAGTTAGTCTTATACAATTGAATATATAACAAATTAAAAATTAATACATAATTTATCATATTATTAACATGTAATTAAAAGACTTTTTAAGTCTCAATTTTTTTCCTTTACATAAACATCACATGTTTTCCACAAAAATTTTCATATGAGAAAAAGATGGATTTTGATTTGCAGCCTATCCTTTGGTTCTTACTGATGGCCCAAGGGTCAAACAGAGAGAAATTTGTTTTCAGCAGCCTTTGGTCAAGTCTTTCTCGGCAGACAATCTTTCTATTTTATTATTATTATTATTATTATTATTATTATTATTATTATAAAACTTAATGGATTATATAATTATAATGATTAAAATCAAATACAACATATAATCAAGGAACAATTGCAGAGAATAACATCACAAAATAATTACAAAATGATGAAAGTACAAACAATTTTTGCATTAGATCATGTAAATAAGTCTTATACTTTTATTACTTTCTAATTATTTTATATTGATATTATTTTTCTGAACTTGTCCCAATAATCAATATAAAGAATTCTTAAAGTAAAAAAAAAAAAAAAAAAAGTACCAATAAACATACTACAACTCTTGTAAACAAGAATGAGACCCACTCGACAAACAACCTTGATAGTTAGAATTTAGAAAGGAGTTTCAACTTTTGTAGTCTCTCTATTTCCCTCCTTTGACATGACTTATTTCTTGGTGGATTAACATGACTTATTATAACTATAATTATTGTAAACAGGAAAATCCTACACAAATTTTTAATTTTTTAATTATAAATTGATGTGACATATAGTAATAAAATTTTAATATTTGAAAAAAAAAAAAAAACTAAATTAGCTCAACCAGTCACCTGTATACTTTTTTATTTTTAACTTTATTTATTTATTTTATTCAAAACAGGTATACCTTTCAATTGAGAGACCAAAGCAAAGGTTAATCTTTGTTAAATGTGAAAATTGATTATTTCATAATTATTAGGTATCTTTCTTCAGTGATTTATTTTTTCTGCATTTTTATGGGCTCCTTTATTGCCTTGATGTAATTATTACTTAAGTTGGATAGACTTGCATATATGTATAGTTAAGCAGTTGATTATTACCTTAAGTCTAATTAAATGGGATCGATTATATAAATCATTATTTTTCATTTGATTTTATCATAGGTCATCTGGTTAATCAAAATAAGGAGATTTATATATCTATTTAGTCAATGTTAATTTAGGTCTATCATTTTTCCTAACATTTCCATCTATTGTTACTATTTTATTTTATTTTATTTTATTTTTTACTATATCACATATCATTACTATTGTTTCTGTTAGTTTCCGTTGTGTATGACCAAACCATCCCAATTTATTCTCCCTTAGCTTACCTTCTATCGGTGCTACTCTCACCCATTAACAAATAGACTCATTTCTAATTCTGTCTTTTCTAGTCTTGTCACACATTCCCTTAGCATTCTCATTTCAGCAACACTCATCTTATCTATATGTTAATTTTCAGCGACAGTTTGAAAATGTTGTTACAAAAATATCATTAGTTATAAGTTTTAGCGACAGTTTAAAAAAATCGTCACAAAAAAGTCACTAATTTTTAACTTTCAATTACAGTTTGAAAAATTCGTTACAAAAAAGTATCACTAATTGTAAATTTTAGTGACAATTTATCAAAACGTGACAATAAAAAAATCACTAATTATCAATTTTTAGCGATATATGTAAAAAATTGTCACAAAAAATTATTTTTGGTGATGATATTAATATTACTTATTTTCAATAGGACTTGATGCAAATTAAATTCAATCACTAAAACCTATTGGTAGTCTACCATTTTTATCAAAAAATATGAATAACTGATATATATAATTTATTTTTTTAATAATTTATTATATTTTTTAATAATTTTAATTTTTTAACTATAAAATCATATTATCAAAAAAAAAAAAAAAAGCTTAAGAAACGAAGGGCATCCGCCGACGGAACACGACAAAGCCTAGGGATTCAAACCTCTCTCTACATCTTAAAAGGATGGATTATGCATGTGATTGACTACCAAATATCTTACACTTTTATGCCCTGTTTTTTAATGGTAATCTAGGATTTGAAACAATAAAATAAAAGAAAGGAGATAATAAATTAAGGTTTAGACTTTTGTTAGCATATTTTAATCCAAGGATTTGGAAAGGTCTTTTCTCCCTACAGGGCCACAAAAGTTATTGAAACACCACCATCTCTTTTGAATTAGGGTTAGAAGAACTTATATTGATCCAATAATGAAAAATTGTGGTAAGCTTCATAATTTTAATAAAATTACATTAGTCTCTTATAATAATGACAACTTTATCAATGTTAATGGAAGCGGTGAAATTATTTTATTATTCTTAAATGTTTTATCTTATAAGTATCTAACACTTATAAATGTTGCGTTCGTGTTACTATCAAATGACATAATTGTCTGTAATTTTACCTAACTACCCTTATTATTCCAATTGTACGTCTTAGTCAAACTATTATGAAATATATATTTCAAGAGAACACAGTTTAATTATGTCAAAACCATATAATTAACTTACTATTTTGATTGGAAAGTGTTAGTCTGAACCTAGGGATCTATCTTGGGTCCTACTCTGATGTGAGATGTTCTTTTTGTAGGCCATTTATAAATAAATCAAAATAATCTGATAATAATAATCACATGATTTGTCTTAAAAATTTATTATTATTATTTTTAAATTATACTTGTCGTTCATGTTTTGAAAAACATATATAATGAAATCATATGAATGTAATTATCAATTTAATTTAATTTTTTAATAATTTTTTCATTATTTTTTCCATCATTTTTAACCTGATTATTGTGTTTAAAACACATTAAAGTTGCTTTCCAACAGAAAATTTGATTCTTAGTGTGGGACAAAGTTTTTCTTAACATCTTATAATTACTATATGTAATTGAGGTAATTCAGCTGTCCATTTCCATACATTCTCAACTAAGAGGTAAGGTAATTAATTTTGCCATAGGTAAACATTGATTATTTACTCCTTAGAGTCATTATTTAATTGTTTATTTCTTTCTTATTATTGTCGTGGGTAATGCAACAATACACACAATTCAAATATATGTATACATATATATTATAGGTAAGTTATGATATTTTGTGATGCTCATTCCACAAAGTATCATAATTAAATTTGAAGTATAACTAAATACATTTTCAGTCATAGTCAAAACTACAACCACAAGAGAATTTCTCTGTACCATTGCATTTATACACATTCTATGTCGTAATTTATTTTTTATTTATTTTTTTGTTTTTTCATCTCTTCTGTTGTTTTCTTAACAATAAATTCTACAATATATATATATATATATATATTTTAATACACACCACTCATTTTATGGTGTTAGTTATGATTTGATTATGATTTTTTGGTTATGAGCCTTAAGTAGTGTTTGCTTATAACCTTTAGTTATGACTCAATGTTAACCTATTGTGGTTATGCTCTAAGTGAAGTTTGGTTGTGAAATATTATGTTTTTTTAGTTATAATTGAAAGTGATTTATTTAATTTTATTTATTTATTTTTTTGATAGTTGGATGTTCAGGTGAACTTTTGCATATCTAGACTAATCTTGGGGTCCTGAAGTTAACAACTAGACAAACTTTCAGTGACATCAAGATTTAGTATGTTTGGCTTTCGTGTGATTTGAATCTGCGACCTCTTGGATGGTAAGACTTTTGGTTGCATTCTCCTCTCACTAATCCAAAAAGAATTCTGTACTATAAAATAACCTATACATTATAAACTCCAATTTGAGTACAGTTTTCGGGTGCCTCTATTTACACACCACCTTTCATCTCAAGGCATACCACTATTCAAGGCACACCTTTAGTAATTTGATAAATAAGAAATTTGCTCAATACACACCACAAACTTCCATATTTACCCTTACTTACACACTCCATCCACAATCTTCAATCTTCCATATTTCTTGTAGTACACACCTCCACTTCAAAAACACACACGTTGTGAACGTTTCCCTCCATTCTTTGTTTCATTGTCATCCCAGAGGTTTGGCAACTAGTCTAAACAGGTCTCCATTTGTGCTGAAGATGACTTCACTCCATTCTCCTCTAGTTCATGACCCCTACCATTATCTGTTTCATCAAAGACGCCGATGGTGATCGTTGTTATATGCATTCCATGGATGCACAACTCTGGAAAAACCAAAAAAAAAACGAAAAACTAACCTTTTCCTGCTCCACTGTTTTCAAACTAATATTGTCAGATGCATCCATCAATAAGTCCAATCAAAATCTTCAATAATACATATATTTTTGGTTGTTTTTTTAAGGGTTTTTGGTTTTTGTTTCAAGGTTTTTGGATTCTTAAGAAAGAAGATACGTAAGTAACATTTGAGAAGAGAAGTGTGTATTATATTCATTATTGTCCTTTATGGTAATTTTACATTAGGTTAATATTGTAATAAAAAATAAACTAATTAATGGTATGCCTTGAGATGAAATGTGGTGTGCAAATAGAGGCACCCACAGTTTTCAGAGGTGAAGGATGATAAGAGAAAAATGTTGACAAAAATATTAAAAAAGATAAAGATGAGGTTGGATGAAAATGAAAAGAAGATTATTGTACATGATTATGAGGAAAATACATTTGAACACAATTATTATTATTATTATTATTATTATTATTATTATTATTATTATTATTATTATTATTATTTACATAGATAGTGTTAGTATGTTAGTATAGTTAGATTACAAACTAAAAAGATTCGTCGTTGTTCCATTAGTTTGAATCCTGATCGTCCTCTCACTACACCTAAAAGTGTGACTAATAGACCATTGAACCAAACTCCAATGTCTATTTGAACACAACTGTTAATAACAAAAACATTAGTGTCACAATTTTCATCAGTAAAATGTAACTTTCCTTTCCTTGTCTATATACTCTTTTTTTTTATCAGCAAAAAACGAAAATATATTGATAGTAAAACGAAGTTACATCAATAAAAAAGTTGTTATGCAAAATGATTCCAACTAGGTTGGCACCAATAAGCAAGCCCAATCATCTGTCAGCATGACCACGAGTTGGTGAGAAACCAACCAAACAAGACCACACAAAGCAAAGAAAACACCACAGGGGCAACACAGGGTCAAGCACAAAATCATGCATAGTAAGCACAAGTTAAGCACAGAGACAAGCACCAGCAGTAGCAACAAACACAGAATCATTCAACATAACCAACCACAGCAAGCACAAAGTCAAGAAAGCACGCAGCAAACACAGAATCAATCAACACCACCAGCAGCTGCAAGCACAGAGTTAAGAAAACACCACCACCACCAGCAAGCATAAAATCATTCAACACTAGCAGCAGCAGCAAGCACAGAGTCAACCTATCCTCTGCTACAGAACTTGATTTGTTGCAAGTTAAACAAGAAGTCATTGACAGAGAAAGACAGACCAGGAGCTGATGCTCTAACCCATAAGGCCACCCTAGTTTTAATTTGATCACACGAACCAGAAAGATCTGGTTGAAAGCCTGAAAACACCACTTCATTCATATGCTTCCAATGGACCAAAAAGTAGCAAGTGATACAACTTTCCAAACTTTTCTCTCAAATCTGTTACCAGTAAAACCAACCCACAACTGTAACACTCCTTTCACTGATGCAGGCATAGCCCATTTTGCTCCCCACCAAAGAAAAATATCAGCCTAAACCCTTCAAACAAAAGGGCACCACAATAGAACATGATTAACCGACTCTACTTCAGCTTTGCAGAACACATATTGGATGTTAGCAAAAATAGGTATGACACCAATCTGATACAAGAAAGTAGAAGTCTTTAGCCTTTGCCTCCAAGCTAGCCACACAAAAGATTTTACTCTAGGAGTGGATACATTCTGCCAAATCATCTTAGAGATAACACCACAGTCATTAGGGTGCAAACTATTTTCACAACACCTATAAGCTGATGCAGTACTGAAACACCCAGAATTTTCAGCCCTCCAACTAAAAACATCATCCTTTTCAGCTCTCAGCTCACGAGCATTGCTAACCCAATTAACCAAGCGAGCAACCTCTTCCTTTTCCCAAGCTCTAAGCACTCTATTAAAACATTCCTCCCACTCATGAATGCTCCTCCTTAATTCAAGAACCTACTTAATTGATTTCATTTTATTAGAAGAGATACTATAAAGTCTAAGAAATTCATCTTTTAAACAACTATTCCCAACCCACTTATCCTCCTAAAAAAGAGTCCTTGCCCTATTACCAACCGATATAAAGGTGTTGCTGATAAAGAAGTTGTGAAGATCAAGATTTAATACTGCCACAAAGAGTATATCCTTCCAAATCTGAGAACGCATCTGAGAGGTTTCCATATTTGGGTACCACTTACTTCCTTGAATGTTATACTTCCCACATAAAACTTTCTTCCATATCAAATTTTCTTCTCCACCAAACCTCCACCACCACTTAAGTAGCAGGCAAGCATTAACATCTCTAAGATTCTTGATGCCTAACCCACCTTTAATCACACTCCTAGTAACTTTAGATCATTTTACCATATGAATCTTGCTCCTAATCACTGACCCACCCCATAAAAATGCAGCTTGAATCTTGTCTAACTCTTTAGCAACTCCTTCAGGCATTTTAAACAATGAGAGATAATAAACTGGAAGGCTAGACAGTACTGTCTTGATAAGAGTGAGCCTCCTAGCAAGGGATAGGAACCTTCTTTTCCAACTAGCCAACTTAACTTTAAATCTATCCACAATAGGTTTCCAAGTCTTCAATCTTCCTGGATTGGCCCCAAGTGGCAAACCAAGATACTTAAAAGGGAGCTTTTGACACCTACAATTCAACCTACCAGCAAATTCATCCAACAATTCATCTTGCCCTCCAATGCCACTAATCACACTCTTGTGATAATTAATCTTGAGCCCAGAGATCACTTCAAAACATCTAAGAATCCTCTTGATATTCACCATTTTCCCCCATTCAGTCTCACAAAAAATAATAGAATTATCGACAAATTGAAGATGGGACACATTGATTTCATTAGACCCAATAACAACACTTTTGAGCAACCATAACTCCCCTGCTCTGGTCAAAAGAATATTAAGACCCTCAGCTACCATATTGAAAAGAAAAGAGGAGAGAGCATCCTCCTGCCGAAGGCCTTTTGTTGGATTGAACTTAGATGAAGAGGAACCGTTCACAAGAATTGAAACTCTTGTAGTTGAAATACATTCCTGCACCCAATTCAGCCACTTTGCTCTAAAACCAAAGTTCTTCATCATAGAGAGCAAAAAAAAAAAAAAAAAACCAATTGACAGAGTCATAAGCCTTTTCAAAATCAAGTTTAAGAATGATACCTCGTTTTTTGGTTTTCTTCCACTAGTCAACAATTTCATTGGCAATTAAAATCTTATCGAGGATATTCCTACCACCCACCAAAGCTGAATGCTTCTCACTGATTATGCTAGGCATCACCATCTTTAATCTGTTAGCCAAAACCTTTGAAAGAATCTTGTACACTGACCCAATTAAACTTATAGGTCTATAATCTCCAAGAATAATGAGATTATCTTTTTTAGGCAACAAAGTAATAAACGAGCTATTTATACCACCGACCAGTTTCCCATTCCTGTGAAAATCTTGCATAAACTAGAGAACATCCTTCTTTACTATCTTTCAACATTTTCTGAAAAAAATAGCACATTAAACCTATCTGGCCCAGGAGCTTTATTCCCATCACACCCTCTCACTACAGCCTAAATTTCCTCCTCAGAAAATTCTGCCTCAAGAAAATTTGCCACTGTTGAAGTGCCAATGGGTTTGAAACTACCCACCAATTTTGGTCTAGAACTCCATACTTCAGTGAAATGGGTCTTATAAAAATTAAGCACTTCTTGTTTTACTCAGCCTGGTTCATCATAAATAATTCCTTTAAAGATCAAAGATCCAATGGCATTTTTATTTTGTCTACAACTAGCAATGACATGGAAATACCTAGTGTTTTTATTCCCTTTTTGTGCCCAATTTAGCCTTGATTTCTATAGCCAAATCCATTCTTGCATCTTACTCAGTTTCCATACATCATCTTTAATTTCCATTCTACTTAATTTCTCCGCATTAGATAACTCTCGGGTTTCAACCACCAGATCAAATTCATGTAATTTCTCCTCAGCGTGCTTCAGCTTCATAGGTATGACTCCAAACACTTCATTGTTCCATATCTTCAAAGCACACTTAACCTACTGTAGTTTCTTGAGCATTATAAACCCACCCCACCCATTGATTTGTGCCTCATACCACACCTTCCATACTACTACGGAAAAATTAGGATTGATAATCCAAGTGTTCAAAAATCTGAATGGTTTAGGGCCCCAATCCCTTTCATCTTCCATTAACAAAATTGGGCAATGATCAAAGATAATTTTAGCAAACCCCCACAATTTAACATTGAACTTCTCAATCCATTCATGGTCCAACAAAAACCTATCTATTCTGCTCTATTTCTCACCCTCTTGAGCATTGCACCATGTAAATTTCCTTCAAATCATTGGGATATCTGTGAGCTCACAAGTGTCAATAAAATCATTAAAATCACTCATTTCTCTGTCCCTCTTTGACACACCTTTACGCTCATTAATCAGCCTTATTTCATTGAAATCGCCCCCTAGACACCAAGGACTTGGAAAATTGTTTCTAAGTTGTTTTATAATTTCCCACAACCTCCTCCTCTTGCTTACGTCAGTAGGAGCATAAACATTCATCAAAACACAGTTAAATGCATGATAGATAGTACTTGCAAGAAGTATAAAATTCCTACTACAACAACAATCTTTTAATTGAAAAAACTCAGGATCCCAAACACAAATAATGCCACCTGCACTGCCTTGTGAACCAACCTCCATATACTCAAGTCGATCTAAGATCCCATTTTGATAATGTCGATCTCTTAGATTCTTGGAGAAAAAGCATATCAATTTTTCTTTCTTGCACTAATTTCTTGATTTTACCCCTCTTCTCTGGCCGACCCAACCCTCTAATGTTCCACGATAGTATCTTCATTAAAACTGCTACCAACACTAATAAACACCTCCTAACTATCTTACACTGTTAGAACTAATAGGGCCCCCATTTTTTCTCTGTCCTGCTGTTCGAGATCTATAATAGGATCAACAATACATGATTTATCTTGCGTAAAATCCACCCCAAGTAATTTGCCCATATGCAGAGTTGCCCGAGCTTCATTTAGAATCAGATCATCACCTCTAGAACCACTGGTGCTTCGATTAGCCAACGATCTGGACAAAGCAGCTGAAGCCGATTTAAACAAAGCTTTTCTTTGGGAATTTCTTTTTGCTAAGGACTCACTCTGCCCTCTCCTCCTTGAATAAATTGATATCTTCAAACTTTTATGATTATTATAGCCCTTCTTATGAACTCTAGATGCGAACTTTAGAATTTTATGGGTAGATCTCCCACATAAGGCCCTACCACTAACATCCTGGGCCAGCTTTTTTTTATGACTAAAATTTTGGCCCACAAGCCCAATATCAGTACCCTGATTGGAACATTGACCCACCGGCCCACTAAGCACTAACTTTCCCAAATAAGCCTAAGAAAAATGCACCTCTAAATGGACTTCTGGCCAACACATATCTGGTCCACTAAGGCTCTTCATGAAACCAGACGTGATCACGTGCCCATTAAGCTTCCCATCGAGCCGCGCACCCTTGTCATGATTACACTTTTTTGCAGATGTTGTTTCTGATACAACCATCACGTCAGAGCCTTCATTTGAATTTCTAAAACTTTCAACAGTCTCAACCACCACCGAGGCATTCTTCCAGCTAGCACTGCCACCACTAACCATGTCATTTGCGATAGTCCTTGGAGTCTTTTCCACTTCAGCATCCTTGTCCACTTCGATCTCCATGTGTGATGCCACCTCAGCTTCTCTATCATCTCTGCTGCGGTCAAACACTGAAACACCGTCACAATTCCTACAAGAGCCATGTTTCCCACCAAAACTATGGCAGTGCATATTCATGCATCTGGAAAACACCATTTGTTCTTGACAAACTCTAACTGGGTACACTCCACTACTGGATTCCAGATTGATCACAATATTTAAAGTGTCCATGCATTTTGTAACAATCCTTACCTTGCTGCAAACGAACGACACCAGTTCACTAATATCTTTATCTAAACCAACTACTTCCCCCCATAATCATCCAATAGAAGTGAATGTTTCTACACTCTACAAATGCAATGGAACTCCATAACATGAGATCCAAGTGCATCGCTCTTACTCAATATGCATACCAGCTTTCCAGTCTAACACAAATTCACCCCACCCATTTAACCATCCTTGCATTAATCTCACTCCTTCAGCTTTCTCCTTGGTTGAATCAAATGTAATGACAATATCCCTGCCTCCACCATCTCTTATTCTTCATTTCCTCAATCCCCTACTACGAGATTCGTGTTTGAATTCGACCTTCGTGACATTATGATGTAATCTAATTATCATACTTTCATATAACCATCTGTTTCCCACCTCTCGTGCTTTCACCATGAGCCTTGATTGTCCTACCTCCCTCTTTCCAATAAGAGCTTCTGCAAACGTTCTTCTTACTTCTCTCTTATTTTGTACACCCCGACCTTCAAAAGCAACCTTCTGGTTTGACGTATTCGCAGCTTTGGGAGTGCTTTGGTTCTTCACTCGGCATTGGTCACTAGTGAATTCAACTTCTTTTACCTTAAGCGCTCTGTCATCCACCCACAACACATTTGCTTTTTGAATTGACACAGTTACAGCTACTACGTAGTCATATCGCACATATCCAAACCTTGTATTGGATGTCTTTTTCCATTTATTTGGGATAAAGACATCCTTGACAACTCCAAACTTATTGAACAAAGTGAATAGTCCTTTTGGATCAATGGATTCTGGTAAGTTATCCACAAAAACAGTGATCATTCGTGCTCTATCACCATACATCCTTCCATTAACTTTGTTCCTTTGTTTCACCACCGGTTTCTACCCTTCTCTCTCCATCCTTTTTTGATTAATCATGGTAACCCAAATCTTATATTAACATTGATTTTAAAGGAAAGTAAATGCACAACTCATTTTCAACCAATTTTAGTACTTATGTTTTTCCCGTGTCTATAAATATACTTGAAGTGAAAATGTAACCATCACCTGTAACTATCACCCACAAAATAAAATAAAATTGGTGTCGTCATAATATAAGTATAAATAGTGCCCTTATTATTAGGACAACTTTGCTTATTTTTTATTTGATTTATTTATTTATTTATTTTGTCAGGGTAATTTTGAATGAATGAACAAATGTGTAATTTAAAAGTTGCAAGAGAGTGCTAAGGGAAATTAATCTGACTTATTATAGTACAATATTTAATTAGAAATAGAGCCTGTGATATTATTTATTTGCATGAATATTCAAACCAATATAATTAAAATTAGAGACACAAGAATGACAGTATGCTTCAAACTCACTGTAGACTCTTTTAAATTGAAATAGAAAAAATAAAATAAAGGGTTAATTACACTTTAGCTCTATGTAGTTTGATTAAAAAACATATTACATCCTTATAGTTTAGAAATATATACTTAAACCCCTTGTAATTTGGGGTAAAGTATAAAGACCAACTCTGTTAATAATTGCATTTTCCCTTTCTTTTCTTTTTCTTTTTATCTTTCATTCTTTTCTGCTTTCGCCCCTACATCATGCCCAACACCTTTTCTTTTAGTTTAAAGAATAAACCCAAAAAGGATTTTTCCATTTCAGAAGTAAACACTCACAGCCTCCAATTTTTTAAATTTTTTTATTTATTTTTTGGCTCGAAATATTGCTTCAGCAAAATGTCACCAACCAATTCTTTCTTTGGCTGCATTACCAATTTACGTTCTTTCCTTCTTCTTTATTTTCTTTTTTCATGGAAGCAGGCATGGTTGTCCCCCAACCAATCAAGGCACTAGGATCCATGCACCCATACACATACATGTATTATATACATCTAACCTGCAACCACGGTAAAACTTAAAGGAAAATGAGAGGGAGGAGATAATGATTAGTGGCAAGATAGAATCAGAAGGGTATAGTGGGTTGGTTACTGCAGGCGCAAAAAAAATAAAAATTTGGGGGGGGGGGGGGTGTGTGGTAAAAATATCATTTTATCAATGTATTTTGAGACTAATGTATGCCTCACGTGGTTAATTCAATGCGTGCTACACGTATAGTTAATTTGGACAGAATTTGTTACTTTACACTTTACTCCAATTTACAAGGGGATTAAGTGTATATTTCTAAACTATAAAAATGTAATGTGTTTTTCGATCAAACCACATGACGTAAAATGTAATTAATCCTAAAATAAAAAAGGTAAGCTATTTAGACAAATTGTTGGCTAAAATGAGAGAAATTGAACTTAAGAGGAATCTAGGTAGATAAAAAAATGTTGCTCACACTGGTTGTGTATTTCACGCTAGTCAGTGTTGAATGTTGATCATCACATCTCCACAAGTAAGACCCTTGTGCAGTGACAGAGGCAAGAAATTGAGTTCGAAGGAGCACTATTAATTATAATTTTTTATTTTAAAAAAAATCATGATGAACATTAAGATAATAATAATTTTATGAGCTAAATTTAAGCAAAAAAAATTACATATTCATTATTAATAGGAACAAATTAAAATTCTATAATAGTGTAGAATAGCTCGGTGCGGAATGATGATGTAAGTTTGTAATTTTAGCACAAAAAATTATGGATCAAAATTCTTAATTTTAGAAAATAAAAGCACATCGTTTATGGCACAAATTATTATAAAATCTCTTTAATTTTTATTTGATAAAAAAATATTAAAGAGATGACATTGCTTATAAATGATGTGTTTTGAATGAAAATTGTTAAACAGTCTTAGAATACCATATAGCATTGCCTACGTGATGCTCAAAACATGAGAAATCACAAATCACACTAAGTCGTTTGTCAACTGCTTGAAAATAATGAGTTCATTATATCCAATCTATAAGATTTTTCACTATACTATTGGTTTAAACTATTACATAAATAATATCAATAGTGCTCTTAAAATATCAAATAATTACTTGTTATGAATAATACAATAAATTCTTAACCAAAAAATATGTTAAGAAAAAAAATACATTTTATATATTAAAAAAGACTTAAAAAAAAAAAATCTCAAAACTGAGGGGGGGGGGGGGGGGTCACCCCCTCGTCTTTCTTTGCCTCCGCCGCTGCCCTTGTGGTGTGAGAGATTTTACTTCTTCAGTGCATTTCTCCTCTTTTTTATAGTAAATTTTTATATTCTTCTTCACAATTTTTTTTAAAAAATTTCAAGTGCATTTATATTATGTACATCTAAATATATATATATTTTTTTTAAAAATCACTCAAAAAAAAAAAAAAAAAAAAAACTCAAAACATATATTAAAAAACTAGATCAACAAAGAATGTCTTCATATTCTTGACCTGCGATTCTCTTGTCTTTATGTAAAGAGAAAAGTTAGGGATCATGAAAAACTTTCATGAAAATGATCATGAAAGATTTTTGACTCTTGGATTACCTTGATTAGTGTGTGGTGCTTTATTTTAAGTGTAATCCAAGGGTCATAAATCTTTCATGATCATTTTCATGAAAGTTTTTTCATGATACTTAACATTGCTCTTATGTAAATGTATGCACCAACATACAATAAGTTGTTAAGTTGTCAACCTCAAAGGATCATTGAAGATTTGTTCAGACATTAATTTTAAGGATCTGAATTAGTTAATATGCACGCAAGTTGACTCAGACATCCAGTTATTTTAAAAAAAAAAAAAAAATTGTTAAGTTGTCAACGACTTTTAGTTTATTTTTAAAAAAATACTTACAGACCAGTGATAAATTATATAAAAATTAAAAATTAAAATCTTAATTTTCATATAAAATAATAATAATTTTATAAAAGTATACCATTGAGTGTTAATTATTTCCCCCTTGTTCTTCCCTAGTACATAAAAGAAGAATTTGATGAGTTTAATTCGATAGTTTACAGATACTTTGATCAATTTGTATGATTTTTTAATTAATAATTTTACAAAGACACGTAATTAATAATTATATGTTATTTGGTTTATTTAATATAATTGTTTTTTCATGTTCTTAAAACAAAAATCACTGAGTCGATCATCTATCGTGGTCAAACGTGATGCAAGCAGTTTTTCCAGTGACACAGCCACTGTTTGATATTATTTGAGGGAATGACTAAAAATAATATTATAAATATGGGTGCACTAATAAATTCTTTTGATTGTTTGGTCTATTAAAAAGTGCTATTCACTTTTAATTGTTATTATGACATTCTATTTTTTATTTTTTAGCATTGTTTTTATAAAAAGTGTCACTAATTATTAGTTTTAAAGACATTTTAAAAAATTCGTCAGAGAAAAATATCACTGATTGTGATTTTTTGGCGATAGATTTAAAAAAAAAAAAAATTTACTAATTTTCAACTTTTAGGAAAACATTTAAAAAAATATCACTAATTATCAATTTTAGGACTTTTTGGTTTATACAAACACATGATGGACTTTTCCAGTCCATCATGTCGATTGAAGGGCATTGTCTGGGTTGGTGAGACTCACTATGGGTGTTATTTTGATTATTCAAATTATTTATTTTGTCGAGCTTTAAGTGTATATTATCCATGAAAAATTAGATTGATCCAATATTCATAACCTATTTATTTTATTGCATTTGTGCTAAAACTAAAATAGATGGTCTATTTTTAAAATATATTGACAGTTATTGTTTTGGGTGACAAATTCGATAAAATTAAAGAGTTATAAACATATGTTCGACCTAATTTTTTTAAGGATAAACTACCAATAGGTCATAATAATTTAATTTAATTCCCATCAAGTCTTATTGAAGATAAGTCTTAGTAAAATCGTCGTCAAAAATAATTTTTTGTAACGATTTTTTACATGCCACTAAAAATTGACAATTAGTAACTTTTTTTTGTCATTATAAATTGTCATTAAAACTTATAATTAGTGACTTTTTTTATGACGAATTTTTTAAACAGTGGCTAAAAATTAAAAATTAGTGAAATTTTTTGTGACATTTTTTTAAACTGTCACTGAAACTTATAATTAGTGATATTTTTTGTGACAATTTTTAAACTATCGTTAAAAATTAACAATTAGTAACGTTTTTTAATAGTATTTAATGAAAAACATCATTAATTATTATAAGACCTATTGGATAATAAGTCCACCTATTAGGATCTACATGTAAGTCCTCCATTTTTTAATGAATGATATATATGTAGGGTTTGATAAAATGAACGATTCAAATCATCAAAATCTTGAACAGTTTTTGGGAAGGCTGATTTGTTTGCTCTGTTGTGAAGTTTTTGCATTTTGTGCTCTGGGCTGCTATTGCTTTGCTGCTGGTTTGGCTAATATGTTGTTATGCTGTATGGTTTGAAGCTGGTTTTGGAGTCAGACCCTTTTGTTCATGCTGGTTTGGAGTACACTTTGTTGTTCTGCTTTGTCCTATTATGCATCATTGTGAGGATGGGCTTTTGAGTTTCATTCTTTTTGTTTTCCTCTAGTTTTTGTTTCTTTGTTGGTTTCTCACCAACTACGAGATTGAAGTTTTTTTAGCTCCAAGCTCCTTTTTATTGATGTAATTTTTCATGCTCTGGATGCGTTTATCATCAATAAAGTCTTTTCTTTTGCCGATAAAAAAAAAAAAAAAAATCTTGAACAATTTGGATCATCGAAACTGAACCCATGATTAGCACTCTCCAGTCCAGATTGATAAGAGGGAAGCCCAATCCTGGTTTTCTGTAATAAGTTTTGTAATTAATTTTGTATTGCAAAATTATTACGGTGCACAAATTTGTTAACAACAAAACACACCACAGCTCTAATATGGGATTAGCACTTAAATGAATGATTAATGTTTTGTTATCATAAAATTGTTAAGAATGTTGCATTGTGTGTTGTAACAAATCTTATCTATACAATATAAATTCTGAATAAATTTTTAATTTTTTTAAATTTGTAGTGTTAGTTTATAAGAATAACAATGTCTTCTAGTTTTTTTTTTTTGGATAGGATAAGAATAACTATCTACGAGACCGGAAAAGGTCAGGGAAAAAAAAAGAAAAAAGTATTGTTACGAAAAATGGATTTATTATGTGTGACCCATGGCCACATTTTAATTTCTGAACTGTTTTTTATTAGTATTTTATTTTTTTAGATGGAACCCTAAATCCTGGTCTTTGTCTTTGGAAGTTAGTAAAATAGCATGGGCTACACACCTTTTGGAATCACTTTTTCTTATCACATCCAATGCCATCGCAATTATACTCTCCTGGACGAATCATGATCTGTCCTCCCTTCAAAAATTAGAATTAAAAAAAAAAAAGCTGTATCTGAGGTATCGTTTGGTAAGTGATTTTTTTAGTTAAAAAGTTAAAAAATTATTAAAAAAAAATTAAAAAGTCAACAACCTATATTAAAAAGTTAAATATTTCATTTTCTCTCTATTTTTTACATATCTTTTCGTAAAAAATCAAAAAATATCACAAACATACTAATTTTTTTTATATTATATTTTAACTAAAAAACTAAAGAATTACTAAAAAAAACTTATTCTCAAACGAGGCCTAAAAATAAGTTTGGACTTCTTACAATGAAAGAGTGTAATGGTTTTATAGATTCAAATCATGAATTTCTCAGCTGTTAACTGTTTCAAGTGAAAACTACATGGACTCATATGTTAATAATACTGTCTATTAAGGATTGACTTAAGGGACATAGAATTGATGACCGAGTCAATCAAAGAAAACATAAATTAAATAATTAGATTATATATTTATATATTAATCTTTAGGGATTAGCTTAGTGGGTACAACTTGATGGTTGGAGATGTACTCCCTTCAAATCTCAAGTTCAACTCCTTAAGGACATGCCTACGTGTTCTGCCTAAGATTTACCTAGTCCTTGTGAAGGGGCGCTTTGCTTGGGTCTCAAGATTAGTCGATATATTCGTAAATTGGTCTGGACACTCGATCATAGAAAATGTATATACGTATATAATTTTTTTTAATTTTAATTTAGAGCTTGTTTTGCATGTTAGATATTAGCACACTTTTTTTATTTTTTATCTATTTTTGGATCATATCGTCTCTCTACTTTTTTATACATCTTTTTATAAAAAATAAAAAAATATATTTATTTAGATCATTCCAAACAATTCTTTAGAGTTCAACCATTAATCTATCTTCTCTTTGCTAAAATAAAATAAAATAAAATAAATAAGCAAACTGTTATGGATGCTCTGCTTGTCCACATGAACTAATATGATAGATACAGCTATACTATAAATTCAGAAAATAATATTGAGAAAACCACATTTATACATCACAATTATTTTGAATATAGTCCATACCTCACTAATTCTAAATATACATTATACAACTCGTTTCAGGATAGATTTCGGAATAACTTTGCATTATTCATAGCATTTCTGAAAAATAATTATAAAAATATTAGATACACAAATTTTTTTTTTTTTTTAATCAGCAAAAAAGAACTTTATTGATGTAAAACTAGTACACTGTATAGTTTATATTGGGGATGTTTGGGAAGTTGGGTTGGTGTTTTTTTTTTTTTTTTTGGTTTGAAATAATTAATAAAGATAAAATATGTTAAAATAATCAATAAGACAAAATATCACATTCAAATTATAATCATTTAGTTTTTTTCTCTCACAACTATCAAATCAATTATAAACAAAAAAAAAAAAGAAAGCCAACTATATCATCCCAAACATAATTTTTTAACCAAATTAAAATAATTAAAAAATCAACTAGAAGTTCTAAAATTAACCTATTTATTTAAATGTGACAAGTCACGATAAATGCTTACTGTGCACCAACTATTTTTATAATAATAAGAAGAAGAATAATAAAAGAAAGAAAGAAAACCCCACGACTTCTTTATATACATACAAGGGACAAATGCAAATGACATCTTGTTTGTGTCGAAGAGAACCTTATACCTTCCGGTATCTTTGACAAATTTAATCCCATCCTCTAGCTTCTTCTCTTCTTCTTTCTTTACTTGAAGTTTAGGCATTCAAAGGGATTGAATCAAAGGCAAAAAGATTTCAGACCAGATCTGAGCCTATCGATTCACTCATGGAAGATTCTCAATACCTTAGGTTTGACATCATGCCTGAATCTCCATTCGCTGAGATAATTTTTCATAACGATTCTCTTCCCTCGGAAGCCAATGTTCTTCTAGCTGACGAGAATGTGAAGGAAAAATCTTTGGAAACTGATTCTTGTAAAGGATTTAATGATGAAGAAGGGTTTACTTCAAAGGAGAAAAAGGAGGCAGGAAAGGAAAAGAGGTACATAGGGGTAAGGAAGCGGCCATGGGGAAAGTATGCGGCGGAGATACGTGATTCCACGAGGCCAGGAGTACGTGTATGGCTCGGAACATTTAGTACTGCAGAGGAGGCTGCTTTGGCTTATGACCAAGCTGCATTTGTGATGCGAGGCGAATTGGCTCGCCTCAACTTTCCTGCTGACAGAGTCCAGGAATCGCTTCGTGACGTGAAGACGATAAAGTCCAGCAGCTGCAGCTGCAGCTGTGAGAATGGTGGGTCCTCCTCCTCCTCCAACTCCCCACCAGCAGCAAATATGTAGCTGATCTCTTAGATGAGCTCTTAAGCTCATCTTAAAGACCTACTCATGGAACTTGACTCAATAATACATCACTCCTCTCTCCTATGCACTTCCATATCATTCATGCCCATCATACTTACATATATCTTGCTCATCACCTTTTTTTTTTTTTTTTTTTGTAAAGGATTTAATGATGAAGAAGGGTTTACTTCAAAGGAGAAAAAGGAGGCAGGAAAGGAAAAGAGGTACATAGGGGTAAGGAAGCGGCCATGGGGAAAGTATGCGGCGGAGATACGTGATTCCACAAGGCTAGGAGTGCGTGTATGGCTCGGAACATTTAGTACTGCAGAGGAGGCTGCTTTGGCTTATGACCAGGCTGCATTTGTGATGCGAGGCGAATTGGCTCGCCTCAACTTTCCTGCTGACAGAGTCCAGGAATCGCTTCGTGACGTGAAGACGATAAAGTCCAGCAGCTGCAGCTGCAGCTGTGAGAATGGTGGGTGCTCGTCCTCGTCCTCGTCCTCCTCCTCCAACTCCCCAGCAGCAGCAGCAGCAGCAGCAAATATGTTGGTATTTGAGATTGAGGACCTAGGAGCTGATCTCTTAGATGAGCTCTTAAGCTCATCTTAAAGACCTACAAATGGAACTTGACTCAATAATACATCACTCCTCTACTTTGCACTTCCATATCATTCATGCCCATCATACTTACATATATCTTGCTCATCAGCTATTACAACATTACTATATATATATATTGTATATGCTCATCTCATGTTTAAATCAAATAAAGCAATTCCATTATTTCATCTTGTTATTTTTACCTAAAAAACAAAATTGTATATCTATACCGATTTAAATCTAGGGCAATTGCTCAAGTGCTCATAGAGATGGCAATTATGTGAGCGAGATTTCAGATTCAAATTTATGGAGAAACATTGACTTGCCTTTATGGTCTTAATATGCACATGATTGGACTTGTAAGGAGATGCCAACATAGTTCGGATGTACTTTTTGAGTGCGTTTGTTTGGTCGGACTGGATAAGGGGGGATTGTAATCCATTGGACTGTTAGTCCCGTGATACATTGTCCCGGGACTATTTGATTAGATTGGATTTGTATCCTATGTTTATTTAGTCATGGGGATGTCTGGATTGAACTATTTTTAGTGAATCCAATATTTGATTAGACGGATTGGATAAGGATAAATGTTCAAAAGACAATTTTATCCTTGTAATTTATCATTTTTATTTAATATATAATTTTAAATTTGTAATCTATAATTTATAATTTAACAACACTAAACAAATTTAATTTATAAGGCCATAATTTTTAATTTATTATTTTCAATTAAATTAAATTTATAATTTATATTTTTATTTTTTATTTAATATATAATTTTAAATTAATGACAATAAAAAAATAATTTTATTTAATATATAAATTAAATTTTCAACAACACTAAAAAAATTTAATTTATAAGGCCATAATTTATAATTTATTATTTTTAAATAAATTTAATTTATAATTTATAATTTTTATTTAATATAATTTTAAATTAACAACACTAAAAAAATAATTTTATTTAATATGTAAATTTAATTTTTTAACAACACTAAAAAAATTTAATTTATAAGGCCATAATTTTTAATTTATTATTTTTAATGAAATTTAATTTATAATTTATAATTTATAATTTTTTATTTAATATATAATTTTAAATTAACAACACTAAAAAAATAATTTATAAATGTTCAAAAGATTATTTTACCATTTTCTAATTGTTTACTAAGTAATAGCATGAAGGGTAAAATAGACATTTCACCAAACAATCCCATGGGATACCAATCCCATGGTTTCTATCCCATCCCCCCATGAGATAGGATAGTCCCATATTTGTGGGACTAATAGTCCGGGGGGCCTATTAGTCCAGAGCAAAAATTTTCAAACAAACAATGGACTATTAGTCCGGTAGGACTAATAGTCCAATCCCACACCATTATCCTTCAAAACAAACATTAAACTATGATACAATTTCTACCAGACCTTCTCAATTGTAATATTCCTTCGTTTTAATAAAATTATTCTTTGTTGATAAAAAAAAATTAACACACTGACTGCTATTTTGTGCAAAATATATATATTGGTTTAGCTACTTAATTAGTATAAATTTTTTTTCCTAAATTACATTTTTGGTTTTAATGCATTGAATGAGAACATCTTAGTTCTCTTTAATTTCAGAGTCATCATATTCCTATCCAAACTCTAATTTTATGCCTATTTATCTTAGTCTGGAGGAATAAGATGGCTTTAAAATTTAATAAATTCAATGAGAACATCTCAGTCCTCTCTAATTTCAGTTCTCCCTAAACTCTAATTTTAGAGTCATTCTATTCCTCTCTGCACTAACGGTTATCATGGAAAACCTCAAATTTTACGCCTTCTTTACAACCCAAAATTGGGACATTTAATTGCATAAAAGAAATTTTTGTAGAGAATAAAGAAACAATGCTCTACGAATTTCCATTAAAGAATAGAAGAGAAAGATTTGTTTGGTTTAAAAGCCTCTCAAGTGTTTCACGTGAAGTTGTGTCTGACAAAAGCAAAATCAAACTAGATTACTAAAATTTGTAGCTTTTCAATGTTGTTCTAGTAAAATCAAAATATCTTATGTAAGTTGGGAATTTTCTAATAAGATAAAGGAAAATGCCAGTATCTAATCTTTTACTAATTTTTTCAGAAAGTTTGTTCACTCTACTATTCTTCTTCCTTTTTGATCAGCTATATTCTTCTTCTTTTGCCTTTTTTGTTTCATCAGGGGGTGCTTGGGGTTGTTTTGTTTTGTATCAACAAGGGGTTGCTTGTTTTGCTGCCTGTTTTGTTTCAACATTGGGGCTGCTTGCTTTGTTTCAACAGGGGTGCGTGGGTTAAGGGTCAAAACAGAGTAGAAGGAGGTCGGTGTTGGACCGGAATAGAGGATGTTCAGTTCTGGTTGGATCTTCATTCGGGCGCTCTTTTGCGAGTGGGAGTTGGAGGGATGAGCTCGGGTTCGGATCTATGGAGTTGCTTTAGTGCGTTGTTCGGGGGGTAACATGGGTGTTGAAGTTGATCTAGATCTGTCCCAAATTTCATTCGAGCGCTCCTTTTCGAGTGGGAGTTTGAGGGGTGAAATTCATCCAGATGTTTGGTGGTGTCTCGGCGATTGTTCGATGTTTTGGGTGGTAGTGGAGATGGCAGTGGGCCTTGTCCGGCTATGGTGATGGTCGTGTGCTGTGTTCGGCTGTGGAAGTGCTCAGTCCCGATCACACCCACTGCTGTGGTAGTGGAGATGGCAGTGGGCCTTGTTCGTGGTTTTGATCTCAGCGGTTGTGTTCTGAGCAGGTGTTTGCTTAGAAGTTGTCCCTTAGGTGGTGTTGTAGGGCATGGGTTCCAGGTGGTGTTGCTTAGAAGTTGGTTGAATGCGGGTGGCGTGGGTTCCAGGTGGTGTTTGATTAGAAGTTGGCCCTTAGGTAGTGTTGCCGGGCGTGGGTCTTGGCTTTGGTGAATAAAATATTTAGGAGGTGTGGGCATTGGCTCTGTGGAAAGTGTTGGTACAGTGGTACAGAGTTGCTGGCTATGGAGCTTTCCGGCCGGTGAATATTCTCGGTAGGTGTAAAGCTCAGGTGTGGGAGTGTAGCACAGGTGAATATCCTCAGAGGAGCGTACAGGACAGGTGGAAAGCACAGGTGTGGGCGTGTAGCACAGGTGGGTGCTGGGTGTTGTCAGGCGTGGGTGTGCAGTAGGTAGGCGTTGGGAGTTGAGGCTGCACAGGTGGTTAGCTTTAGTTTGAAAAATAGCGGGAAAGCTTTGGTGTTTGGTGTTGGGTTTTGATTTGGCTTGGTCTTTGTGGCCAGATTTTGTGGGTTTCTTGTATTTTATTTTTAGTTAAGTCCTTTTTAACTTTTTTTATTTTTTGTATAAAAAAAAAAAATCGTGAGGCCGAGGGGTTGGTTGTATGGATGCGAGTAGCAGTAGTAGGGGTAATTTGTACTTTCCGAATCTCTCTCGATGCATGCCTTCTTCCTGTACCTTTAATTTCATGTTGTTAATGAAATTTTTACTTTGCCGATCAAAAAAAAATGTAGAGTAGTTGTTGACATTTTATAATCCTATAATTTGTTGGAATTTTCGACAAGCCCCTGTATCATTATTGAAAAAAATTCTACTGTATTTGGATTTTTCTTACAACAAACTTTGGTGAGGTTTTTACTTCTACAATGTTTGAGGATTTGTTTCACGTCTTATTTTTTTTTTTTTTTTTTTTTGATCAACAACAAAGATCCCTTTATTGATGATGGAAACCTTACAGGAAGGGAGAAACATCAACAAAAGAGAGGGATGATGCAAGCCATCACAAGGCAGCACCAAACCAATACCCTGTTGGTGAGGAACCAACAGAGACAGCCACTTACAGATACAGCAAAAAAAAAAAAAACAAACAGCCAAACTCAAATAGATGCAAAATAGAGGCATGCAACCTATTCCAACTACAAACAAACCCAAAGTAGGCATGGATACAGAGTGACAGATTATCACACAGCAGCATCCACACAGCAGCAGATCAACAGATTAGTACACAGCAGCATACACACAGTAGCTCAACAGATTGGCATCAGAAACGGACCAGCCACACAGATACAGAGAAACAAATAAACAGATTATCACCCAGCAGACCCATACCCAGCAGATACAAACCAGCCACACAGATACAGATTAACAAATGATCAGATTATCACCCAACAGATACAGAATAACAGATTAGCCTCAGATGCAGAGTGGCAAACCAGCCACACAGCAACTTATCACTCCTCAGTCCTACAACACCCTCAGATTATATCAGACCATACATCCCAAAAACCAGTCCAGAATCCAACTCAGCAGGCTATAAGTTGATCAAAATCCATGGCCCTCCTCAAATGCATTCCTTAATTTGAGCCAAATTGATGGTTAAATCCAAGACAGAGTACCTGATCTTTTGTACAGAAGCTTTAACCCATAAAGCAAATCTAATCTTTATCAGCTCCCCTAAGTCAGATGTACAAGGTTGCACTCCACTAAACAAACATTCATTCCTTAACTTCCAGATGGACCAAAGGATAATGCATGGCAAGGCTCTCTACAATCTCCTAGCTAATTTCTTATAATTCCACCCTATCCACCAATGAAACAAACCATCAATATTCCTTGGCACCACCCATAGACACCCCCACCAAATCATTACATCAGACCACACCTGCCATGAAAATGGACAGTGGAGTAATACATGCATAGCAGATTCATTCTCAACTTTGCAAAAGGCGCATAACACAAAAGCCTCACTGTGCAGCACACCTATATGTTTTAAAAAGACCCCTGTTTTCACTCTATTCCTCCAGGCCAACCACCCAAAAAATTGGACTGTGGGGGGAATGTCATTATTCCACACAAACTTACAAATTTGGAGAGAAGGGCCCAAGAGGGAATCACTATACTGTAGACACCCCATTTTTGACCGTCCTCAAGACTTGGACGTCACCATTGGAACACTCGGTGATTATCCATGTGGTGTTTGTTTTGAGTTCCCGGAGGTCCCGGCTGCGCGTCGTGCCTCAGGACC
The DNA here is from genome assembly GCA_030407325.1 of Camellia japonica. Taxonomy (NCBI): domain Eukaryota; kingdom Viridiplantae; phylum Streptophyta; class Magnoliopsida; order Ericales; family Theaceae; genus Camellia; species Camellia japonica. The sequence continues at coordinate 95,377,380 of JAPPVO010000002.1, forward strand.
TCTCAACCGGTTTATTATGTGCTTGGTTTTGTACCAAGACTTGTGTGTTTTTGCCTCTGAGGGTAGGGGGAGGCTTGTTAGCCATCCCTGAAGCCCACCGGCTGCCCCACACCTCCACCGGCCCCTCCTAGTGGCCACCGGCACTTATTTCTCAAAACCTTTGGCCGGTCGGCATTGTATGATGCCGACCGGCACTCTTTTGTGCCGGTGACTGTTTTGGCTGGTCGGTGTGACCCCTTTGCACCCCCAGGGATGGTGCATGCCAGCTGTGACAGCTGGAATGCACTATCACCACTCCCCATACCCGGGTTTGCATCCTTTGGTCCCTTTGACCCCCTCTCTCCTCTAGGAGCTTGAACCCTTGGCCAAGCTTCTTGGAGAAGCTTGGCCAGCTGTCTTAGCTTCTCCAAGAAGCCTTGACTCACTTGAACTCCTTGAATCCCTTGAACCCCCCCTCTCTTGCTTAGCCACTAAGTATTCTTGCCTATATATACATCCATTCATCTCCCTTTACAAGGGTTAGCCACTTTAGACCTAAAAAACCAGAGCTTATACATATATCTCTGATATACATCCATATATATCTATACTTCTATATCTATCATCCTTGTGTGTGTGTTTTAGGCCCAAAAAGTGTGGTTTTACCTTACTTTTGCACCATTACACACACTACTACACCTTAATCCGAGATTAGGAGGCTTGGAGGTTTGTTTTGTGTGATCTTGGACTGGTTTTGATCACTAAAGGAGGGCTGCTCCACCTGTTCTTCAAAGGATCTTCAAGGGTGAGCTTATTACTTTATATTCCCCATTCTTGCAACAAGTTTCTACCCCTTTTGCTTTGTGTTTTGAGCTTTGTCTATAACATAAAAAACTCTTGTTTTTACTTGATCTTGAACCTTCATTAAGGTCATTTTGTGGTTTGGGTAGAGGCTCATCCTATTAGGCCCTATTTGGCCATTTTTGGTGCCTTTTCCTAAGGCCTTCTTTACTTGGTGTTTTTGGCCTTCTCACCATTGAAAACCAGTGGGTTTTCAGTGGTGAGGAAGATGATTTTAGGTCACATGTAGGGGAGGGACACCCCTCTCCCCTTTGTCCTTTGCTTGCCCTTGTTTTGGGCCTAAAGAATAGCATGTGTGCATGGTGAGTTTTGGCTTCATTTCAGAGCATATTTGTAGTTAATATGACATGTTATGCCTCTGTTTTAGGTTAGATTTATGGCCTTTAACTTGCCTCTCATACTTACTTTGAAATGCTCTCTTATGCTTAAAAGCATGCCATGCATCTAGGCCATGTTCTTTGCATGATTTAGCTTGGTTCCATGAGGATATTAGCATCATATTACCATGTATAAGGGCTGTGAGCCACTGATTTTGCCATGTATAGTGTGCTTGACATAGTTGCTTTGCATTTTAGGCTTGTAAGCCTTGTGTGTTTTGGCCCCTAGCATGTTCAACATTGATCATCCTCATGATTTGGCATCATTTGTGACCTTATTTCAGTCCATAAATCATGTGTGTATGTTTACATATGTGACCATTTTCATGCTCCAAGGGTGTGTCCCTTTTATGCCTAGGAATAGGCTTCATGCATGCTTGTTTGTTTAGTGCTTTTTGGGGTTGTCATCAAGGGGATTTGGGTGTCATTTTGCATGATAAAAGTCTGTTTTCGGTTGTTAGATACATGTCATGAATGGCCTTGATAATGGTGGTAAGTTACTCTCTTTAGTGCCTTAGGTTTAGGCTCATTACTTCGCATGATTTGTATAGCATTTTGGTCACCATTTTGGGCATGTTTTGCCACTGTTTTGGGGTGGTTTGAGGGCTGCCCCATTGAAGTTAAGGCCACCATTGTATGTTCATTATATGCTTGATGCATGCTCGGTTCATCGAATGTTGTAGTAGGTTGGTCCCATTGCTTGATTGGCCCTTGTTTGCATGCCACTTATACCTTGCATGCTCTAGCATTTTGCATGCCTATTGTGATAGTTGCATGACACTTGATATGCCTTGCATCTTAGTCCCATTGTTGCATCATTTGAGCCATGTTGCATACATGCATTCCATGGCTTGGCTTGGGGATTGTCAAGCCAAGCATAGGGTTGAGAGGAGTTCACACTTCGAGTGGTGCAACTCGTCTCAATTCTTGGTCACCAGACCTTTGACTAGCTCATGATAAGGCCTTGGATTTCATTTGTTTGTTTGCATGCATTACCATTAAAATGCAACCTTGGTTCCTTAGGCCATCATGCATCAAGATGCATAATTGATGGCCCAAGAACCAAGAGTCATGCCTCCTTGAGTCCCCAAGCATGATAGGAGGCATTGGCCATGCTTACATATGCTCAAAATCCATGCCATGCATTGCTGGTTTGCTGCTGCTGTCAAACTGTCCTCTGCAGGAACTTTCTGCCGACCGGCAGAACAATGTGCCGACCGGCACACTTTTTGTGCCGATAAACCCTACAAGAAGCCGGTGGCCAATTTAAGTAGCCGGTGGTCACTTCCTCCGGCCGGTGGGATACTACAGTTCATGTAGAAGGTATTCTGAGACTTTGGTAATTTTTGGAGAGGCAGGGCAGTAGAAACAGAAGCAGCAGTGGCATGGTGCGGGTTTTCCGGGCAAGTTGGATCGAGCATGCATCATTCGCGCATCCCGAGGCAGGGCTGAGGCCCCATTTCTTTTATTTATTTGATTTAATTTTAATAATTAGAATTTTGTAATAATTTATTCATTTATTCTTTTGGACTGTATTATTATTCGGTCCCTCCGAGTGAGGGCAAATTTGTAATAAGTGTGGGTGAGTGTGTGTATGTCTTCCAACCCCATTTCTTTCTTCCCTTTTATTTACCTGCTTATGATGGTAGATTAGGGCATATTTGAAATTAGCATACCTTATGCAATGCATGCGTGCATCCATGCATTTGTTGACATGCATGGGCTCGGTACATCATACAAACTGCAAACTGTATTTCAAACCTAACTTGAATACGTGTTACTCGTGCATTTCACATGCCATGTCTAGGATAGCCGAGCCTGTCTAGATTACAAACTTTGCATGTGTTGCATTAGTCATTTCAGTATGCTTAGGTCATGCATGGATTTCTGATAGGCTTCTGTTTTGGCACGGAGTACGATGTAAGTATTTATGCTTTAGCATCTCGCATGCGTGTGAATGTTAACATGACAGCATGATCACCATGTGGCTAAATGCTTATATGAGATAAACTGTTTGAATGCCTGTGGGTGGAGGTTGGGTTGCTTGAGTTGGAAAACTCATTGAAATCCGTATTTTAGCCTACTTGCGAGTAGCAAATTCCAAAGCATTTTCAAAACGAACGGATATGCAATGTTTGTTTCCAAATTAGGCGATCTAGTCTATACTTGTTTGCTGTGCGCATAACATAGTAATTCTAGGCTAATAATTGGAATAAGAGCATGTAATGTTTTCAAAATCGGATATCACGGTTAGTAGAGGCCGGTCTTCAGACCGGGCGAAAGGGGGTGCTCATAGCTGACCTTCCCCGATCGTACCCAAGCTCCCGAGCCAAGACATTTGGTGATGACGGACACGTGGCCTTTGGCACCGAGTCAGGGTTTCCTAAATTTCCCCATTAAAAAATATTTAGGTGGCGACTCTGTAATCTGGCAAAGCAGTCCATGTTTGGCACTACTTTTCAAAAAAATCTGTTTTTCTTCAAAACGATTTGCTAGAGTTGGACTCTTTGGTTCAGATTTAGAACCGCAACACAAAAGGGAGTCCGAACTGTAGCGAGGTCCCCCGCGGGCATGTTACATATACCGATATAAATCTGAGACCTTAAACTCATCACCAATAGATCCATTCCAAACAGGGCAGTCTTCCTCATTCAGTCTTATAGGAGGGGACACCAAAAGCACTTCTGCCAACCTGTTAGCCTCAGCCTTTTCCCACTCATATAATGGCCTACGGAAACAAAAATTCCACTCCCCAGAGCTGAATTTCCTCTAAAAAAAGTAGGACAGTGAGCCATCTTTTACTGTTGACAAACTAAATAATCTAGGAAATTCATCTTTAAGACAACAACCACCAACCCACTTATCATACCAGAATTTGATTCTACTCCCATTGCCCGCCTTTATCTGAAATTTCTCCACAAAGAACTCCACAAGAGGTTGATTCAGACTAGCAACTGCAAGAACATCTCCCCAGATTCTAGAAAGTCTAGCTGATGAGTTTATAGGTGGGAGCCAGTGAACCTCCTCAATCATATACTTGCTGCACACCATTCTTCTCCAAAGAGCATTTACTTCACTTCCAAATTTCCACCACCATTTAAGAAGTAAGCTTGCATTGACATCCCTTATTCTTCTAATTCCTAACCCTCCTTGGTTTAGACTTTTAGAAACTTCAGTCCATTTCACTAAATGAACCTTCCTCTTTAAATCATTCCCACCCCAAAGAAAAGAGGCTTCAAGCCTTTCAATCTCTCTAACCACACCACAAGGCATTCTAAATAGAGACAGATAATAAATCGGGAGGTTAGATAAAACGGACTTAATCAACGTTAATCTACCTGCAAAGGAAAGTAGCCTTCTCTTCCACCCAGACAACCTAGACTTTATTGAATCCAAAATTGGCTTCCAAGTAGATTTCCTCCCTGGATTAGCTCCCAACGGCAAACCCAAGAATTTAAGCGGTAGTCATTGTACCTTACAGTTCAAGATATCAGCATAAGACACCAATATTTCCTCCTCCACTCCAACTCCACATACCATACTCTTATGGAAATTTATCCTCATGCCAGAAAGGATTTCAAAACATCTTAGTATCCGCTTTATGAACACTATTTGATCCAAATCTGTCTCACAAAAAATTATGGAATCATTCGCAAATTGGAGATGTGAAATCACTACCTCATTAACACCAACTTTTACCCATTTGATAATACCTTTCTCGAAAGCTCTGTTCATTAGAATATTCAACCCTTCAGCCACTATATTAAAAAGGAAAGGAGATAGGGAGTCACCTTGTCTAAGACCTCGTTGAGGTGAAAATTCCTCTGTAGGTGAGCCATTCACTAGAACCGACAACCTTATTGTAACAATACAGTCCTTCATCCATGAAACCTACTTAGAACCAAACCCAAAGTTATGAAGCATAGAAACCAAGAATTCCCAATTAACAGAGTCATAAGCTTTCTCAAAATCAAGTTTAATAATCACACCTTTTCTTCTTGATTTTTTCCATCCATCTACAATTTCATTAGCAATAAACACTCCATCCAAAACACTTTTCCCCCCTAAGAAAGCCGATTGTGTTTCATCAATAATTGAAGGAAGAACTTTCTTAAGTCTAAGAGCTAGAACCTTAGAGAGAATCTTGTACAAACTACCCACCAAGCTAATGGGTCTAAAATCTGAAAACCCAATAGGATTATCGGACTTAGGAATCAGAGTGATAAAGGAGCTGTTAATCCCATAGGAAAGTTTGCTACTAGTATGGAAGTCTCTCAGAAACAACAAAACCTCCTGATGAACTAACTTCCAACATTTCTGGAAAAATAGAAGGTTAAAACCATCAGGGCCTGGAGCCTTATCTCCATTACACTCCATAACTGCTGCCCTTACTTCAGTTTCAGAGAAGGTAGCTTCAAGATCCTGATAATCAGAGCTATCTTGAACTGATTTAAACACACCAACTAGCACTGGTCTTCTGGCCCAACTTTCTGAATATAGCCTCTTAAAGTGTTGTAGCACCTCATACCTTAACTTAGCTGGCTCCTCAATTATTTCACCTTCAACTGTGATGGAATTAATTGAATTTCTACTCCTTCTGCTGCTGGCCATAATATGAAAGAACCTCGTATTCTTATCCCCATTAATGGTCCAGTTAACTCTAGATTTCTGTTGCCACAGCCACTCTACCATTTTACTAAGCTTCCAAACTTCACCCCTCACTTGTCTTCTTCTAGCCTTCTCAGCCGCAACCAGACCTCTATTTTCAACCAAAATATCAAGCTCTACCAATTCCTCCTCAGCCTTCTTGAGTTTTATTGCTAAATTTCCAAACACTTCCAGATTCCATTTTTTCAGCTCCACTTTCAGCATTTTGAGCTTTTGGAACAGCACATGTCCAGCTTTCCCAGTAATCCTGAATCCATCCCAAACCTTTGCCACAAACGAGGAAAAGCTTGGATGACTAGACCACGCATTAATAAACCTGAAAGGCTTAGGTCCCCAATCCCTCTCATCATCCATCAGCATTATAGGACAATGATCAGAAAACAACCTAGGAAGACCCCACTCTTTAAAATTAAACTTCATAAGCCATTCCGGATTAAGCAGAAAACGGTCAATTCTACTCCATTTTTCCCCATCTTGTGCATTAGACCATGTGAACTTCCTGCCTAATAGAGGCAAATCATTCAACTCACAACTCTCAATAAAAGAGTTAAGATCCATCATCCCTTTATCTCTTCTGGAGCAACCCACCCTCTCACCAATATTTCTAATTTCATTTAAGTCTCCCCCCAAACACCATGGATTTGGAAATTCAGATTTTAATTTGATTAAGGTGTCCCAAAATTTACCTCTACTACTCACCTCATTTGGAGCATACACATTCAAAATATTGCAATCAAATGAATTTAGCAATTTACCTGATAAAAGAATAAGCCTTCTGTTACAGCAGCAATCCACCATCCTGAAAACATCTGGGTCCCATATGCAAAGAAGACCCCCAGCAGATCCCTCAGAACCCACCACCATAAAATCCATGTTTCTCTTTCCCCACAATGCTCTAACCTCCTTCTCCAAAATAGAAACCTTCTTTGTCTCCTGAAGAAGCACAATATCAGCCTTTCTTTCATAAATAAGCTTCCTAATCCTTCCCCTCTTCTCTAACTTTCCCAACCTTCTAACATTCTAGGACATCAACTTCATAATTAAACAAAATATAACACCATATTCCAGCCCAGATAGATACCCCCGCTCGCCCGATCAAAGATCGGCCTCTACTAACCATGATATCTAGTTTTGAAAACATTGTGCGTTCTTATTCCGGTTGTTAGCCTAGATTTTACTATGTGATGCGCACAGCATACAAGTATAGACCGGGTCGCCTGAATTGGAACAAAACACTTCATGTTTGTTTTTTGAAAGTTGGTTTGCTACCCGCAGGTAGGCTTAGAATGCAGATTTTGCCACCCTCAGGTGGGCTTAGAAAAGATGGTTTTGCCACTATCTAGTGGGCTTTAAAACTCACAGTCAATGATTTGTTCCAATCTAAACAACCCAACCTTCACCCACAGGCATTTAGGCAGTTATATCACATAAGCACATAGCCTCATGGTAAGCATGCTATCATGGCAGTCACTCACACGCATGCAAGGATGCTAAAGCATAAAAACTTACCGAGTACTCCAAGCCAAAACAGAAACTACGTTAGAAATCCATGCATGATCCTAAATATACAGAAGTGCCTAATGCAACACATGCAAAAATGCAACTCTAGCAGGCTCGGCTATTCTAAAGATGGCATGTGAAATGCTACAACTAACAAGTATTCAACTCAGAATTGAAGTACAAATGCAGTTAGTATGATGCGCCGAGCCCGGTGCATGCAAGACAGATGAATGAATGCAATCATGCTATCATATTGTATGCTAATTGAAACATGCCCTAATTTAACCATCATAAGCTGGTAAATAAAAGGGAGAAAGACGTGGGGTTGGAAGTCATACATCACACACACGCACACTTATTACAGTTGTGCCCTCACGCAGAGGGTCCGAATAAAATAATATACCGTCCCAAATGAATAGTACAGTCCAAATGAATAATACAGTCCAAATATGTACAAATCCCTAATTAATTAACAAATTAACTAAGGAAAGCAATAAACTAGCGTGCAAGCTAGGGACTACCTTGACTCTTCTCCAGATGATGAATGATGCATGTCCGGGTTGCCTTGCGCGGAAATCCATGGCGATGCCCCAGTTAGCCTCTGTTTGCACTTATTCTTGGAATGCGTGCCAAGCTTCGGAAGGCTGCTGATTCTTGTTTTGCTGCAACAGAGAGCAACAAAGGGGCATGGCAATGTATTTTCACATATGTATGCTTGACTACTCTTCAGGGAGCGTAGTCTTCGATCCTCGTGCCACCAATCACGCATATCGATGCATGATGGCCGAGGAGTCGAATTGCACGACTTAATATGGAATGAATGCACATGAAAACATAACAGGGCCTAGACTCCATCATGGATAATCCGGAGTGTCGGCGACAGGGAATTGAGAGACGTTCCGTCACTCGGAGTACGAAACGTACCTCGTTTCCCGTACTCGGGCCAACTCCTATCCCAAACACAATGCAATATGCATGACATGCATGGATGCAACTAAGATACAACCTAACATGCACAATGTTATGAAATGGCATACACGATGCACGAGGTAACATGACATACACAATGCGCTAACATACAACTAGCATACACAATGCTATGAAATGAAATGGCATACGCAATGCATAATGGGCTTACACCAACACAAGTGGACCTCAACCACACTCACATAGGAGGCCATTAGATGAAAATGAGACACTCGAAATGCGTGCACACGTGCACGCAAACCGAGGACCGACCCTAAGGCACCAAATGCCACTCTAACAAGACATGGCAAGGCATGGAATATGGCATACTAGCATGCAAATTTCAGTACCAAAATATGATGCAAAACAGCCCCGAAACATGGAAACATGGCACCTGATGCATGAAATGAGACTCGATACTCGAAACTAGGCACATGGAATGACTTATAGCTATACAAAGTATGCATTATTTGAACATGAAGTGTGAAGACAGAATCGAGACAGTCCCAAAAAAAGCATATTTACAGTTTTAAGAAAGGCCAAACAGTGAACACAAATAGGACTAAGCTAGCATGCAAAAATGGCCTCAAAAGAGAGATAAAGAAGCAAGTAGTATCTGTTGGCCCCAAAAGGTGAAGAGCCCTTCAACAAAGTTGAAGAGGGGCTCAAAATGAAGCACTTTACAGTTTACAACAAGCCACGAAAACAAACACAAGTATGGCTAAACTATCATGCAAGAAATGGGCCTAAAGAGGGACAAAGAAGCAAGTGATGGCTTCTGGCCTCAAACAGAGGAGGGAACTTCAACAATGTTGAAGAGGGGCCCAAAACATGATATTTTACAGTTTATGACCAAGCCCAAAACAGTGCACAAGCAAGCTTAAAATACTATACAAAATAAGGCATAAAAGAGAGCTTTAACACAAAGAGTAAAAAGGAAGCCTCAAACAGTGAAAGAACCTTGATCAAACATGAAGAGTGGGTCAAAATATGACTATTTACAGTTCGGACCAGAGCCCAAAAAAACAAGCACAAGGAGCTAAAAAAGCATGCAAAAATAGGGCCAAAAGAGAGATAAAGAGGCAAGTGACAGATGGAAGCCTCAAACAGTGAAGAGCTCTTCAACAATGTTGAAGAAAGGCTCAAAACAAGCCTCTTTAAAGTTTATGACCAAGCTCAAAACAGTTTAAAAATAGGTCTAAAATACTATACAAGAAAGAGACATAAATGAGAGCTAAATAGGCAAGTGGTAGTATGAAGCCTCAAACAGGAAAGAACCCTTAATCAAACATGAAAAAGACCTCAAAACATGACTATTTTCAGTTAGGGTCAGAGCCCGAAAATGTAAGCACAAAGAGCTAAGAAAGCATGCAAAAATAGGCTCAAAAGAGGGAAAATGGGACTCATCCTTGTAGAACCAAGCTTCAACAACTTTTGGACCAGGTTTGGGAGCTCTTGACCTCTGGAAGACAGCCTCAAGTTGCTGGAATGGATGTTGGAGGTGTGATGCTATGAGTTGTAGTGTAAAATGGTGTAGGACTTGAGAGGTTTTGATGCTTGGAAGAGAGAGAGAGAGGGAGCTTTAATGCAAGACTCCCAAACAAAACTTTTTTAACCCCCTAAAATGCAGCTGGAGCTGCTGGTTTTATAGGCAAAAGAGTGGAGGAAAAGGGGGGAAATTGAAATTCAAATTTCCCTCCAAAATAGGCCTAAAAGAGAGATAAAGAGGCAAGTGGTAGCTGCCGGCCTCAAATTGAAGAGAGCCCTTCAACAAAGTTGAAGAGGGGCTCAAAACAAGACATTTTACAGTTTATTACCAAGTCCGAAACAGCTCACAAGTAAGCCTAAAATACCATGCAAAAATAGGCCTAAAAGAGAGTTAAAGAGGCAAGTGATAGTATGAGACCTCAAACAGCAAAAGGTCCTTAATCAAACATGAAAAGGAGCTCAAAATATGACTATTTACAGTTTGGGTCGGAGCCCAAAAATGCTTGCAAGCAAGGCTTAGATATAGAGCAAGATAGGAACAAAAAGGAGGGGAAAGAAGCTTACCCTTGAAGACCAATGAACCGGCAGCTTTTGGACCAAGAAGAGGAGCTCCTAGCCTTTGGAAAATAGCCTCAAAGTGTTGTAATGGAGGATGGAGGTGTATACCAAAAACCGGAGCGAACGGAGGTGGTTAAGCGGTCCCGAACCAAGGCACACGGCCGTCGGCTCTGAAAAACCGGAAACCGGGCTCCAAACGGGAAAAATGGCCTACGACCACGAAACGTAGCCTACGGCCATTGAGAGATGATCTACGAGACCTCTCCCTCCCTTCGGAAGAGAAAATAGAGAAAACGGAGCCTGGTTCGCAAACCGAGGCAAGACACGAAAGAGCCCGGAAGTCCGCAGGCAAGGCTCGCAGCCGAGACTCTGAAACTTCCGCACGAGCACAATATGCAATATCACCGAGCGCTCAATCGGTGACGTCTGAGTCTTAAGGTCGGTCAAAAATAGGGTGTCTACAGTTGCCCCTCTTTGACAGAACTCGAAAGTCATAAGTGACGGGAGTGAATGTCAAAGCCCAGAGACGACCCATTTTTGACAAGGCCGAAGACTTAGACAAACAGGCGAGATAAACAGAGATGTGCCAATGCAATCGGCAATGCAAGACGCCGAAGGTAACTCAATGATCATGCAAATGCAGCAAGCTGTAATGAAGCACATATTCACAATAGATGCAACAGTTTTAAGCCAGAATGCGAAGCAACAACTACATTTCATGCAGTTAAGAATGCGGAGAATTATTCAATTCTCGCCACGTCTCACATGGAGAAGATACAATACCTGCGCGGTTCGTCTGGTCGCACCAGCCTCAAATGAACCGTACATACAATATCGTGCCTCATGGTGCTGGAGATCTCTCGCTTCTTCTTGGTCGAACCACAGGTGTTACTTTTTTCCCTGACTATGGTTGCAGCTTTCCCTATTCTCCAACAGGGTGACAGACTAGGTTGATTCAGTATCCAGAATTAAGGCACACTGTAGACACTCAGACGTCACCGATTGAGCGCTTGGTGATGTTGCATATCGTGCTCGTTCAGAAGTTTCAGAGTCGCAGCCATGAGCCTTGCCTCCGGACTTCCGGGCTTTTTCTGTACTTTGTCTCGGTTTGCGAACCAGGCTCGGTTTTCTCTGTTTCTTTTCCTGAAGGGAGGGAGAGGTCCCGTAGACCATCCCTCAGTGACCGTGGGCTACATTTCGTGGCCGTAGGCCATTTTGCCCATTTCGGAGCCTAGTTCCCGGTTTTCGGAGCCGTCAGGCCGTGTGCCTCGGTTCGGGACCGCCTAACCATCTCCGATTGCTCTGATTTTTAGCATGCATCTTATTTGCTCCCTTTTGAGGGACACTGGGGTCCGAGTGACCGACTTCGTGGTCGAACACCACTCCCGGTGCCCAACAGCCTATTTTCGGGACCCCGAACTGCGCGTTTCGGCCCCCGAACCTTCATTTCGCATCGGTTTGGGTTCATTTTTGGTGGAGGCCTTATTTTCATGGTTAGGAAGCTTGTAGGAGGGTGGGAGGCCAGCAATTGTTTTGACAACCAACTTTTTGTTTGGTCAAAAGTGGTTCAGTATGAATCCGGGAAGGAGAAAAGTCTGCGCGGCTTCACCGAAACGGGCGTAACTCTTTCCACAAGAGGAATTAAAGTATGAGGCCACCATCGTTGGAAAGCTTACTCCCGGGGCTTCATTTTTCACTCAAGAATCTCCTAAATTCAATTCCGTACGGAGGAGATATGGTTGATTGAAGTAAGGCATCACTCCGGTTGAACCGAAATCTGCGCGGCTTCACGGAAACTGGCATAACGTTTTCCACAGGAGGAATTTTGATGCAAGGTTTGCGCCATTGGAAAGATAACTTCCGGGGCTTCAATTTTGACACTTGAATGGCCACATTTGGACTTCCCTAGCACCCACCGGCCAGTCTTCTTCCCGACAGCTCCTGAAAAGTAGCTGGCCGGCCAGAAAACCTAGCTGGCCGGCCACCCTTTTTGTGAAATGACCTTTTTGCCCCTTTAAGCTGGCCGGCCATTTTCCTCTCCCTTAGTGTATTCCAGCTGTGCCAGCTGGTTGCCAATTGGACCATCCTCCATACACGTGTATGGAGGATTAGAGAGGTACCTTAGATATTTTTCATGCCTCTCCTCTATAAAGGAGAGGCTTGGCTTCTTGGCTCAAGGTTAGACATTTTTTTAGACACATTTGAGAGAGAGCTATACCTTCCACCTCCCATTTCTCTCCATTTCCAAGCTCCAAAGTCATTTTTCTTCAAGTTTGGTGCCATTTCTTCATCACTATCAAGCATCCCCATCACCACTCCATTTCCAGCAGCAAGGAGAGGTTCTCAGAGGCTTAGAAGCAACATTCCTCAAGCCAAGAGGTAGAAAAGAAAAGGTCTACAAGGGTAAGTCTCCATTTCCCTCTTTTGTAGCATTTTCTTGCTTCATTTCTTAAGCCTATTTGCTCACTGTTTTAGGCTCCGACCCTAACTGAAAGGTCACTCTTTTGAGCTTATCTTCATGTTTGTTTAAGGGCTCAACCCTGTTTGAGCCCTCCATTTGGCACTTGCTTCAATATCATCTTATATGCCATTTTTTTGCATGAAATTTCTAGCCTATGAGTGATCTGTTTTCGAGCATAATGTAAACTGTAAGTGGGCCTATTTTGATCCCCTCTTCAACATTGAAGAAGGGCTCAACCCTGTTTGGGCCCCCTATCTTGCACTTTCTTCACAATTCCTCCAATTTACCGTAAATTTGCATGATTTGTTTGGCCTATATGTAAATTGTTTTGGAGCATGTCATGAACTGTGAGTAAGCTTATTTTGTGTCCCTATACAACATTGTAGAAGGGATCAACCTTGTTGGGGGTCTCCATGTAGTACCTACCATTATACCCCTCTTTGACCCCCATTTTTGCATGCTTTTTTAAGCTTATCTAGCTTCTGTTTTCGGCAAACATGAGAACTGGAAAGAGTCATATTTTGATCTTCTTGACATATTTCATTAAGGGTCTTTGCTGGTTTGATGAATGTTTGGGGTACCTCATGTTATAGCCTTATGTATCCTAGTTCTTGCATGACATTTTTAGCATGTTTGCATACTGATTTGGGGGATGTCATCTACTGTAAATGTTCATATTTTTAGTACCTCATCAGTGTTGTAGAAGGATATTTTTCCATTTGGGCATCGCATGTATCACTTGCTTCAATACCCCTCTTGCGGGGCCATTTTTGCATTCTTGCTTAATCCTATGTGTGCTTGCTGTTTAGCCCTTTTTATGACTGAAAAATGCTTGTTTTGGGGCTTCCTTGCTACTGTATTTTCATTCCATGTCCATATTGTGCATGCATTGCATAGCTATAGGCCATTTCGGGTGCCTAAATTCGCATTTCGGGACCATTCCTTGCATTTGGTGTCATTTTGCCATCTTTCGGGACTGTTTTCCCCCATATTTCAGTGCTGAAATTCCATTGGCATGTTTGCATATCATTTTCTATGTCATTTCATGCCTTAATGCCATTGCCTCGGTTTGCGTGCCCGTGTGCACGCATTTCGAGGCATCTCATTTTCATCTAATGGCCTCTTATGTGAGTGTGGCTGAGGCTCACTCATGTTAGTGTAAGTCCATTTTGCATTCTGTATGTCATTTTAGTCTCATCGCATTGCGTATGCCATTGCCTCGGTTTGCGTGCCCGTGTGCACGCATTTCGAGGCACTTCATTTTCATCTCACGGCCTCTTATGTGAGTGTGGCTGAGGCTCTCTCATGTTAGTGTAAGCCCATATTGCATCGCATATCTCATTTTAGTCCTCTTGCATTCCGTATGCCATTTTCTCGATTTGCGTGCCCGTGGGCACGCATTTCGAGACATCTCATTTTAGTCTCATTATATATCATATTTAAGGCCGTTTCATGCCTTTATGTCATCGCTTCGGTTTGCGCGCCCGTGTGCACACATTTCGAGGCACTTCATTTTCATCTCACGGCCTCTTATGTGAGTTTGGTTGAGGCTCTCTCATGTTAGTGTAAGCCCATATTGCATCGCATATCTCATTTTAGTCCTGTTGCATTCCATATGCCATTTTCTCGGTTTGTGTGCCCGTGGGCACGCATTTCGAGACATCTCATTTTAGTCTCATTGTATATCATATTTAAGGCCGTTTCATGCCTTTATGTCATCGCCTCGGTTTGCGCGCCCGTGTGCACGCATTTCGAGGCGCTTCATTTTCATCTCACGGCCTCTTATGTGAGTGTGGCCGAGGTCCACTCGTGTTAGTGTAAGTCCAATTTGCATTGCGTATGCCATTTTATGCCTTAGGATCATCGCCTCGGTTTGCGTGCCCGTGTGCACGCATTTCGAGGCATCTCATTTTCATAGCATTGTGCATGCTAGGATTGTATTTTAGTTGCATTCACGCATATCCTGCATATTGCGTCGTGTTCGGGATAGGAGTTAGCCCGGGTACGGGAAACGAGGTGCGTTTCGTACTCCGAGTGACGGAACGGGTCTCAATTCCCAAGTCACCGACACTCCGGATTATCCATGATGGAGTTAGGTTTTGTTGTAGCATTCATCTGCATTCATCCTATATTGAGTTGTGCAATTCGACTCCTCGGCCATCATGCATCGAGATGCGTGATTGGTGGCACGAGGATCGAGGCATGCATATATTTGTGAAATACATTGCTATGCCCCTTTCCTGCTCTCTGTTGCAGCAAAATCAAGAATCAACAGTCTTCCGAGGCTTGGCACGCATTTCGAGGAAACGTGCAAACAGAGGCTAATTGGGGCATCCCAGTGGATTTCTGCGCAAGGCAGCCCAGCATATATCATTCATCAGAATCGAGGCAGCCCCTGGCTTGCATGCCAGTTTATAGCTTTTCTTAGTTAATCTGTTAATTAATTACGTATCTGTATATTTCGGACTGTATATTTCGGACTGTAATATTCTATTATTCGGACTGTATTATTTATTCGGACCCTCTGCGCGAGGGCATAATTGTAATAAGTGTGGGTGAGTGTGATGTATGTCTTCCAACCCCCACTTCTTTCTCCCTTTTATTTACTTGCTTACGATGGTTAGATATAGGGCATATTTCAATTAGCATACAGTATGACAGCATGTTTGCATCATTCATCTGTTTTGCACGCACCGGGCTCGGCGCATCATACAAACTGCATTTGTATTTCAATTCCAAATTGAATACGTGTTAGTTGTAGCATTCCACATACCATGTTTAGAATAGCCGAGCCTGCTATAGTTGCATTATTGCATGTGTTGCATTAGGCAATTCTGTATATTTAGGATCATGCATGATTTCTAATGAGTTTCTGTTTTGGCTTGGAGTACTCGGTGAGTTTTATGCTTTAGCATCCTTGCATGCGTGTGAGTGTTGCCATGAATAGCATGCTTGCCATGAGGCTATGTGCTTATGTGATATAACTGCCTTGAATGCCTGTGGGTGGAGGTTGAGTTACTTGGATTGGACAATTCATCAAATGTTTGTTTTAAGCCCACTAGATAGTGGCAAAATCCTGCTTTCTAAGCCCACCCGAGGGTGGCAAATCCACGTCTTAGCCTACCTGTGGGTAGCACCATCAAACCATTTTCAAACAAACAGACATGAAATGTTTTGTTCCAATTCAGGCGGCCCAGTCTATACTTATTTGCTGCGAGCATCACATAGTAACCTAGGCTAATAACCAGAATAAGAACTCACAATGTTTTCAAAATAAGATATCATGGTTAGTAGAGGCCGGTCTTTGACCGGGCGAGTGGGGGTGCTCACGAAGTGACCTTCCCCAATCGTACCCAAGTTCCCGAGTCGAGGCAACTTTGGTGATGACGGACACGTGGCCTTTGGCACCGAGTCAGGGTTTCCTAAATTTCCCAAAAATAAAATATTTAGGTGGCGACTCTGTATCTGGCAAAGCAGTCCATGTTTGGCACTTCTTTCAAAAATCTGTTTTCTAAAACGATTTGCCGGATTTGGACTCTTTGGTTCAAGATTAAGAACCGTGACACGAATCGAGTCCGAGCTGTAGCGAGGTCCCCCGCGGGCTTGTTACAGTTTCTGGCGACTCCGCTGGGGATTTAGAGAACTTGACTCGAACTCATGATATCTGGTTTTGACTACACTTGTGTGTTTCTTTGCATTGCATTTGCATCGGTGCGCCTAGGACACCGTGTTTGCCATCTGCTATTCCTGAGCGGTTTGCCGGAGGCTTGTCTTGTCAAGGCATGTCCATAAGGCTGACCGGTTACGGGCTCTGCCAGTATGGGAACACAAACCCCGGTTTTACCGGGGCACCCTTTTTGACCATTCGACCTAGTGCATATTCGGATCCATAGTGACCATTCCAAACTAGGACAGGTTGCTTACCCGATATAGGTTGTTTGAAACCGCTGCGTGCGTAGTGAAACCCTAGCTCCTGACAAAATAGGACAGGGAAACCCTACCCCAACATAGGGGTGTTTTGGCTCTCACTTGCTTGTTATGTGCTTTAGAGTGCGTCTCTACAAGAATGCATGTATCAGTTTGCGAGTTTGGGCATCAGGCCTGCGGGCACCAGTTCAGTATTTTGGGATTCATTTTACCCAAGGGTATCAGATTTGCGGCAGAATTTTGGGGGCAGAATTCAGTAGAGGGCACAGTCATCCTGTTATGCTTGTATCTGTTTTGGTGAAATCAGGCTGAGATGCTCTCTATTTTCTCTTTTGCTAGGGGTAGTCTGGAACCATAGCTTCAGAAGGCTCCGATATCCCCCGGGTACACCGAACTTGTGCTGATAGACTTTGTCGGGTCAGAGATTCAGTTCAAGGGCAATCAGTGTTCCTTTACCAAAGGCAGGGTGAAGAGGGCCAGTCAGGCACAGATCACCAGTTCAGTAGTTACCAGATCAGTGGCCCTTATCCATTCCACCAGTGAACAGTCAGGCTGAGGTCTCAGTTTCTACTGCAGGGATAGATACACCAGTCAGTTAGATGGATCAGCAGAACACGTCAGGGATGGAGGCAATGATGTGTCAGATGCAAGAAAATATGAAGCTCATGCAAGAGGACGCTGTCCGCCAAGCGGAATTTTCCAAGCAGCAGGCTGCAATCATGGCTCAGCAGGCTGAGCTCATCACCAGGCTGCAACAGCAAAGCGGCGCGTCTGCTTCACAACAAGTTCCTCCCCCAGCAGGAGCTCCAGTACCTGGGGAGATGCCAAATGTCCAGGAAGGTACGGACATTCCAGTAGGGCCTGCTCCGCCCCAATTTTACCCCAGCCATCCAAAGCACCTACCAATCTGCCGGACTCTCCCTTCGAGTTCGAGGTCGACCCTACAGCGTTGAAATTGAGCAAACTTGAGAAGATGTTTAAGAAATCTCAGGGAGTCAACTCTATCCCGGACATTGGAGATGGGTATACTGATTCGGTGGTGACATTGCCGGACAGGTTCAAGATGCCTCACATCGACCGTTTTGACGGGTCAGGAGATCCCATGGTCCACCTGAGTTTGTTTTCAGATGTTCTGCGCCCGATGGGCTTGACAAGATTACAGAAGCTCTCCCTTTTTGGCAGGACCCTGTCGGGTATTGCGGCCATCTGGTACGCCAAATTGGAGGATTCAGTGAAACGAAGCTGGGAGGAGATGGCCGAGGCCTTCGTCGCACAATATTCATACAATACCCAGATTGAGATCACAACCCGTGATCTCGAGACGACCAGGCAAGAGCCGAAAGAGGGTTTCTCTGACTTTGTAGCCCGCTGGAGGGCCAAGGCCTCAATGATGACCATTAGGCCAACGGATAAGGATCAAATACGGATGGTTGTGCGCAACCTCCAGCCCAAACTAATGCAAAAAATGATCGTGCTCCCCTTCCCTACCTTTTCAGATTTGCATGAGATGGGAGTACAGATCGAGGATGCCATGAAGCAGGGCCTTATTGACCAGGAGAAAGAGCAGCCTAGGCGGGCGTTTTCCCGCAGTTCGAATGTGACCACCAGTGGTGATGCAGCTGCAAGATCTTCTGAAGTAGGCATGGTCACTACCACCACATCAAGAAAGGCTACCCCATTCACCGGTGCGTCCGGGAGTAACTCACAGACGGCCAAATATCCACCCCGAGTCAAGAGGGTTTTCACTCCACTTCATATGCCTCTGTCAAAGGCTCTAGAGGTCTTACTCCGGGAAGGACATTTGAAACCGTTGGAACAACGGCCCCTACCCGATCCTATCCCTGCAAAGCATGACCAGACTAAATACTGTGCCTACCATCAGCAAACCGGTCATGACACCGACAGTTGCTTTCGTCTGCGCCATGATGTACAAGATCTGTTTGACAAAGGGGTCATTGCTGCACCAGGTCCTACAAAGTCTATCGGCACTTGATCAGTGAACTTGTGGGGGATAAGGTGACTATGTGATCGAGGGACGAACCACCTGCGGGCGGCACTCAGTTTACTCTAGACGTGGAAATGGCACGCACTGTTCTGAGCATTTGCGAATGCTAGTTTTGAAGTTCCTGACTTGGGTGTTGAGTCAGTTCTGTAGTTTTGTTTTGAGTCTGTCTTTTTGTCTGGAGTCGGTCTTTTGGATTAAGGGTCTGTCTTGTTGTATCGAGTCAGTCCTGTTGTATAAAAGGTCGGGTGATTCGGGGGTGTTACCTCGGGCGTCACCATTTTGTTTTGTGTTTGTCTTTTCGTTTTGTTTTGAGTCTGTTTCTGCCAGGGAGCCAATTGCGCCAACAGATTTTAAATGAAACAGTACTGATTTTCACGCCCTCGCATTTGCTTCTGCTGTGTGCTAGTTGTGCCGGGATTTGAATGAAATGGCAGTGCATTCCACCTGCTCTCTTGTGCCTTGAAGTCATTGTAATGACCTGAGTTTTCCAAAACTTTTTGAACACTGCGGTAAAAACAAAGAGGGAGGAATTTCTCGGGATTTGCAAAATTTTGATCAAACTGAGAGAGAGAGAGAGGCATGCTAAGCCCTTAATGATTGAGATCATGCTTGTTAATGTGAGTACTGAGAAGGATCCTGGCTTGATCCAGATTGGTCCCACATTGTCTTCCGCGCGAGCAATTTGTCGCTTTCTTAAAAACTTTCAAAAAAATGTTTTGCGCGGTCCTGCGAAGACATGTGTGGAATCGCTCTTGAGATTGTGCAGCTTAGGATCGCTCTCGGCCTCGAGACTCAACCCCTTTGCTTTCAAACCTTGAACTTGGATTCAGAACGTTCAAAGGATAATCATGATGTGAGGCCTGTGTGGCCAGATTTGAAGCAGCCCTCGAACAAGAGGCACCGAAGTCAGATCAAGAAGGTCGGACCTCATCAGAAGAAGCTTGCAAAGCTAGAACAGAAATACCCTTCGAACTAGGGGCAAAGAATGTCCGATGTGCTCGAACAGCCAAAGGTGGATCTTTCTGCAAATCAATACAACATCCACTCTCCTGGATACAGAGGGTTTCAATCTCAAAACCATTTGGCATGGACTTGTTACACTTTTACCCTTTGAGAGGCTCGCTGGGCCGAAAACCCGAAAGGGCGACCCAGGCAAAAGTTAGAGCAAAGAACAAAAAAAAACAAAACAAAAAAAGAAAAAGAGAAAAATGCAAAGAATGCAAAAGAAAAAAAAAAAAGAAAAAAAAAAGAAAAAAGGAAAAAAAGAAGAAAAGAAATGAAAATGAAAAGAAAAGAATGAAAAAAAGAAAAGAAAAACAAAGCTCGCAAGGTCGAAAACCCGCAACGGGCGCCTTGGCAAAAGTTAGAGCCAAAAAAAAAGAGAGGTTAATACCCGAGTGTACCTTAACCCCCGAACTACGTAAGGCTTGATTCCCATCTTTGGGATACGTAGGCAACTTCATTCTGAAGTCCAGCCGTAAAACAATTCGAATTCGATTGTGTCCATGTAATGGTTTTGATTATCTTTCTCTATATCCGAGAGTCCGGTTGTGTTCGTCGCTCCGAGGACTGACTACAATGCGCTGCGGTGCCATTCAAACAAGGGGCAACTTTTCGTTGCCATTCAATGCGCTGTGGTGCCGTTCAAACAAGGGGCAACTTTCCGTTGCCATGCAGCTCTCTTCAAGCACGGGGCAGTTTTCCCTTGGATCCGAGGTTGCGCATCTCAGGAGCAGGTTTCATGCTCGTTGAACAATGGCCGTTTGCAAAATAGTTTTGAGAATTTTTACTAAGGTTGACTATTTTCTCAGAAATCATTATATCTTTTCCAAAACTGGACCCTTTTCATGGACCCAAAAAAGGAAAATTTTCAACGCTCATAGCCTAACTTGCATGATTTTTAAATCAAAAATCGAACAAGCATGTTGATCTAACTCTCATTTTGGTCAAAACTGTTT
This sequence comes from Camellia japonica, assembly GCA_030407325.1. Lineage (NCBI taxonomy): Eukaryota > Viridiplantae > Streptophyta > Magnoliopsida > Ericales > Theaceae > Camellia > Camellia japonica. The sequence goes on from JAPPVO010000002.1 coordinate 95,398,128, forward strand.
TAGTAGAAAGCAAAAACAAAAAATGGTCAAAATGATGAACTAGGGGCGCAGTCGAGTCAGGAGTTCTGTCTTTTCCCCTTTGTCAAAATACTTGCCAAGAAGGGCACTCTACCTGCCAGAAAGGCACAACTGAAGGGCACAACAAAAGGCTGAAAGCTCCCTCACCCTCCAAGCAACGAGGTATCAAGCCAAATGCGAAGCACGAACTGGAATGGGGCAAGATATTCCACTCCATCACCTGGACAGATCTTATCACGTCCAAACTCCCCAGCAGAGCATCATCAATCGATGTCAGCTACAGATTTGCTACACACCCAGTTGTAGCACAGCCCCTCTGTGGGAGAAACTCACTAGCTGCGTGCAGAAGAAGAAGAATCTAGCAGAATGCTAGGGGTACGAGCCCACAACTTGCTGTTTATCTATCAACCACCCAGGGGAGGGATTAAAAATGAGAGATTGAAGAATAGAGAGATGTGCGATGAGAGAAAAAGTGAGAAAAGGCTTTTTCAGAAAAACAGAGCTTGAGGGCCGAGTGATGTGAGAACCACAAATGAGAAAGGGTGGGAAACACTACCCGGTGAAACAGGCTCCCTGTGCACGTCTGAGTGTCGTGTCTTTTTGTTTTATCTCGATTTTGTTTTGGGTCGTTTCGAGTGTTACTCGATGTGTCTAGGTTGTGTGCCTTTTATTTCCTTGTTGAGTCGTTTTGCTGTGTTCAGTCGTAGGCTCAATACCTGGTCGAAAACTCATCTCTCAATTTCGAAAATAAAATCATTTTGTGCTCCGAGTGCCGTGCCGTTCTCCACATTTGTTCAAAACAGAATTTGTTCTTGCATAAAACCGCAGGGTTCAACCCAGGTCATATGAGAATAGTGGAACCAGGACCTATCTGAAGCTATAATGGTTCCGGACTGCAAAACAAAAGCAAAAGAAGGAAAATGTCGGGCATCTGAGTTTGTTTCAACTTCAGTAAGCTCCGAGATCGCATTCCGTATACACCTTGTCAGGTCTTGTCAATGCTCCGAAGCATGAGTGTGCCTCTACCTCAAGCTCAAGATCAAGTCTGCCTCAAGCCAGAATGGCAATCAGAAATGCTCTCTCTGAATACCAGCCCCTGCCAGATGCATCTTGACTGCGTTTGCAATGAGTTCCTAGGAGACCAACTACGACGGTGGAAACTAGAGTTCGAATGGCTGCTGCCTAGAACGCAAAGGTTCGGGATTTCCAAGACTAAAGTCTGGTTTAAATACCCAGAGGCGTGCCCTCGGCTTGAAATCCGTATGGAAGCCCCATAGGTTGAGACAGCGTGTATGCACCTCAATTCTAGATACTGAACCAACCTAGTCTGTCACCCCGTTGGAGAATAGGGAAAGTTATGAATACGATCAAGAAGACAAGCAGCAGTCGTGGCTCCTACATACAGATGTTGTTACTTGTCAGCATTTCAGGGCCTTTGTACTGCGAGTTAAAGGTAAAGTGTTCGAAGAGCACGAGGGGAGCCCCCCATCAGAGTAGAGCGGTTCACCGCCACTCACCTCATGAGTTGCTTTCTAAAGCGCCGCTTTGTCCATTTATTGCTTTCCTTAAGCATCATGCATTGTAATGCATTGTACCTACCAAGTTTCTTTCTCAGTCATGCACGATATTGTATGTACGGTTCATTCAAAGAAGTTCCGTTTAAGATCATTCACTCAATGTATCTAACACACTTCATTTGCCTTAGTGTATCAATCACACTTTATTTGCTTCACTCAGTGTATCTAACACACTTCATTTGCCTTAGTGTATCAATCACACTTCATTCACTTAGTGTATCAATTACACTCTCATTTATTTAGTGTATCAATCACACTCTCTTCACTTAGTATATCAATCATACTTCATTCACTTTGTGTATCTATTACACACATTCTCATTTTGTGTATCTATCACGCACATATTCACTTTTGTGTATCTATCACACACATTCTCGTTTTCTGTATCACACTTCATTGATTTAGTGTATCCATCACACTTGCTCACTAAGTGCATCTATCACACTTCGTGTTCACCGTTAGTATATCTATCATACTTGCTCACTAAGTGCATCTATCACACTTCGTGTTCACCTTTAGTATATCTATCATACTTGCTCACTAAGTGCATCTATCACACTTCGTGTTTACCTTTGGTGTATCCATCACACTTGTTCACTTAGTGCATCGATCACACTTCGTGTTCACATTTAGTATATCTATCATACTTGCTCACTAAGTGCATCTATCACACTTCGTGTTCACCGTTAGTATATCAATCATACTTGTTCACTAAGTGCATCTATCACACTTCGTGTTCACCTTTAGTATATCAATCATACTTGTTCACTAAGTGCATCTATCACACTTCGTGTTCACATTTAGTATATCTATCATACTCTGTTCACATGGTGCATCTATCACACTTTGTGTTCACTTTTAGTGTATCAGTCACAATCTGTTCACTAAGTGCATCTATCACACTTTGTGTTCACCTTTAGTGTATCCATCACACTCGTTTCACTTTGTGTATCTATCATACGCTCGCTTTATGTATCTATCACACACTCACCTAGTGTATCCTTCACACTTGCTCCATATAGTGTGTCCATCACACTCGCTTCACTTTGTGTATCTATCACACGTTCACTTTGTGTATCTATCACACACGCTTGCTTCGTGCATCAATCACACACTTCATTCACTTTTAGTATATCCATCACACTTATTCACTTAGTGCATCTATCACACTTCGTGTTCACCTATTGTGTATCCATCACACTTATTCACTTAGTGCATCTATCACACTTTGTGCTTGTCTTTTGTGTATCCATCACACTTTGCTCACTTCACCCTTTGTATATCAATTACACTCTGCTCAAATAGTGTATCTATCACACACTCGCTTTGCCTACTTTGTGTATCAATCACACACACTCGTACCATTGTTCCCCCGGTTAAAACCTTCCCTCTCTCCGTATGAAATACGTTGAGATACGCCTGTTGGTTACACCTTTGTTCCCCCGGTTAAAACCTTCCCTCTCTCCGTATGAAATACGTTGAGATACGCCTGTTGGTTACACCATTGTTTTCCCGGTTAAAACCTTCCCTCTCTCCGTATGAAATACGTTGAGATACGCCTGTTGGTTACACCATTGTTTACCCGGTTTCTACCTTTTCCTCTCTTGCGTGTGATACGCTGAGAGACGATCTTTTCCTCTCTTGCGTGTGATACGCTGAGAGACGACCCTTTCCTCTCTCGCGTGTGATACGCTGATAGACGACCCTTTCCTCTCTTGCATGTGATATGCTGAGAGGTTCACCTTTCTTCTCTTGCGTGTGATACGCTGAGAAACTTACCTTTCCTCTCTTGCGTGTGATACGCTGAGAGGTTTACCTTCTTCCTCTCTTGTGTGTGATACGCAGAGAGATGTCTTGTGTGAGACTACGGGTATTCTCGGTAGTCGCTTTTAGCCTTCTCCGCGTGAGACGCAGTGAGCATTGCATTTTTTTTTTTTTCATCCCTTCTGCACGAGATGTAATTTGTCTTGAGTTTACTTCTTGCCTAGCTTTCGCTTAAAATGTTGCATTTATTTTGCATATTTGCTTCATTACAGCTCTCTTTGCATGATCATGAGTGATAACCGGCTTCGCTTAGCGTGTAAGTCCAATCTTCAAACCGGCTTCGCGTAGCGTGTAAGTCCAATCTTCAAACCGGCTTCGCGTAGCGTATAAATCCAATCTTCAAACCGGCTTCGCGTAGCGTATAAGTCCAATCTTCAAACTGGCTTCGCGTAGCGTGTAAGTCCAATTATCAAAATCTCCCTGCATATCATTTTGCATTTTGCCCTTGCCTGCGGGCATGCCTACGGGCACAGCTTTGTCTATCTTGTCTGATTGTCTAAGTCTTCGGCCTTGTCAAAAATGGGTCGTCTTTGGGCTTTGACATTCACTCCCGTCATTCTTATGACTTTCGAGTTCTGTCAAAGAGGGGCAACTGTAGACACCCCATTTTTGACCGACCTTAAGACTCAGACGTCACCGATTGAGCGCTTGGTGATGTTGCATATCGCGCTCGTTCAGAAGTTTCAGAGTCGCGGCCATGAGCCTTGCCTCCGGACTTCCGGGCTTTTTCTGTACTTTGTCTCGGTTTGCGAACCAGGCTCGGTTTTCTCTGTTTCTTTTCCTGAAGGGAGGGAGAGGTCCCGTAGACCATCCCTCAGTGGCCGTGGGCTACATTTCGTGGCCGTAGGCCATTTTGCCCATTTCGGAGCCTAGTTCCCGGTTTTCGGAGCCGTCAGGCCGTGTGCCTCGGTTCGGGACCGCCTAACCATCTCCGATTGCTCTGATTTTTAGCATGCATCTTATTTGCTCCCTTTTGAGGGACACTGGGGTCCGAGGGACCAACTTCGTGGTCGAACACCACTCCCGGTGCCCAACAGCCTATTTTCGGGACCCCGAACTGCGCGTTTCGGCCCCCGAACCTTCATTTCGCATCGGTTTGGGTTCATTTTTGGTGGAGGCCTTATTTTCATGGTTAGGAAGCTTGTAGGAGGGTGGGAGGCCAGCAATTGTTTTGACAACCAACTTTTTGTTTGGTCAAAAGTGGTTCAGCATGAATCTGGGAAGGAGAAAAGTCTGCGCGGCTTCACCGAAACGGGCGTAACTCTTTGCACAAGAGGAATTAAAGTATGAGGCCACCATCGTTGGAAAGCTTACTCCCGGGGCTTCATTTTTCACTCAAGAATCTCCTAAATTCAATTCCGTACGGAGGAGATATGGTTGATTGAAGTAAGGCATCACTCCGGTTGAACCGAAATCTGCGCGGGTTCACGGAAACTGGCATAACTTTTTCCACAAGAGGAATTTTGATGCAAGGTTTGCGCCATTGGAAAGCTAACTTCCGGGGCTTCAATTTTGACACTTGAATGGCCACATTTGGACTTCCCTAGCACCCACCGGCCAGTCTTCTTCCGACAGCTCCTGAAAAGTAGCTGGCCGGCCAGAAAACCTAGCTGGCCGGCCACCCTTTTTGTGAAATGACCTTTTTGCCCCTTTAAGCTGGCCGGCCATTTTCCTCTCCCTCAGTGTATTCCAGCTGTGCCAGCTGGTTGCCAATTGGACCATCCTCCATACACGTGTATGGAGGATTAGAGAGGTACCTTAGATATTTTTCATGCCTCTCCTCTATAAAGGAGAGGCTTGGCTTCTTGGCTCAAGGTTAGACATTTTTTAGACACATTTGAGAGAGAGCTATACCTTCCACCTCCCATTTCTCTCCATTTCCAAGCTCCAAAGTCATTTTTCTTCAAGTTTGGTGCCATTTCTTCATCACTATCAAGCATCCCCATCACCACTCCATTTCCAGCAGCAAGGAGAGGTTCTCAGAGGCTTAGAAGCAACATTCCTCAAGCCAAGAGGTAGAAAAGAAAAGGTCTACAAGGGTAAGTCTCCATTTCCCTCTTTTGTAGCATTTTCTTGCTTCATTTCTTAAGCCTATTTTCTCACTGTTTTAGGCTCCGACCCTAACTGAAAGGGTCACTCTTTTGAGCTTATCTTCATGTTTGTTTAAGGGCTCAACCCTGTTTGAGCCCTCCATTTGGCACTTGCTTCAATATCATCTTATATGCCATTTTTTTGCATGAAATTTCTAGCCTATGAGTGATCTGTTTTCGAGCATAATGTAAACTGTAAGTGGGCCTATTTTGAGCCCCTCTTCAACATTGAAGAAGGGCTCAACCATGTTTGGGCCCCCTATCTTGCACTTTCTTCACAATTCCTCCAATTTACCGTAAATTTGCATGATTTGTTTGGCCTATATGTAAATTGTTTTGGAGCATGTCATGAACTGTGAGTAAGCTTATTTTGTGTCCCTCTACAACATTGTAGAAGGGATCAACCTTTTTGGGGGTCTCCATGTAGTACCTACCATTATACCCCTCTTTGACCCCCATTTTTGCATGCTTTTTTAAGCTTATCTAGCTTCTGTTTTCGGCAAACATGAGAACTGGAAAGAGTCATATTTTGATCTTCTTGACATATTTCATTAAGGGTCTTTCCTGGTTTGATGAATGTTTGGGGTACCTCATGTTATAGCCTTATGTATCCTAGTTCTTGCATGACATTTTTAGCATGTTTTCATACTGATTTGGGGGATGTCATCTACTGTAAATGTTCATATTTTTAGTCCCTCATCAGTGTTGTAGAAGGATATTTTTCCATTTGGGCATCGCATGTATCACTTGCTTCAATACCCCTCTTGCGGGGCCATTTTTGCATTCTTGCTTAATCCTATGTGTGCTTGCTGTTTAGCCCTTTTTATGACTGAAAAATGCTTGTTTTGGGGCTGCCTTGCTACTGTATTTTCATTCCATGTCCATATTGTGCATGCATTGCATAGCTATAGGCCATTTCGGGTGCCTAAATTCGCATTTCGGGACCATTCCTTGCATTTGGTGTCATTTCGCCATCTTTCGGGACTGTTTTCCCCCATATTTCAGTGCTGAAATTCCATTGGCATGTTTGCATATCATTTTCTATGTCATTTCATGCCTTAATGCCATTGCCTCGGTTTGCGTGCCCGTGTGCACGCATTTCGAGGCATCTCATTTTCATCTAATGGCCTCTTATGTGAGTGTGGCTGAGGCTCACTCATGTTAGTGTAAGTCCATTTTGCATTCTGTATGTCATTTTAGTCTCATCGCATTGCGTATGCCATTGCCTCGGTTTGCGTGCCCGTGTGCACGCATTTCGAGGCACTTCATTTTCATCTCACGGCCTCTTATGTGAGTGTGGCTGAGGCTCTCTCATGTTAGTGTAAGCCCATATTGCATCGCATATCTTATTTTAGTCCTGTTGCATTCCGTATGCCATTTTCTCGGTTTGCGTGCCCGTGGGCACGCATTTCGAGACATCTCATTTTAGTCTCATTGTATATCATATTTAAGGCCGTTTCATGCCTTTATGTCATCGCCTCGGTTTGCGCGCCCGCGTGTACGCATTTCGAGGCGCTTCATTTTCATCTCACGGCCTCTTATGTGAGTGTGGCCGAGGTCCACTCGTGTTAGTGTAAGTCCAATTTGCATTGCGTATGCCATTTTATGCCTTAGGATCATCGCCTCGGTTTGCGTGCCCGTGTGCACGCATTTCGAGGCATCTCATTTTCATAGCATTGTGCATGCTAGGATTGTATTTTAGTTGCATTCATGCATATCCTGCATATTGCGTCGTGTTCGGGATAGGAGTTAGCCCGGGCACGGGAAACGAGGTGCGTTTCGTACTCCGAGTGACGGAACGGGTCTCAATTCCCAAGTCACCGACACTCCGGATTATCCATGATGGAGTTAGGTTTTGTTGTAGCATTCATCTGCATTCATCCTATATTGAGTTGTGCAATCCGACTCCTCGGCCATCATGCATCGAGATGCGTAATTGGTGGCACGAGGATCGAGGCATGCATATATTTGTGAAATACATTGCTATGCCCCTTTCCTGCTCTCTGTTGCAGCAAAATCAAGAATCAACAGTCTTCCGAGGCTTGGCACGCATTTCGAGGAAAGGTGCAAACAGAGGCTAATTGAGGCATCCCAGTGGATTTCTGCGCAAGGCAGCCCAGCATATATCATTCATCAGAATCGAGGCAGCCCCTGGCTTGCATGCCAGTTTACAGCTTTTCTTAGTTAATCTGTTAATTAATTACGTATCTGTATATTTCGGACTGTATATTTCGGACTGTAATATTCTATTATTCGGACTGTATTATTTATTCGGACCCTCTACGCGAGGGCATAATTGTAATAAGTGTGGGTGAGTGTGATGTATGTCTTCCAACCCCCACTTCTTTCTCCCTTTTATTTATTTGCTTACGATGGTTAGATATAGGGCATATTTCAATTAGCATACAGTATGACAGCATGTTTGCATCATTCATCTGTTTTGCACGCACCGGGCTCGGCGCATCATACAAACTGCATTTGTATTTCAATTCCAAATTGAATACGTGTTAGTTGTAGCATTCCACATACCATGTTTAGAATAGCCGAGCCTGCTATAGTTGCATTATTGCATGTGTTGCATTAGGCAATTCTGTATATTTAGGATCATGCATGATTTCTAATCAGTTTCTGTTTTGGCTTGGAGTACTTGGTGAGTTTTATGCTGTAGCATCCTTGCATGCGTGTGAGTGTTGCCATGAATAGCATGCTTGCCATGAGGCTATGTGCTTATGTGATATAACTGCCTTGAATGCCTGTGGGTGGAGGCTGAGTTACTTGGATTGGACAATTCATCAAATGTTTGTTTTAAGCCCACTAGATAGTGGCAAAATCCTACTTTCTAAGCCCACCCGAGGGTGGCAAATCCACGTCTTAGCCTACCTGCGGGTAGCACCATCAAACCATTTTCAAACAAACAAACATGAAATGTTTTGTTCCAATTCAGGCGGCCCAGTCTATACTTATTTGCTGCAAGCATCACATAGTAACCTAGGCTAATAACCGGAATAAGAACTCACAATGTTTTCAAAATAAGATATCATGGTTAGTAGAGGCCGGTCTTTGACCGGGTGAGCGGGGGTGCTCACGAAGTGACCTTCCCCAATCGTACCCAAGTTCCCGAGCCGAGGCAACTTTGGTGATGACGGACACGTGGCCTTTGGCACCGAGTCAGGGTTTCCTAAATTTCCTAAAAATAAAATATTTAGGTGGCGACTCTGTATCTGGCAAAGCAGTCCATGTTTGGCACTTCTTTCAAAAATCTGTTTTCCAAAACGATTTGCCGGATTTGGACTCTTTGGTTCAAGATTATGAACCGTGACACGAATCGAGTCCGAGCTGTAGCGAGGTCCCTCGCGGGCTTGTTACACACACACATATGCTATCTCAATCTATGGGGCTGCCATACAGATTTCAAGCCGAGGATATACCCCTGGCTATTTAAACCAGACTTTAGTCTCGGAAATCCCGAACCTTTGCGTTCTAGGCATGAGCCATTCGAACTCTAGTTTCCACCGTCTCAGTTGGTCTCCTAGGAACTCACCGCTAACACAGGCAGGTGGCTATACCAGACCACCGGAAGTCGTTCGGGCACGACAAACACCAAAGGAATTGTACCTTTAGAGGATTTAAGGTCTCCTAGACCGGACAATAAAACAGATATGATGCAATGGATGTAATAGATGTGATGCAATAGATAATAGATGCGATGCAACAGAGAGTACAATAGATGCAAAATGGTGACATACGCCAACCACGCTGGACTCGTGAGTGGAGGAAGAACAAAGAAAATCAATCAGAAGCGCATTCCACGCAACCTAAGATAAATTCCAAACACGCTGAAATCGTGTGCGGAAGGGGAGGCTCCAATCACGCTGACATCGTGAGAAGAGGTAAACAAAAACAACCCGCCCAGCGCGTCTACAACGCAACCTGGGATAAATTCCAAACACGCTAAAATCGTGTGAGGAAAAGAACACTCTAACTACGCAGAAATCGTGAGAAGAGGTCAAAACAACCGCTCAAGTGCGCGCACAACGCAACCTGAGATAAGATCCAAACACGCTGAAATCATGTGAGGAACGGGACACTCAAACCACGCTGAAATCGTGAGAACAGGTCAAAACAACCCGCCCAGCGCGTCTACAACGCAACCTGGGATAAATTCCAAACACGCTGAAATCGTGTGAGGAAAAAAACACTCAAACCACGCTGAAATCGTGAGAAGAGGTCCAAAAACAACCGCTCAAGTGCGCACACAACGCAACCTGAGATAAATTCAAACACGCTGAAATCGTGTGAGGAAAAGAACACTCTAACCACGCTGAAATCGTGAGAAGAGGTCCGAAAACAGCCGCTCAAGTGCATGCAAAACGCAACCTGAGATAAGATCCAAACACGCTGAAATAGTATAAGGAACGGGACACTCAAACCACGTTGAAATCGCGAGGAGAGGTCCTAAAACAACCGCTCAAGTGCGCACACAACGCAACCTGAGATAAATTCCAAACACGCTGAAATCGTGTGAGGAAAAGAACACTCTAACCACGCTGAAATCGTGAGAAGAGGTCCGAAAACAACCGCTCAAGTGCGTGCACAACGCAACCTGAGATAAGATCCAAACACGCTGAAATCGTGTGAGGAACGAGACATTCAAACCACGCTGAAATCGTGAGAAGAGGTCAAAACAATCCGCCCAGCGCGTCTACAACGCAACCTGGGATAAATTCCAAACACGCTGAAATCGTGTGAGGAAAAGAACACTCAAACCACGCTGAAATCGTGAGAAGAGGTCCAAAAACAACCGCTCAAGTGCACACACAACGCAACCTGAGATAAATTCTGAACACGCTGAAATCGTGTGAGGAAAAGAACACTCTAACCACGCTGAAATCGTGAGAAGTGGTCCGAAAACAGCCGCTCAAGTGCGTGCACAACGCAACCTGAGATAAGATCCAAACACGCTGAAATCGTGTGAGGAACGGGACACTCAAACCACGTTGAAATCGTGAGGAGAGGTCCTAAAACAACCGCTCAAGTGCGCACACAACGCAACCTGAGATAAATTCCAAACACGCTGAAATCGTGTGAGGAAAAGAACACTCTAACCACGCTGAAATCGTGAGAAGAGGTCCGAAAACAGCCGCTCAAGTGCGTGCACAACGCAACCTGAGAAATTCCCAGAGGACAACGATCCCAAACGCTGCCCAGCGTAAAAGGATAAATGGTAGAAGATAACACAAGATGCAAATAAATGCAAGTAAGGTGTGCATGACAATACGAGTGGAAAAGTGCATAACAATGCAGGTGGAAGGGTGCATAACTTTGAAGCAGGCTTGATCTTGCGCTTGAGGTAGAGGCACACTCATACTTCGGAGCATTGACAAGGCTTGAAAAGGTACATCCGGAATACAATCACGGAGTTTTCTGAAGTTGAAGCACACTCAGATGCTTCGATTTTCGCTCTTTTCTTTTGCTTTGCAGTCTGGAACCTATATAGCTTCAGATAGGTCCTTGCTTTACTATTCTCACTTGGCCTGGGTTGAACCTTGCGGTTTTACGAAAGAACGAATCTTGTTTTGCGCAAATGTAGGGAATGGCACGGCACTCTGAGCGCAAAATGATTTTATTTTTGAAATTGAGAGATGAGTTCTTGATCGGGGTATTGAGCCTACGACTAAACACAGCAAAATGACTCAACAAGGAAATAAAAGGCACACAACCTAGACACATCGAGTAACACTCGAAACGACTCAAAACAAGAATCGAGATAAAACAAAAAAAGACACGACACTCAGACGTGCATAGGGAGCCTGTTTCACCGGGTAGTGTTTCCCACCCTTTCTCATTTGTGATTCTCACATCACTCTGGCACTCAATCTCTTGTTTTCTGAAAAAGCCCTTTTCTCACTTTTTCTCTCATCGCACATCTCTCTATTCTTCAATCTTTCATTTTTCAATCCCTCCCCTGGGTGGTTGATGGATAAACAGGAAGTTGTGGGCTCTTGCCCCTAGCATGCTGCTAGATTCTCTTTCTTCCGTTCATAGCTAGTGAATTCCTCCCATAGAAGGGTTGCGCTACAACTGGGTGTGTAGCAAATCTGCAGCTAACATCGGTTGACGATGCTTTGCTGGGGAGTTTGGACATGATAAGATCTGTCCAGATGATGGAGTGGAATATCTTGCCCCATTCCAGTTCGTGCTTCGCACTTGGCTTGATACCTCGTTGCTTGGAGGGTGAGAGAGCTTTCAGCCCTTTGTTGTGCCCTTTTCTAGCGAATACGGTGCCCTTTCCGGCAAGTAGAGTGCCCTTTTTAGCAAGTATTTTGACAAAGGGGAAAAGACAGAACACCTGACTCAACTGTGCCCCTAGTTCATTATTTTGACCATTTTTGTTTTGATTTTCTCTACTAAAACAATTTTAACCAAAATGAGAGTTAGATTAACGCGCTTGTTCGATTTTCTGATTCAAAATCATGCAAGTTAGGTTATGAGCACTGAAAATTTTCCTTTTTTGGGTCCAGGAAAAGGATCCAGTTTTGGAAAAAATGGAATAGTTTTTGAGAGAAAATCAGTCAACCTCAGTAAAAATTCTCAAAAACTGTTTTTGCAATCGGCCACTGCTCAACGAGCATAGAACCCACTCTCGAGATGCACAACCTCAGATCCGAAGGAAAATCGCCCCTTGCTTGAAGAGAGCTGCATGGCAACGGAAAGTTGCCCCTTGTTTGAACGGCACCGCGGCGCATTGAATGGTACCGGAAAGTTGCCCCTTGTTTGAATGGCACCACAGTGCATTGTAGTCAGTCCTCGAAGTGACGAACACAACCAGACTCTCGGATACAGAGAAGGCAAAGATGATCAAAACCATTACATGGCACAATCAAATTGAAGTGTTTTACGGCTGGACTTCAGAATGAAGTTGCCTACGTATCCCAAAGATGGGAATCAAGCCTTGCGTAGTTCGGGGTTAAGGTACACTCGGGTATTTAACCTCTCCTTTTTATGCTCTAACTTTTGCCAAGGTGCCTGTTGCGGGTTTTCAACTTTCGAGCTTTGTTTTTCTGATTCTCTTCTTTTTTTTCTTTCTTTTCTTTGCATTTTCTTCATTTTTTTCTTTTTTTTTCTTTTTTTTTTTTCATTCTTTGCATTTTTTTTCTTGCTCTAACTTTTGCCTGGGTCGCCCTTTCGGGTTTTCGGCCCAGCGAGCCTCTCAAGGGTAAAAGTGTAGCTTTGTCCATGTCAAATGGTTTGAGATCCTGAAGTCATCTGAATCCAAGAGAATGGCTGCTGTTTGCTGATGATGCAGGAGTCCATCCAATGGGGGCTGAATTTGCCCCTGGTGTTGTGGATCGGAACTCAATTTTTCTTCAGCAATACTTTCTTCTTCCTCCCTCTGGGATTTGGCATTCTTACCAGTCTTCATTGATTTGCAGGATGATCCATCTTCGACTCTTCGAGCACATCTGACATTTTTCTGCCCTAGGTCGCGGGCTGCTTCGAATCTGGCCACACAGGCCTCACATTGCGGTTGACCGTTGAACACTCTGAATTAAGGTCCAAGGTTTGAAAGCAAGGGGTCGAGTCTCGAGGCTGAGAGCGATCCTAGGCTGCACAATCTCAAGAGCGATTCCACACAGGTCTTCGCAGGATCGCGCAAAAACATTTTTTGAAATCTTTTAAGGAAGCGACTAGTCGCTCGCGCTAAAGACAGTGTAGAACCAATCTGGATCAAGCCAGGATCCTTCCAGTACTCACATTAACAAGCATGATTTCATTCATTAAGGGTTTAGCACGCCTCTCTTTCTCTCAGTTGATCAAATTTTTGCAAAACCCGAGGAATTCCTTCCTCTTCGTTTTCACCGCAGTGTTCAAAAGGTTTTGAAAAACTTAGGTCAATGCAATGAGTTTGAGGCACAGAAAAGTAGGCAAAAAGTATTGTCGTTTCGTTCAAACTCTCTGGCACAACTGGCACAAGGCAGAAGCAAGCACAAAAGCATGAAAAACCACTGCTGTTTCATTCAGAATCTGATGGTGTAACTGGCTCCACGGCAGAAACAGACTCAAGACAAAATGAAAAGACAAACGCAAAACAAAATGGTGATGCCCGAGGTAACACCCCCCGGAATCACCCGACCTTTGTAAAACAGGACTGACTCGATACAACAAGACAGACCCTACTAACTCAGTATGAAAAGACTGACTCAAAACAAAAGGACGGACTCAAACAAAACAACAAGACTGACTCAATACCCAAGTCAGAATGTAGCAAAAACTGGTATTTGCATATTGCTCAGAACAGTACATGCCATTCCCACGTTTGGAGTTAATCAAGCGCTGCCCGCAGGTGGTTCATCCCCCGATCACATCACATTATCCCCCAAGTTCACCGATCCAGTGCTGATAGACTTTGCTGAGCTCGACGGGAGGATGACCCCGTTGTCAAATAGATCCTGTACTTCATGGCGAAGACGGAAGCAGTCGTCGGTAGTATGGCCGGTTTGCTGATGGTACGCGCAGTACTGGGTAGCATCATGCGTAGCCGGAAGAGGTTGGGAGAGGCCGAGGCTCAAGGGGTTTGAGATGGCCTTGTCCAACAAGGATTTGGAGAGCTTTGGACAAAGGCATATAGAGGGCATGGAAGACCCTCCGACCTCGGGGTTGGTACTTCAAGGCTTGTGGATTTTTATGGGGCGCACCAGCAAAGGGATTGGCAGGTGCTGGCCTGGTTTGTTGATCTCTTCTGAGTGCAGGATTATAGCTGAAAGGAACGTTTCTGATACAACGACCCTTCTCCCGGCTTGCCCTTGATTCAAACTGCCCCCAACTTGAGTGACGAAAATGTCATCCACAGTTTTTGCAACAACTGCGAGCACTTGTTCTTTGTTTAGTCCCTCGGCTTTCAAAGCCTCAACAGCCAACAAAAGATGTTCATGGGGATCCATGTCCGCCCCTATCTTGTTCTTTCCACTTGCCTCCACTTTGCCAAGGGATTGGCCTTCCTCAAATACTGCCCGTCCCAAGACTGGGGGCCTTTTGACATGAAATTCCTAGTATGTGGTGTGGTCGATGATGGAGCCAATGTCCCGGAGGCTAGATCGGTCACAGTTCTTTGAAGATCTTCGATCATTCTCTTAGCTCAGAAGTAGTGGGCTCATGGGTTTGAGATGATTGGGGTCTAGGTGCATCCATCATGCATAAGTCCATGCTTTCTGGGATAAACACCTCAGGCTTGGGTAGATGGGCCGGGGTGATGTATATGCTGGGTCATAGGTGGATGGTAGTATATGGATGAGATTGAGGTAGGCAAGAGATGTTTGGTCGTTGGGGTCTGAGGGTGGAGCTATCGTCTGGTTGTCGATGAGATTTTGGACCTCATGACGAAGGCGGGTAGCAACGGTCGGTGCCATGACCGCGCTGCTGATGGTACATACAGTACTTGGAGGGGTTATGTCTAGCTAGGAGTGGGTCAGGCAGAGGTTGAGGATCGAGGGGTTTGAGATGCCCTCTTTCCATCAGGACTTTTAGTGCGCTAGTCAGCTCATATGGAGAGGGGTGAAAGTTCTGCCTGAGCTCGGGCTGGGCTGGTTGTTTGTAGGCTTGGTTTGGCAAAAGGGTTGGCTGTGGTGACTGTATTGATTTCAGTGGGTTCGGGAATAGTGCTTATTCCGGCATTGGTACTTCTTGAAATCACCCTCCTTGTCGGTTCCCTTGTTCTGGGAATGATCCCACTGTTGAACGCATTCTCGAACTGAACCCCCAGTTCATGCAAATTTTTGAAAGTGAATAGTGGAGCGACTATCAATTTTTGCAACATATCATGCTCGAGGTTTCGCACCATCATCTGCACTTGATCCCTCTCAGAAGGGCGACGATCTGTCATCTGTGCTGCCTTTGCTCTCCATCTCGCAATAAATTCCACAAAAGGCTCTGTTGGGTTCTGGCGGGTTGCTTCAAGCTCTTGGATGGTCATTTCAACTTGGGTATTGTAAGAATACTGATCAACAAAGGCCTCAGCCAATTCTTCCCAGTTTTGCTTCACTATATTCTCCAACTTAGCGTACCAAGTGGCTGCTACACCCGACAGGGTTCTTCCATACAGAGAGAGTTTTTGTGGCTTAGTCAGACCCATCGGCTTCAGGATATCCAAGAAAAGCCGGATATGTACCATAGGATCTCCAGACCCGTCGAAACGATCAATATGTGGCATTTTGAATTTGTCTGGGAGCCGTACGGTAGCCTCGGTGTACCCATCCTCAATGTCGGGAATGGAGTTAAGGCCATGTGCGTTTTTGAATTGCTTCTCAAGGTTTGCAATTTTCACTGCGGTCAGATCGAGCTCATTAACATCAAGGGGATAAAGCCTCTCATTAGGCTGCACCAGGGGTCTGAGCACTTGAGCTTGAGCAACCCTTCTGAGGATTCGGACCCTGCAAATTTTAGCTTGCGGAGGAAGTGGGTCAAAGTTCGGCTGGGCCCCAAAGCTGGATGTGAGGCAGATGCCCCAGATGGGCGTTACGTTTCAAGCATTAGTCTCATCCTGCACGGCAGTTCCCTGATTTAACGCTGCTATACGGCCACAAATTCTTCCGAACCCTGTGCCATCACGGGTCTACTAATGATGTGACTGGTGACTGTTGGATCAGATGAACCAATGAACCCTGTCTGGCCCTTCTTTGCCTTGCCTCAGCGAAAGAACACTGGTTGCCCTTGAATTGAATCTCTGACCTGACAAAGTCTATCAGCACTAGTCCAATGTACCCGGGGGATATCGAAGCCTTTTGAAGCTGTAGTTCCAGGACTACCTAGCAAAAGAGAAAACATGCAGCATCTCAGCCTGATTTCACGATAACCCATATGAGCCTGGCTGAATGACTGTGCCCCTACAGAATTCTGCGCGTAAACTGATACCCTCAGGTAAACTGATTCTCAAAGTACTGAACTGGTGCCCGCAGGCCTGATGCCCAAACTACTGAACTGGTGCCCGTAGGCCTGATGCCCAAACTTGTAGACTGATACATGCATTCCTATAGAGACGCACTCTAAAAGCACATAGCAGACAAGTGAGAGCCAAAACACCCTTATGTTGGGGTAGGGTTTCCCTGCCCTATTTTGTCAGGAGCTAGGGTTTCACTACGCACGCAGCGGTTTCAAACAACCTATATCGGGTAAGCAACCTGCCATAGTTTGGAATGGTCACTACGGATTTCGATATGCACTAGGTCGAATGGTCAAAAGGGTGCCCCGGTAAAACCGGGGTTTGTGTTCCCATACTGGCAGAGCCCACAACTGGTCAGCCTTATGGTCATGCCTTGACAAGACAAGCCTCCGGCAAACCGTTCAGGAATAGCAGATGGCAAACACGGTGTCCAAGGTGCACCAATACAAATGCAATGCAAAGAAATACACAAGTGTAGTCAAAACCAGATATCATGAGTTTGAGTCAAGTTCTCTAAATCCCCAGCGGAGTCGCCAGAAACTGTAACAAGCCCGCGGGGGGACCTCGCTACAGCTCGGACTCGATTGTTGTCACGGTTCTTAATCTGAACCAAAGAGTCCAAATCCGGCAAATCGTTTTGAGAAAACAGATTTTTGAAAGAAGTGCCAAACATGGACTGCTTTGCCAGATACAGAGTCGCCACCTAAATATTTACTTTGGGAAATTTAGGAAACCCTGACTCGTTGCCTAAGGCCACGTGTCCGTCATCACCAAAGTTGCCTCGGCTCGGGAACTTGGGTACGATTGGGGAAGGTCACTTCGTGAGCACCCCCGCTCGCCCGATCAAAGATCGACCTCTACTAACCATGATATCTAGTTTTGAAAACATTGTGCGTTCTTATTCCGGTTGTTAGCCTAGATTTTACTATGTGATGCGCACAGCATACAAGTATAGACAGGGTCGCCTGAATTGGAACAAAACACTTCATGTTTGTTTTTTGAAAGTTGGTTTGCTACCCGCAGGTAGGCTTAGAATGCAGATTTTGCCATCCTCAGGTGGGCTTAGAAAAGATGGTTTCGCACTATCTAGTGGGCTTTAAAACTCACAGTCAATGATTGTTCCAATCTAAAAACCCAACCTTCACCCACAGGCATTAGGCAGTTATATCACATAAGCACATAGCCTCATGGTAAGCATGCTACCATGGCAGTCACTCACATGCATGCAAAGATGCTAAAGCATAAAAACTTACCGAGTACTCCAAGCCAAAACAGAAACTACGTTAGAAATCCATGCATGATCCTAAATATACAGAAGTGCCTAATGCAACGCATGCAAAAATACAACTATAACAGGCTCGGCTATTCTAAAGATGGCATGTGAAATGCTACAACTAACAAGTATTCAACTCGGAATTGAAGTACAAATGCAGTTAGTATGATGCGCCGAGCCCGGTGCATGCAAGACAGATGAATGAATGCAATCATGCTATCATACTGTATGCTAATTGAAACATGCCCTAATCTAACCATCATAAGCTAGTAAATAAAAGGGAGAAAGACGTGGGGTTGGAAGTCATACATCACACACACGCACACTTATTACAGTTGTGCCCTCGCGCAGAGGGTCCGAATAAATAATAACAGTCCCAAATGAATAGTACAGTCCAAATGAATAATACAGTCCAAATATGTACAAATCCTTAATTAATTAACAAATTAACTAAGGAAAGCAATAAACTAGCGTGCAAGCTAGGGACTGCCTTGACTCTTCTCCAGATGATGAGAATGATGCATGTCCGGTTGCTTGCGCGGAAATCCATGGCGATGCCCCAGTTAGCCTCTGTTTTGCTTATTCTTGGAATGCGTGCCAAGCTTCGGAAGGCTGCTGATTCTTGTTTTGCTGCAACAGAGAGCAAAAGGGGCATGGCAATGTATTTCACATATGTATACTTGATACTCTTCAGGGAGCGTAGTCCTCGATCCTCGTCCACCAATCACGCATTGTAGACACCCCATTTCTGGACGTCCCTCAAGACTTGGACGTCACCGTTGAACACCCGGTGATCATCCATGTTTGTGTTCGTTTGGAGTTCCCGGAGGTCTCGGCTACGCGCCTTGCCTCAGGATCTCCGAACTCGACCGTTTTGTGTCTGGTTTTGCACCAAACACTTGTGTTTTGCCTTGGAGGGGCAGGGAATGCCTTGTGAGGCATCCCACACATCACCGGCCATGGCTAGAGGCCACCGGCTGTTGTTTGTGTCCACCGGCAATGTATATTGCCGGCCGGCACCCTTTTGGCCGACCGGCCATCATTTTGTCAAAATGACAATTTTGGCTAGCCGACTACTGTTCATCTGCTTTTAGCAGATATTTTGTGCCAGCTGTGATAGCTGGCACCCACCCCATTCCCCTCCATACACGTGTATGGAGGGATTTCCCTCTGAATGGCTTGTTTTGTAAGCCTTACAAGAGGGAATTGCTATATAGGAGAGCTTCTTCTCTTTGGCCAAGGGTTAGACATTCTTAGACATTTTAGACAGCTTTTGAAAAGCTTGAGTTCTAGGGTTAGGGTTAGAGACATATTTTATCTCTACAAGTGTGTGTTTTGTCCTACTTTTGCTCACAAACACACACCAACACACCATCTCTTGGACTTGAGACCTTTGGAGGGTTGTTTTAGTGTTTTGGAGCTGGATTAAAGCCAAGGAAGGTTGTTGGAGCATTGCTTGTGAAGAAAGGCTTCAAGGGTAAGAAACTTCCCTTTTATTCCCCATTTTTGCATTGCTTTTCTACCTATCTTGGAACTGTTTTTGTGTTTAGTGTATAACATAAAAAAGTTCTGTTTTTTAGCCCTCTTGATTGTTTGTTAAGAGTATTTTGTGGTTTGGGTTTGTTTGACCTCTCCTAGGCCTTGTAAGGCTCCTTTTTGTGCTATTTTGTGCAAGTTTCGGGACTTTGGTGTTTGGGCCTCTTCACCACTGAAATCTTGAGGGATTTCAGTGGTAAAGATGGTGCCTTAAAGTCTCAAGAAGGAGAGGGCCACCCCCTCTCCTTGTTGTCATTGAAAAGGGCACTTTTTGGCCTCTTGAGGGAGCATTAGGTTTAAAGGTTTGTTGATCATGCCATGGCTGTATTTTATGCTTATATTGTCATGATTTAACTTTGTATTAAGTGGGTTTTGGTACACCATGCATGCTTAGCATACCTACCATGTAATGCCTTGTTATTGCCTTAATATGCCTTAGGTCGTTAGCCTTTGTTCTAGCATGTTTTAGGTTTAATCTTGTGAAGGTTTTGTGCTTATTTTGCCATGTTTAAGGTCTGTCCATAATTGTTTGGATCGATTTTGGCATGCTTGGTATAGCTCCTTTGTGTTTGAGCA
Organism: Camellia japonica; assembly: GCA_030407325.1. Taxonomy (NCBI): domain Eukaryota; kingdom Viridiplantae; phylum Streptophyta; class Magnoliopsida; order Ericales; family Theaceae; genus Camellia; species Camellia japonica. Next base: position 95,417,958 of record JAPPVO010000002.1, read on the forward strand.
TGTATGCTTCAAGTATGAGAATGTGTAGCATGTGTTGCTTGCATCATTTAAGTGGTTTGGCACCATTTGTAACATCATTTCAGTCCCTAAGACATGCTTGTATGCTTGCCTTGGTTGTCTCTTGAGCATGTGTTATATGCTCCTTGAAAATGCATTTGTGCATGCCTTCATATTTGAGCCACTTAGATGCCATCTAAGTAGTCCTTTGGCCTTGTTTTAACATGCTAAAAATCTATTTTTAGTTATTTAATGCATGCCATGGTTGTTATGCTAAGTGTGTTTCAAAGCTTCATTACCTTGCTTCAAGAATTTGGACTATTTGCACACTAGTATTTGTCTTGTTTAAGTTGGTTTGGCACCTCTTATAACATGATTTTCGGGGCTTATGTTGTATACCATATGTCCGTGTTAGGCCTCTTTTGAATGTGTTTAAGAGTTGCCTTTATATGCCTAAGTGTTGGATCATGAGTGCTTGCATGTTTGTTTGCATTTTGGCCTTCACTTCCATGGTTTTGGCCACTGATTTTGGGCCTATTTAGAGCTGCCTCAATCATGTTTAAGTCCATATTTTCATTAGTTTGCATTGCCTCATGCTTGCTTGTATGCTTGCATAAGTGCCTTGCCATGCTATGTTGCATCCTTAGCTTGCATGCCCAGGTTGCATTGCATCTTGCATGCATGCTTTGTCCCTTGATTAGTGATAGGGATTGGGCTTTGGTTTGTTTGTTTGCATTGCATTTCATTTGAAATGAAAGATGCACACTTGGCCTCTTGGGCCATTACGCATTCGAATGCGCCATTGGTGGTCCAAGAACCAAGGACCATGCCCCTTTGAGTTGTACACATGATAAGGGGCATGATTGGTGCATACATTGCTTGAATTGTGTTGCCATGCTATGCCTTGCCCTCTGCTGCTGTCAATTGCAGGTTCTGCAGGCATTCTTGGCCGGCCGGCAATATTTAGTGCCGACCGGCAATGTATTGGTGGCCGATAGCCTCATTTCCAGCTGATGATCACATCCTACGGCGGTGGCCATTCTACTCAGCCGGTAGTGTTCCCCAATGTCCAGAGAGGCATCCCTGAGGCTTTGGCAGTCTTTGGAGGGGCAGAGCAGGGAAAACAGAGGCAGACTATGCATGGCAGTGCAATTCCGAGCAGGACCCGAGCATGCGTTGCACCAGGCTCTCCTCCCGAGGCGGTTTACTGTTTTTCCTAGTTTAGTTAGTTGTTAACTAATTAGGCAATTTGTAATATTTAATTAGCTTGCGTAGTTAATTAATTTGTATTATTCTTTTGGTCCCTCCGTGTGAGGGCACATTTGTAATAAGTGTGTGTGAGTGGTGTGTATGTCTTCCAATCTCCACTTCTTTCTTCCTTTTATTTACCTGCTTATGATGGTAGATTAGGGCACATTTAAATTAGCATAACAGTATGATAGCATGCGTGCATCCATGCATTTGTCTTGCATGCACCAGGCTCGGTACATCACAACAAACTGCATTGTATTTCCAATTCCAAATTGAATACGTGATAATTGTAGCATTTCACATGCCATTTTAGGGTTAGCCGAGCCTACTCTAAACTGCATCCTTGCATGTGTTGCATTAGCCACTTAACATGAACTAGGACATGCATGTTTGCTAACTAGTTTATTGTTTTGGCATGGAGTACAATGTAAGTATTTATGCTTTAGCATCTCGCATGTGTGTGAATGTTAACATGACAGCATGATTATCATGTGGCTAAATGCTTATATGAGATAAACTGCCTGATTGCCTGTGGGTGAAGGTTGGATTGTTTGAGTTGGAAAAACTCGTTGAAATCCGTGTTTTAGCCTACTTGCGAGTAGCAAATTCCAAAGCATTTTTAAAAAACAAACGGATATGCAATACTTGTTTCCAAATTAGGCAATCTAGTCTATACTTGTTTGCTGTGCGCATAACATAGTAATTCTAGGCTAATAACCGGAACAAGAACACATAACGTTTTCAAAACAAGATATCACGGTTAGTAGAGGCTGGTCTTCGGACTGGGCGAAAGGGGGTGCTCATAGCTGACCTTCCCCGATCGTACCCAAGCTCCTGAGCCAAGACAACTTTGGTAATGACGGACACGTGGCCTTTGGCACCGAGTCAGGGTTTCCTAAATTTCCCAAAACAAAATATTTAGGTGGCGACTCTGTATCTGGCAAAGCAGTCCATGTTTGGCACTTCTTTTCAAAATCTGTTTTCTCAAAACGATTTGCCGGATTTGGACTCTTTGGTTCAGATTTAGAACCATGACACAAATCGAGTCCGAACTGTAACCCGTGAGTTCCCTCGCGGACGTGTTACAGTTTCTGGCGACTCTGTTGGGGATTTTAGAGAGCTTGACTCGAACTCGTGATATCCTGTTTTGACTTGATTTATGTGTCTCTTTGCATTGCATGTGCATTGGTGCGCCTAGGACACCGTGTTGGCCATCTGCTATTCCTCAGCGGTTTGCTGGAGGCTTGACTTTGTCAAAGCATGCCATAAGGCTGACCGGTTGCGGGCTCTGCCAGTATGGGAACACAAACCCCGGTTTTACCGGGGCACCCTTTTCGACCATTCGACCTAGTGCATATTCGGAATCCATAGTGACCATTCCAAATTAGGACAGGTTGCTTACCCGATATAGGTTGTTTGAAACCGCTGCGTGCGTAGTGAAACCCTAGCTCCTGACAAAATAGGACAGGGAAACCCTACCCCAACATAGGGGTGTTTTGGTTCTCTTTTACGTGCTATGTGCTTTTAGAGTGTATCTCTACAGGAACACACATGTCAGTTCGCAAGATTGGGTATCAGGCCCGAGGGCACCAGTATCAGTGTTGTTAAGAATCAGTTATGTCTGCGAGTATTAGTTCAGTTTTGAACAGTGATTCTGGGGAACGGTGATCAGTAGTAGAGTGCAGTTGATCGGCTACACCCGTGCTTGATCTGTTTGGGGCTGAAATACCGCTTGTTTTCCGTTTCAGGGTTCAGAGATTCAGAGAGTTGATCCAGAATAGCTAGTGTCTTCTCCTTGCTGAGGCAGGACTTAGCATGACGCAGAATTCAGAAGAGATCGTGGTCATGACGGCCGCGTTGGATCAAGGAATCGCCTTACACAGTGAGACTACTGTTGATATGCCGCATCCACCAAGATCGCCTGCTGCGCGCCCGGTCTGGACCCCCCAGCTATACCAGACTCATGAGCCTACTACATTTGAACTAATGGGGATGATAGGTGATCTCCAGAGATCCGTGGCAGATCTTGCCTATGGAATGTCAGCCTCACCGCCAGCCGCACCATATGCCGGGAGTTTTGCACCCCAGGAGCCCCCACTGTTAGGGCGGATCGTGATTGAACTTAGCCAACCGGAGATGACCTCCAACTATGGCAATGACGTGTCAACGGTAACCCAAACCCCTGATCAGGCCGAGGCCAGAGGGAAAGACAAGATGAAGGCAGATGCCGATCCTATCGAACAACTGCTGTGGGCAGTAGAGGCTTTGAAAGCCGAGGGGATGAACGAGCAACAGATATCTGCAGCTGTGACAAAAGCTGTGGAGGACGCTTTTCCCACTCCGCCTGAGGGCAGTTCCAGTCAATCAGAGAACCGGGATAGGCCCCGTCATGCCAAAACAGTTCTTCCCGCTCCCAACCCTGCACCCGGAAAGGATCAGAAATCCAAGGCCACACCCGCCGATCCGTTCGCTAGTGCATCTAGCAAGAGTGCTCAGGCTCCAAAGTACCTGCCTCGAGGGCGCCGAGTTTTCCATCCTCTCTACATGCCTTTGTCTAGGGCACTTTTGATTTTGGCCAAAAAGGGGCATCTTACACCCCTGGAGCCCCGACCCCTCCCGAAGAATCTCCCTGCTACACATGATCCTGCTCAGTACTGTGCGTACCACCAGCAAACTGGTCATGCTACCGATAATTGCTTCCGCCTCCGTCATGAGGTGCAGGATTTGATTGATAATGAGGTTATCCTCCCACTCACCTCAGCCAAGTCCGTTACCACCCAGTTATTGGATTTTGAGGACACAGACACTGCGAGTATGTAATCAGAAGGTGAACCACCTGCGGGCAGTGCCTGGCGCAGTTTTGGATGTGGCGTTTGGCATGCATTTTTTGAGCATCTGTCAATGCTAATTTTGTAAATTCTGACTTGGGTGTCGAGTCAGTCTTTTGTTTTGTTTTGAGTCTGTCTCTCTGTATTGAGTCAGTCTTTTTGCTTACAGGGTCTGTCTTGTTGTGATGAGTCAGTCCCTCTTGTATAGAATGCCAGGTGATTCCGGGGTTGTTGCCTCAGACACCGTTTTGTCTTGTAATTACCCGCTTTTGGTTTTTGAGTCTGTCTCTGCCGAGGAGCCAGTTATACCAACAAATCTAAATGAAACAGCTGTGGCTATCCCATTTTCATGATTGCTTTCAGTAGGAGTTAGTTGTGCCAAAGGATGCGAATGGAACGGCAGTACACTCTACTTGCTCTCTTGTGCCCGGAAAATCATTGTAATGACCTAAGCTTTTCAAAAACCCTTTTTTTTCGAACACTGCGGTGATAAAAACGAAGAGGAAGCAATTCCTCGGGTTTTGCGAAACTTTGATCATATTTGAGAGAAAGATAGGCATACTAAACTTTTAATGAATGAAATCATGCCTGTCAGCGTGAGTACTGAGAAGGATCCTGGCTTGGTCCAGATTGGTTCCACACTTTCTTCAGCACGAGCGATTCGTCGCCTTCTTGAAAACTTTCAAAAACAAAATGTTTTGCGCAGTCTTGCGAAGACTTGTGTGGAATCGTTCTTGAGATTATGCAGCCTAGGATCGCTCACAGCCTCAAGATTCAACCTATCTGTTTCGAACCTGGAATCCATCCAAAATGTTCAACAGTCGACTGCCATGAAAGGCCTGTGTGGCCCAATTTGAAGCTGCCCTCGAGCAAGAGGCACCAAAATCAGATCAAGGAGGTCAGGTCTCACTGGAAAAAGCTCGTGAAGCAACCGAGATGGATTCTTCTACAAATCGACGCAGTAGTCACTCTCCCGAATACAGAGGGCTTCAATTTCAAAACCATTTGGCATGGGCTTGTTACACTTTTACCCTTTGAGAGGCTCGCTGGGCCGAAAACCCAGAAGGGCGGCCCAGGCAAAAGTTAGAGCAAGAAAAGAAAAAAAAACAAAAAGAAGGCAAAAAAAAAAAAAATGCAAAAAAAAAAGGAAAAAAAAGATGAAAAAAAAAAAAGCAAAAAAATGGAAAGAGAAAGAATGAAAAGAAGCTCGCAAGGTCGAAAACCCGCATCGGGCGCCTTGGCAAAAGTTAGAGCCTAAAAAGTGAAGGTTAATACCCGAGTGTACCTTAACCGGAACTACGTAAGGCTTGATTCCCATATTTGGGATACGTAGGCAACTTCATCTTGAAGTCCAGCCCCCAACGCTTTCATAGCGTCTCAGTCCATGTCATGGTTTTGATCACCTGTGTCTCCTCCGAATCCGATGTCTCAGTCACAGCAACTGGAACTGCGTAATCAACTTCCTCCTGAAGTCTAACCACCAACACCTTCCAGGTGACTGTGTCCATATATTGGTTCGGACCATCGTCTTCGGAGTTCAGTCGTCACTGATAAAAGTGGTTTACAGCATGCTGCGGCACCATCCAGACAAGGGGCAACTTTCCGTTGCCATCCGTTGCCATTTAGTGTCATAAGTTGCCCTGAGTCGCTATCCAAACCAGGGGCAACTTTCCGTTGCCATGTCCCCCCTTTAAGCAAGGGGCAATTTTCCATTGCCCCCCGATCCGAGGTTGCGTATCTCGAGGGTAAGTTCCGTGCTTGTTTAGCAGTGGCCGTTTGCAAAAATAGTTTTTGAAAATTTTTACTGAGGTTGACTATTTTCTCGAAAACTATTTTATTTCTCCAAAATCGGACCATTTTCTTAGACCCAAAAGGGAAAATTTTTAGTGCTCGCAGCCTGACTTGCATGATTTTCAAATCAAAAATCAAACAGGTATGTTAATCCAACTCTCATCTTGATCAAAACTGTTTTAAGGAGAAAACAAAAAATGGTCAAAGTGACGAACTAGGGGCACAATTGAGTCAGGTCTTCTGTCTTTCCCCCGTCAACATACTCGCTAGAAGGGCACTCTATCCACCGAGAGAAATAGCCGTGAGCTAACGGTGTCGGGCATGAACCCGCAACTTCCTATTCATCCATCAACCATATCTGGGGAGGGATGAAAAATGAGAGAATAAAGAATAGAGAGGAGTAAGTTGAGAGAAAAGTAAGAAAAGGGTTTTGAGAGAAAAACCGAGCCTGAGGGCCGAGCGATGTGAGAATCACAAATCAGAAAGGGTGGGAATAATACCCGGAGGAACTGGCTCTTGCATGCATGCTTTGTCCCTTGATTAGTGATAGGGATTGGGCTTTGGTTTGTTTGTTTGCATTGCATTTCATTTGAAATGAAAGATGCACACTTGGCCTCTTGGGCCATTACGCATTCGAATGCGCCATTGGTGGTCCAAGAACCAAGGACCATGCCCCTTTGAGTTGTACACATGATAAGGGGCATGATTGGTGCATACATTGCTTGAATTGTATTGCCATGCTATGCCTTGCCCTCTGCTGCTGTCAATTGCAGGTTCTGTAGGCATTCTTGGCCGGCCGGCAATATTTAGTGCCGACCGGCAATGTATTGGTGGCCGATAGCCTCATTTCCAGCCGATGATCACATCCTACGGCCGGTGGCCATTCTATTCAGCCGGTAGTGTTCCCCAATGTCCAGAGAGGCATCCCTGAGGCTTTGGCAGTCTTTGGAGGGGTAGAGCAGGGAAAACAGAGGCAGACTATGCATGGCAGTGCAATTCCGAGCAGGACCCGAGCATGCGTTGCACCAGTCTCTCCTCCCGAGGCAGTTTACTGTTTTTCCTAGTTTAGTTAGTTGTTAACTAATTAGGCAATTTGTAATATTTAATTAGCTTGCGTAGTTAATTAATTTGTATTATTCTTTTGGTCCCTCCGTGTGAGGGCACATTTGTAATAAGTGTGTGTGAGTGGTGTGTATGTCTTCCAATCTCCACTTCTTTCTTTCCTTTTATTTACCTGCTTATGATGGTAGATTAGGGCACATTTAAATTAGCATAACAGTATGATAGCATGCGTGCATCCATGCATTTGTCTTGCATGCACCAGGCTCGGTACATCACAACAAACTGCATTGTATTTCCAATTCCAAATTGAATACGTGATAATTGTAGCATTTCACATGCCATTTTAGGGTTAGCCGAGCCTACTCTAAACTGCATCCTTACATGTGTTGCATTAGCCACTTAACATGAACTCGGACATGTATGTTTGCTAATTAGTTTATTGTTTTGGCATGGAATGCAATGTAAGTATTTATGCTTTAGCATCTCGCATGCGTGTGAATGTTAACATGACAGCATGATTATCATGTGGCTAAATGCTTATATGAGATAAACTGCCTGATTGCCTGTGGGTGAAGGTTGGATTGTTTGAGTTGGAAAAACTCGTTGAAATCCGTGTTTTAGCCTACTTGCGAGTAGCAAATTCCAAAGCATTTTTTAAAAAACAAACGGATATGCAATACTTGTTTCCAAATTAGGCAATCTAGTCTATACTTGTTTGCTGTGCGCATAACATAGTAATTCTAGGCTAATAATCGGAACAAGAACACATAACGTTTTCAAAACAAGATATCACGGTTAGTAGAGGCCGGTCTTCGGACCGGGCGAAAGGGGGTGCTCATAGCTGACCTTCCCCGATCATACCCAAGCTCCCGAGCCAAGACAACTTTGGTAATGACGGACACGTGGCCTTTGGCACCGAGTCAGGGTTTCCTAAATTTCCCAAAACAAAATATTTAGGTGGCGACTCTGTATCTGGCAAAGCAGTCCATGTTTGGCACTTCTTTTCAAAATCTGTTTTCTCAAAACGATTTGCCGGATTTGGACTCTTTGGTTCAGATTTAGAACCGTGACACAAATCGAGTCCGAACTGTAACCCGTGAGTTCCCTCGCGGACGTGTTACACGCATATCGATGCATGATGGCCGAGTAGTCGAATTGCACGACTTAATATGGAATGAATGCACATGAAAATATAACAGGGCCTAGACTCCATCATGGATAATCCGGAGTGTCGGCGACAGGGAATTGAGAGACGTTCCGTCACTCGGAGTACGAAACGTACCTCGTTTCCCGTGCTCGGGCTAACTCCTGTCCCAAACACAATGCAATATGCATGACATGCATGGATGCAACTAAGATACAACCTAACATGCACAATGTTATGAAATGGCATACACGATGCACGAGGTAACATGACATACACAATGAGCTAACATACAACCTAGCATACACAATGCTATGAAATGAAATGGCATACGCAATGCATAATGGGCTTACACCAACACAAGTGGACCTTAGCCACACTCACATAGGAGGCCATTAGATGAAAATGAGACACTCGAAATGCGTGCACACGTGCACACAAACCGAGGACCGACCTTAAGGCACCAAATGCCACTCTAACAAGACATGGCAAGGCATGGAATATGGCATACTAGCATGCAAATTTCAGTACCAAAATATGATGCAAAACAGCCCCGAAACATGGAAACATGGCACCCGATGCATGAAATGAGACTCGATACTCGAAACTAGGCGCATGGAATGACTTATAGCTATACAAAGTATACATTATTTGAATATGAAGTGTGAATACAGAATCGAGACAGTCCCAAAAAAAGCATATTTACAGTTTTAAGAAAGGCCAAACAATGAACACAAATAGGACTAAGCTAGCATGCAAAAATGGCCTCGAAAGAGAGATAATGAAGCAAGTAGTAGCTGTTGGCCCCAAAAGGTGAAGAGCCCTTCAACAAAGTTGAATAGGGTCTTAAAATGAAGCACTTTACAGTTTACAACAAGCCACGAAAACAAACACAAGTATGGCTAAACTATCATGCAAGAAATGGGCCTAAAGAGGGACAAAGAAGCAAGTGATGGCTTCTGGCCTCAAACAGAGGAGGGCCCTTCAACAATGTTGAAGAGGGACCCAAAACATGATATTTTATAGTTTATGACCAAGCCCAAAACAGTGCACAAGCAAGCTTAAAATACTATACAAAATAAGGCATAAAAGAGAGCTTTAACACAAAGAGCAAAAAGGAAGCCTCAAACAGTGAAAGAACCTTGATCAAACATGAACAGTGGGTCAAAATATGACTATTTACAGTTCGGACCAGAGCCCAAAAATACAAGCACAAGGAGCTAAAAAAGCATGCAAAAATAGGGCCAAAAGAGAGATAAAGAGGCAAGTGACAGATGGAAGCCTCAAACAGTGAAGAGCCCTTCAACAATGTTGAAGAATGGCTCAAAAAAAGCCTCTTTTCAGTTTATGACCAAGCTCAAAACAGTTTAAAAATAGGTCTAAAATACTATACAAGAAAGAGACATAAATGAGAGCTAAAGAGGCAAGTGGTAGTATGAAGCCTCAAACAGGGAAGAACCCTTAATAAAACATGAAAAATACCTCAAAACATGACTATTTTCAGTTAGGGTCGGAGCCCGAAAATGTAAGAACAAAGAGCTAAGAAAGCATGCAAAAATAGGCTCAAAAGAGGGAAAATGAGACTCACCCTTGTAGAACCAAGCTTCAACAACTTTTGGACCATGTTTGGGAGCTCTTGACCTTTGGAAGACAGCCTCAAGTTGCTGGAATGGATGTTGGAGGTGTGATGCTATGAGTTGTAGTGTAAAATGGTGTAGGACTTGAGAGGTTTTGATGCTTGGAAGAGAGAGAGAGAGGGAGCTTTAATGCAAGACTCCCAAACAAAACTTTTTTAACCCCCTAAAATGCAGCTGGAGTTGCTGGTTTTATAGGCAAAAGAGTGGAGGAAAAGGGGGGAAATTGAAATTCAAATTTCCCTCAAAAATAGGCCTAAAAGAGAGATAAAGAGGCAAGTGGTAGCTGCCGGCCTTAAACCGAAGAGAGCCCTTCAACAAAGTTGAAGAGGGGCTCAAAAAAAGACATTTTATAGTTTATGACCAAGTCCGAAACAACTCACAAGTAAGCCTAAAATACCATGCAAAAATAGGCCTAAAAGAGAGTTAAAGAGGCAAGTGATAGTATGAGACCTCAAACAGCAAAAGGTCCTTAATCAAACATGAAAAGGAGCTCAAAATATGACTATTTATAGTTTGGGTCGGAGCCCAAAAATTCTTGCAAGCAAGGCTTAGATATAGAGCAAGATAGAAACAAAAAGGAGGGGAAAGAAGCTTACCCTTGAAGACCAATGAACCAACAACTTTTGGACCAAGAAGAGGAGCTCCTAGCCTCTGGAAAATAGCCTCAAAGTGTTGTAATAGAGGATGGAGGTGTATACCAAAAACCGGAGTGAACAGAGGTGGTTAAGCGGTCCCGAACCAAGGCATACGGCCGTCGGCTCCGAAAAACCGGAAACCGGGCTCCAAACGGGAAAAATGCCTACAACCATGAAACGTAGCCTATGGCCACTGAGAGATGATCTACGAGACCTCTCCCTCCCTTCGGGAAGAGAAAACAGAGAAAACGGAGCCTGGTTCGCAAACCGAGGCAAGACACGAAAGAGCCCGGAAGTCCGCAGGCAAGGCTCGCAGCCGAGACTTTGAAACTTCCGCACGAGCACAATATGCAATATCACCGAGCGCCCAATCGGTGACGTCTGAGTCTTAAGGTCGGTCAAAAATGGGGTGTCTACAATACTCCATATAATGCGTTGCAACTCTAATTCTTCCATGACTAAAGGACTGTGGTTGATTAATATTCCCATCCAAACTAAGCACACTACCCCATATACCCCCAATCTTGTTGAAGGTGTTTCTATTCCATATACTCAGAGGAACACCATAACACTTGAGCCACAAACACCTCTCTTGCTCTGGATATACACCTGGTTCCCACAGCTTGACATCTTCGCACCATTCTTGGATCAATACAAACTGTGACAGCATAACCTATTTTGATGGGAAAGTCAATATAGCAGTCCTACCACTCTCATTTCTAACCATCATATGCCCCATTCCTTTCTCTTTTAGCACCATCGCAATACCCTGGATCGAGAACTCTGATTTGAACTTTAGCAACACACTATCATACAACCAGCCATGCCCTTCTTCATTTACCTGAATCGTATATCCTTCCTTACCTCCCTGTCCCTTAACTCCTGCTGTTACCACATCAGCGAAAGATCTTTGAAAACCCAACTGATCACCATTATAGCTTCCTTCAGCGACCTTATCACCACTACTCCTTCCAACCTGATCTCTTCTCCCAAATCTATTTGCACTACGATCATACTCAGCTAATTTGACTTTAAGCTCCTTATCCCCCACCCACAAACCATCGGTTTTCTGTACAGCCACATTTGCTGCTACTGAACAATCAAATCTAACAAAACCAAATCGAGTATTGGTATTTCTCCTTCGCTTTTGAGGTATGAACACATCCTTCACTAGTCCAAACTTGGAGAACAGATGAAACAATGATTTCGGATCCATAGTAAAAGGGATGTTATCCACAAAAACAGAGATTAAGCCCTTACTTCCCTTGTTACTCCATACTCCACTCCTTTTCCTTTGCTTTACTACTGGAATCCACCCTCCGTTTTCCATCTTCCGTTTGATGATTTGTATTTGATCTGTTTCACGTCTTATTATTTGGGGACTTTTCATTTTCTCACCCATAGGAGCTTTTCACTTTTCTTCCCATAGATTAGGATAATTATAGACTCCATAATGATTATAAATTTCCTTGAAACTATGAAAGATCTTGACTCATTCACGCATTCTAATACATTTTGCCATCATTTTAGACCCTAAATATTTTGAAAATTTGAAATTACTTTTCCAAACACCCTAATTAGTAAATTTTAAATATTCATTTTCTAGAGATGTGAAAACTTCTTAAACTCCTTAAAGACACAGTTTAAATGCTTCTTCCTCTTGAACTTGAAATCTTCTGAATTTCCAATACTCTTGAAAGAAATAATCTTTGTGGCAATTTCTATGGATATGCTTGGCTTCAACTTGTTTTCTTGCAATGCTTTTGAATTTCTTTTTCCCATGAGCTTGCGGTGAATCTTCATATTCTTTCATTTCTTTATGCTTGTTGAATTTTTCTTTTACTTGATCTTATGGATAAAAAATTTGCTCAATGCTTACACAACTTGTATCAAACATGAATCTCCTTAGCAAAGTAAATATTTGAGATTTTTAGATTTTCATTATTCATGCTATCATACCAATATGGCCACTTAGCCATTCAGTAGAGAAATCATTTTCTTCTTCAACTTTTTTTGTTTTTGGGTGGCAGGTGAGAAATCTTTCTTTCTTAGCAATTGCATTATGTTATTGCCAACTTTTATAAGAATTGCATTGTCTTGCTTTTCAAATTTTTCTTCATCTTTCACTTATGCAATTTTTTATTCTTTTCAATCCAACATTTTCATCCACTTCATTTTTATTTTTTTAAAAAAAAACTTCTCTTCATTCTTTTCATTTACCATGTCCTTTTCTTTTCCATTTTCACTAACATTTCTACAAAATTTGGACACAATAATCAATTGCTAAAAATATTTTCTCTTAGTTATGAAAAATAAATGAAGTTTTTTTTTTATTTTTATTTTTTATTTTTTTCATATCTGATTTGGTGACTTCATAATGTTTCCAAACTCTTCCTTATGTATTGATTCCTTAAGTATCTTCGATGCACTTTATTTTTCTTCTCTATTTGTTTAACTTGCAATGGTTTGGGCTTATAATAATATCACACCATAAATTGCATGCTTAAAAATATAAGCAAGTTTCAGCACTCCAAAAGTTATAATTGAAAAAACTCAAAATTTTCAAAATATGTGATCAATTGAAAATTGATAAGATGGGCTCACCAACTCTGGAGGTGCTAAGGTATTTGTTTTGTTTCTTTGGTTGGTTCCTCACCAATTCTAGGGGGTGCTAGCAAATAATAGGATGGGCTCTTTGGTGCCAACCTAGTTGGGATGATTTAGCCCATCGTGATACTTTTACACTTGCCTCTCTTTATTGGTATATTTTGTTTTGTACCTTGTACTCTATTCTTACATCAATAAAGTCTTTTTTTTTTTGTTGTTAAAAAAAAAATTGAAAATTGATAAGACTACTTTAGCAGCTGCACTAGCAACTACGGCTCCAACCTATGGCTCACAAGATGCAGCTCAAGTTAGTTAGCAATTAGAGTTTGTTAGGATTGGTTTGTTAGTAGGTTGTTACATTGATCTGTTTTACTCATCTGTATAAATATACACTATATCTGATCATAATTAAATAACAATGAAAGTTTCAATTGTTCATAAAAAATGATCCATTCTTTTCTTTTCTGTTATTGGAATTCGCTAGCTAAGACAAACTTGATTCTTCTCTAGTAGTTGCTCTATTTTTCTTTTTAAACCTAGTTTATGAACCCAACGAACAGTAATACCATGTTCAAGTTTTTGGCAAGCTCTGACACCATTATTTGAAAATTGGAGCTTTTGTTTACTCACTCCTAGAAGCTTTTCACTGTTCTTCTCTTTCGCTTATACATCTCAACTCATGACACATTCATTCTTACACTAAGATAATTTTATACTCACTTCACAATGGTAGACAACCTTAGACCTGGACTTATTACCAACACAATATGACATTTTCTGCATCATTCAAAATATTTTGAAATTAAGTTTTCCAACATAATTATTGTAAATGGTTAGAGCTTAAATACATATACATTTTGATCTAATAAACATTCTTTGTGCTATTATTCTTATTACTAGTGGCAGTTTGCCCTCACTCTATTATTTTTTTTACTTCCCATTTCTTTGATATTATTTTGGGGAGTTTGGAATTCTCAAGTACAACTCTTGTTTATATAAGCCTCACTATCTAACTAACTCTGTAACTACCTTTCTAACAAACTCAAGTAGCCTGATGCTGATTCATATGTTTAAAAGAAACTTTGCAGAGATCAAATCTTATCTGTTAATTCAATTGAATTTACAATTACAGAGGCTAAGATATTTATAAACCACACTAAGTAACTCTGATTCAAGTTAACTAAATCATAACAAACCAACGAACTCTAGTTTACTCTGTAACTGCCTAACTGTCTAACTGATACAGTGGCTTAGCTATTGCAGTTGTTGTTGAAGCTGTCGACTGACTATGGTGGCTGGAGCTAGACTGCAGCTTAGCTGAAGGAGCTTGATAGCTATCATGGCTAGGCTCTTTATCATGCCCCCTCAAGCTGAGAGGGATGGAATGTCCCAGAAGCTTGTTCTGAAGACACAAAAACCGAGGAGAGGAGAGAGGCTTGGTGAATAAATCAGCAAGCTGGTCCATAAAGGAAATATGATGAATAAGAAGTTTCTTAGCTGCAATTCCTTCTTGAACATAATGGTAATCGACCTCAATATTTTTAGACCTAGCATGAAACACAGGATTGCTGGATAAGGAAATTGCAAGCAGATTATCACACCAGAGGGTGGGAGTTAGAACTAAAATATGAAGATCAAACAACAACATTCCAAGCCAGCTTAGTTCAGTAGCAGCTTGAGCAAGAGCTCTATATTTAGCTTCAGTGGAAGATCTAGACACAGTAGGTTGCTTCTTTGCTGACTAAGAAATCAAATTAGGACCCAAAAACACACAATAACCAGTTGTTGATCTTCGATCAAATGAACAATCTGCCCAGGCATACAAGGTAAGAGGGCCAGGAGTAAACTGTAGACCTTGATGAAGAGTGCCTTTCAAATATTTGAGAATTCTTTTAACCAAAACAAAATGACTGGTGAGAGGAGTCTGAAGAAATTGGCATGCATGGTTAACAGCAAAAGCTAAGTCAAATCAAGTGATAGTAAGGTATTGTAATGCACCAACAAGACTGCGATTGAGAGAAGGCTGAGAGAACGGTAAATCTACTTGATCAGTAGAAGATTTGAAAGTCATAGGAGAAGGAGAAGACTTGCAATTTGTTATACCAGCTTTAACCAAAATTTCAGTAGCATACTTCTTTTGGGATAAGAAATACCCTGAAGAAGAAGAAGTAACAGAGATACCCAAGAAATAGTTGAGAAGCCAGAATGCATTTGAGTAATGAGAGTAGAAATATAGGAAGAATCACTTCCTGTAAGTAAAATATCATCAACATAGATTAAAAAGATAGTGATAGAGTGTGGAGTTTTTTTAACAAACAAAGATGAATCACAATGACTGGCCTTAAAACCATGAGTGAGAAGAAAAGAGGAAAAGGTAGAAAACCAAGCCCTAGGTGCTTGTTTGAGCCCATACAAGGCTTTATTCAATTTGCAGACCAAGAAAAGATTAGTTTGATTAACAAAACCAATAGGTTGATGCATGTAGACCTCCTTCTCTAGAATACCATGAAGAAAAACATTAGAAATGTCCAGTTGTTTGATAGACCACTGAAAATAAAGAGCCAAACATAGAATAAGTTTGATAGTGGGTTGTTTGGCCATAGGACTAAATGTTTCAAAGTAATCAATGCCTTCAGTTGGAGAAAGCCTTTGGCAACCAATCTGGCTTTATGCCTAGCAGTAGTACCATCAGAATTCTTCTTAAGACGAAACACCCATTTGCAACCAATAGCCTTTTTTGTTGGTGGAAGATTGACTAAAGTCCAAGTGCCTTGTTTGAGCAAGGCAGTGTATTCATCCTTCATGGCATCAGCCCAAGCACTGGATTGAGAAGCCTCTTGATAGGATTGAGGCTTAGTATGATCAGAAGAAGTGAGGAAACAATGATGTTGAGATTTAGACCTAGTGATCATGGGATGAGTATTAGGAGGAGAAATGGAGTGAGTAGAATGAGTTGAAGGAAGAGAAGGTAAAAGAACAGACAAAGAAGAAATGGGAATTTGAGGCTGAGAAGTAGATTTGGAGATAAAAGTAGGAGAAAGCAAATCAGCGGACAAAGACAAATCTGCAGCAGATTGAGGCAAACCAGTAGACTAAGTTGAAATAGAAGGCAGACTGCCAAAAGGAGCAGCAGATTCTGGGACAGACAAATTTGCAGGAGTAGCAGACTGATGAATAACCTGTGGAACAGAAGACTGATGACCAAACTGTGAGGTAGGCCTAGAAAAGGACTGAACATAATCAAATTGACCAAAAACAATTGGAACTGGTGACTGAGTTGTAGTAGGAAGAGCTGTAGGGGAACTGTGGACTAGCCTTTTTCTGCGCCCCGCCTTTCAGAAAGGGTTTGAAAAGAAGGCCTCATAGTTCGGACTCTCACGGTTCTGAATCTAGTCTCACAAGTGCAATGTGAAACTGATAAACACCAAAGAGTCCAAATCTGGAAAACCTTTTTGAAAAATCGATTTTAAATCAAATAATGCCAAAATTGGACTGCTTTGCCAAATACAGAGTCGCCACCTAAATATTTTATTTTGAGAAAATTTAGGAAACCCTGACTCATGCTGAAGGCCATGTGTCCGTTATCACCAAAGTTGCCTCGACTCGGGAACTTAGGTACGAGAAGGGAAGGTCCTGAAATGAGCACCCCCTGCTCGCCCGATCAAAGATTGGCCTCTACTAATCATGATATGCATTTTTATAAATATTATGTGTTCTTGTTCTGGTTATTAAACTAGTTTTACTATGTGATGCGCACAAGCAAGTATAAACTAGTTTGCTCAATTTGGAACAATTCAACTCATGTGTGTTTGCGAAAATGGTTTGAATTTGCCACCTCAAATTGGCTTAAAGTTTGCAGATTTGCCACCAAATATAGTGGGCTTAAAACATGATTTGCCACTCAACAAAGTGGGCTTAAAACGCACATCCGTTGAATCGTTCCAATCCAAACAACAAGCCTTCATCCATAGGCATTCATGCAGTTTAGCAAGTAAGCACATAGCTTCATGGCAAGCATGCTAATCATGACAACATTCACACTCATGCAAGCATGCTAAAGCGTAAAAACTCACCGAGTACTCCAAACCAAAACAAAAACTAGTTAGAAAGATGCATGATCCTAACTATGTAAGATGCCTAATGCAACACATGCAATATGCAATTAATAGGCTCGACTACTAATATGGCATATGAAACAATTTGATAACATGCGGTTAAACACGTATTCAAAGAAGATATTAAAATGACAATGCATTTTGAATGATGCGCCGAGCCTTGGTGCATGCAAGACAAATGAATGGATGCAAGTATGCAATATGCTAATCAAAACATGTCCCTAATCTAACCATCCAAAGCTATTAAATAAAAGGGAGAAAGACGTGGGGTTGGAAGAAATACACACACACGCACACTTATTATAACATTACGCCCTCGCAAAGGAGGGTTTAAATGAATGAATAAACTAACTAACTAGCTATGCTAATTAAGCTAACTAATTATTACAAACCGAAAACGAATAACTAGTTAAACTAACTAATTATTGAGAAAACATAATTAGCTACAACCAATTAATTACAACACGTGTTTAATCTAATGCTAATTAAACTAACTAGCTAATCTTGGGAAGCGAGGAATGCATGCATGCTTGATCCTTCACCCGAAAAAGCCATTGCTTTGCTATTGCAAGCCTCTGTTTGCACATATGATCACTGAAAATTGTGCCAACTTCCAGAACACCTCTGCTTCACCTCAGGCACACACTATGCAAAAACCACTGATGGCCGAAAAGGGGGACAAGGGGCCAGTCGGCTACCATTGCTGGCCGGTCAGCCACTGATGGTGGCTGTCAGCCATTGTTAGTTCACACCTCCATGCTGTAACAGAGAGCAAAACAGAGAAAAATAGTGTATTCTCACAGGTTATCTATACTGTTTACCCTCCTTATCATCACACAAGCTCAAAGGAGAGAAACTCTTGGCCCTCAAACTATCAATCAAGCAATTTCCATGCATGATGGCTAAGGGACCAAGTTTGTACAAGTTCAATAAATGCACAAACAAGACCAAAATGATCACCACCCTATCATGCATGATTAAGGGCAATGGAGACCTAGGAAAATGACACATTTCATCACTTTTGAGTATGAAATGTCCCATTTGCCTTGTGTTCAAATTAACGTCCAATTTGAACACATGCAATGCAACACAAAGAATGCTTATCTTGCACACTTTTACTTACCAATTTTGTTTACTCATTTTAATTACCAAACTATTCATTAGGCAATTTGTCCATTGGTGAGTGTCTTCTAAAGTGAAAGAAGTGTCAACCAAGGGGTAGTTCAAGGCATGAGGAAAGCATCATGCCGTTGGTAATGAACCCTCAAAGGAGGATTAAACCATTAAGCATGAGCCTCAACCTCAAACTTAAACAACCCTAAGGTTGAAACAACCCTCAAAATAAATGAAAAAGTGAAGAAATGAGGGAGGTTGCAGTGATTGTATGTGTTGAAATTGAGTGATAAAAACACTAAAAACATGCAACCAACTCACACCAATGAAGTTTAAAGCCTTAAAACACTAAACTAGTGAATGAATTAACACTATAACTATGCAAAACAAGACTCAAACAAGCTAACCATCCCAAAACAGAGCTAAAACAGATTATTTCAGGAGCAAAAACATGTTGGACTTGAGCTAAGTTAATCTAGAAAAACATGCTAACATGTGAAGCTAACTAGACATGCAAACAAGACACGAGGAGGGGAGGCTAACCCCTCCAATTTTGGACTTCAAAATAAGTTTTTTGCCACTGAAAATACTTTGAAATTTAGTAGTTAAAAGGCCCAAAAAAGTTGCTTTGAAGTGATGAATGCAAAGCACAAAAGCTATACAAGCTAAGAAACAAAAATGGTAGACCACCCCTAACTAAAAGGAGGCTTAAACCATCATTTTTAAGGCACAAAAATAAAGCTTCTTATGGTTCAAAACCGGCCTCAAAACAGTTTAAAAAGATGAAAAAAACAAGTATACTAAACAAGTGAACAAAGCAAGTAAACTACCTATTGAAGCAAAGAGCAACTTTAGGCACAAATCCAAGCTAAAACCACTTGCTAGAGCTCAAAACAAGTCTCTAGGAACCTCAGCTCAAAGAGAAGTAACTTTGATCAAGGTAGTGTATGTATAAGTGTAGGGAAAACTAACTACAAAGCACAAATTTGCAAGAGAGAGAGAGAGAGAGAGAGAGAGAGAGAGAGAGAGAGAGATTTTGCTCCAAAATTGCTAACCTCCCAAAATGGGGAAGGAACCCCTATATTTATAGAAAAACACCCTCTAAGCTTGGAAACATCTCACTATACACGTGTAGAGAGATGCAACTTATTGTGCTAACAGCTGGCACAGCTGTCAACAAATATCTGAAAAAAGGTATTGGTGGCCGTCGGCCACCACTGGTAGCCGATCGGCCACACCTCTGGTCGACAACCATCATCCATGGCCGACAGCCCATGGTGGTGGCTGACAGGTCACCAAAAGGTTCTAGACTAAAAAACAACAAGAATTGGTCCAAAACCAAGCACAAAACATATAAGGTTTCAAGGCTCAAAGGCAGGGCACTCCACCGAGAACTTTAAGCACTCAAAATGAACACATGCAATCATAATCATCGAGAACACAAGCTATGACGTCTGAGTCTTGAGGACGGTCAAAAATGGGGTGTCTATAGTTACCCCTCTTTGATAGAACTCGGAAGTCATGAAATGACATGAGTGAATATCAAAGCCCAGAGACGA
Source organism: Camellia japonica (assembly GCA_030407325.1). Taxonomy (NCBI): domain Eukaryota; kingdom Viridiplantae; phylum Streptophyta; class Magnoliopsida; order Ericales; family Theaceae; genus Camellia; species Camellia japonica. Next base: position 95,437,697 of record JAPPVO010000002.1, read on the forward strand.
CCCATTTTTGATAAGGCAGAAGACTTGGACAAACAAACAAGGAAGGAAAAACAAATGGTTGCGCCCGCAGGCTGCCTACGTATCCCTTTGCAAGGGATCAAACTAGCTTAGTTCCGGGGCAAGATGCAAATGATATGCACGATGCAAGAACATAACTTATGATCATGCAATGAAGCTGTAATGAAACACTTGAATGCAAATGCAATGCAAGCAAACCGAAACAAGATACAACAATCTCAATCATAAGAAGGAGTAAACAAAGACACCACGCATGGGAATTACAGACCGAACCACATTTCATACAGAAAAGATGTAAGAAAATTATGCAAGCTTAACTATGCGATGCACAGGAAAGACGAAGAGCAACCGTCGGGCGCGCCCAAGGTCTTAACCGAGATCCTAATGTGTTGCACATAGAAGGAAAAAAAGGGGGGTGTATACACCGGGGCACACCCGAATGCTTTTAACCGGAGGGCGGTGACCGAATGAGGGTATAAACATCAGGACACACACAAATGTTTTTAACCGGGGGGATGGTGGCCGAAGGAGGTGATAAACATCAGGACACACACAAATATTTTTAACCGAAGTTAACCGAAGGACGGCGACCGAAAGAGGTGATAAACATCAGGACGCACACAAATGTTTTTAATCGAAGGACGGTGACCGAAAGAGGTGATAAACATCAGGACGCACACAAATGTTTTTAACTGAAGGGCGGTGACCGAAGGAGGTGATAAACATCAGGGCACACACAAATGTTTTTAACCGAAGGACGGTGACCGAAAGAGGTGATAAACATCAGGACGCACACAAATGTTTTTAACCGAAGGACGGTGACCGAAAGAGGTGATAAACATCAGGACGCACACAAATGTTTTTAACGAAAGGGCGGTGACCGAAGGAGGTGATAAACATTAGGATGCACACAAATGTTTTTAACCGAAGGACGGCGACCGAAAGATGTGATAAACATCAGGACGTACACAAATGTTTTTAAACGAAGGACGGTTCGAAGGGTACAAGTGATTCTACTTGGAACGCCTCTGAATGAGTCGTACATACAATATCATGCCTGCATAAAAAAGAAACTTAACAGGTACAATGTAGTAAGAATGCATGTTCTACGCAGGACAAATATCGAAGATACAATGTTAATGGCATGCAAAACATGCGAGACACAAAACAGAAGCATATTCTAGAATGCATGTTCAATGCAACAGTACAAAATGCATGTTCTATGCACGATCAACAGCACAAAATGCATATTCTATGCAAGATTAACAGTATGTTCTATGCATGATAAGTTGAAAGCATGTTCTATGTAACAAAATGCACATTCTATGCAACAGTATATGTGAAATGTACGTACCATTCAACGACAAAGAGATGCACGTTCCATGCAATGACAAAAGAATATCTGATAAAACCACTTAGTCCCAACTTCTGATTTACCTTTCGGTAGAGTTGCAATATGTTTTAAAAGGATACACCTCGTCCGTGTCGACTAGCACTGAACATCATGTACTGAAGACACGGTTTGGAGCTTCCGCAGAGGTGATTCGAACTTAAAAATGAACTTTCCTTGCACTTCTTGAGAAATGAAGACACAAAACAACATCAAAACTCAAAGGAGGAGCACTGGGCACTGGTCGGCCACCAAGGGAGGGCGTCGGCCACCACTGGTGGCCGGTCAGCCACCGATGGCAGTTCGGGCCCATTTTGGTCATTTCACCACGGGTCTTTAAATAAACACACCCAAACCTCATTTCAACATTTCTCCAGACCCGAAAATCCTTCCTCCTTCTCTCTAGATACTTTCCTTCTCTAGATCAGAGCTTTATACGCGTTTTCCAATGCCCCACGCACGTTTGATTCGCTAAATCCTCTTTGTATACTTCGTTTTGAACCAATTGAAATTCGATTTCGGTGCTTTTTCTTGGAGTTTCACCACTTGAGGCTTGTTTTCCTCGAGTTCTTCTTGGGTTCTGTGCTTTTTCACGGGCTTTGACTTTTCTTCCCTTTTCTCTCTCTTAGGGTTGACTTTTGGCATTTTCCACCAATTTTCCTCATTTTCGGCCACTTTTCTCATATTCTTTCTAGATGGCAGACGACGTTCCTCACGACGGAGCTTCCCCAGAGGTTCCACCTCTGTTGCCCTTAGGGATGGAGACAGAGCCCGAGCCTGTGCTACTAACACCCGGGGTGCGACCCTTCGACCCAACAACATATGATCCTCCAACGTATGTGCTACCACCTGAGAGTGTCCACCATTTCAAGAGGTTTGAGCGAGGCGCACCAGAGGACCTTTTGCTACAAGAGTCGACCTCCTATTTATCTTACGGTGCCACCGAGGTATACACTGTATTCTCATGTTTTCTTCACTGTACCTTGCATCTCTTACTTAAACCACATTCTTGCACTGTATTTCTTACATTGCTTTTCACTTGCTCGTTTCAAGTATATTCTTGCACTGTATTTCTTACACTACCTTTCACTTGCTCGTTCTGATCACAGGGGGACTCCTGTAGACGCGCCCCGCGTGAGGGCCTCCGTGCTACAGTTCGGACTCAAATGTCACGGTTCTTAATCTGAACCAAAGAGTCCAAATCTGGCAAATCATTTTGAGAAAACAGATTTTTGTAAAGAAGTACCAAACATGGACTGCTTTGCCAGATACAGAGTCGCCACCTAAATTTTTTAATGGGGGAATTTAGGAAACCCTGACTCGTTTGCCAAAGGCCACGTGTCCGTCATCACCAAATTTGCCTCGGCTCGGGAACTTGGGTACGATTGGGGAAGGTCAGCTATGAGCACCCCCTCTCGCCCGATCCGAAGATCGGCCTCTACTAACCATGATATCCGATTTTGAAAATGTTATGTGTTCTTATTCCGATTAATTAGCTAATCTTACTATGTGATGCGCACAACACAAAAGTATAGACTAGATCGCCTAATTTGGAACGAAGCATTGCATATCCGTTTGTTTGGAAAATGATTTGACATTTGCTACTCGCAAGTAGGCTAAAACACGGATTTCAATGAGTTGTCCCAACTCAAACAATCCAACCTTCACCCACAGGCATTCAAGTAGTTTATATCACATAAGCATCTAGCCACATGGTAAGCATGCTGTCATGTTAACATTCACACTCATGCGAGATGCTAAAACATAAAACACTTACAGTGTACTCCATGCCAAAACAATAAATATGTTAGCAATCATGCATGATCCAAGTTCATGTTAAGATGGCTAATGCAACGCATACAGAATGTCACTAGAATAGGCTCGGCTAATCCTAGGATGGCATATGGGATGCAACAAGTAGCACGTATTCAATTTGGAATTGAAATACAATGCAGTTAGCATGATGCGCCGAGCCCGGTGCATGCAGTACTGATGAATGATGCACGCATGCATAGCATAAGGTATGCTAATTTAAATGTGTCCTAATACTAACCATCAAAAGTAGGTAAGTAAAAGGGAGAAAGAAGTGGGGGTTGGAAGACATGCATATACGCACCCACACTTATTACAAATTTGCCCTCACTTGGAGGGACTGAAAGAATAATACAGATTCAACTAACCTACAAGCTAATTAAATATTACAGACCAATTAAACTAGTTAAGCAAATTAACTAATCTAATAAAACAGTAAATAGCCTCGGGAAGAGGACTCAATGCAATGCGTGCTCGGCTTCGCTCGGAAGTCCCCTGCCATGCACAAGTTGCCTCTGTTTTCCCTGCTCTGCTTCTCTGATCATTGCAAAATTCCCAAGGTGCACTTCATGAACACTGGGGAACACCACCGGCTAGGGGGAAACACAACCGGCCAAAGGAAATGATCACCGGCCAAAGGTTAAGCTATCGGCCACCAATTATTGGTTGGTCGGCACTAACGATGGCCGGCCGGCCAAACCTTCCTGCAGAATCCTGTTTTGACAGCAGCAGAGGGCAAAACAAGGCATAGTAATGCATTCCAGGAATATGTGCACACCAACACATCCCTTATCATGTTTATGACTCAAAGGGACATGGTTCTCAGTTCTCGGACCACCAATCGCGCATTTCCATGCGTGATGGCCCAAGGAACCAAGTTATGCACTTTGATTTCAAATGAAATGCACATAAACAAACAAGGAGCTCAACCTCTATCATACTCAATTCAAGAGGCTAAGCATGCATGCCGAATGCAACCTAAGCATATGAACTAAGTATGCAACATGGCAATGCAAATAAGCAAGCGATCAACAAGTATGCAAGCTACTGGACATGCAAGACATGATGCAATCAAAGCATGCAAAGTGCAAGACATGTAGCAACATGTAAAGAGTGGACTTAAACTAATTTGGGCAGCTCTATACTAAGCCCAAAACAGTGGCCAAAATGCTCAAGAATGGAGGCAAAATGACATGCAAACATGCATGCACACAAGGACCAACACTTAGGCATATAGAAACAACTCTCAAGCACACTTAAGAGGGTGCAAACATGGACAAATGGCATGCATAGAAAACTTTGAAAATCATGTAGAGAATGATGCCAAATCAACCTACCAATGCAAACAAAGCATGCAACCGAGCCCAAGGACTTAAACCATGATCATGTGACGCATGAAGCAAATGACCAAAGTGGACCAAAACAGTCCCAAATCATGCAAAAGTAAGCCCCAAAAACCACTTAGATGGCATCTAAATATGGAGCATGAAACACCAACCTCTTAAAGCATGAAAGGAGCATCAAATGCAAGCATACAAGCATACCATGAGGACTGAAATGACATGACAAGTGGTTCTAAACCACTGAAATGATGCAAGGATGGCATGCCAGAGGGGTCAATGCTTAAGGCATACAAGAGAGGTTACATGGTAGCTATACAAAGCAAAGCATGGACAACCCAAATGACCAAAAATAGACCTTTAGCATGCTAAAACAAGCATAAAATATTCACAAAGCTAAGCCAAAAACATGCTAGAAACAAGGCTCAAAGCACAAGGCATGTTAAGGCTATAGCATGGCATTACAAGACAAGTATGCAAGGCATGCAAGGTGTGTCTAAACCAAGTAAAAACAGAGCTATATTATGACATAATAAGCACAAATAACAGCTAAGGCATGGCCATCATACACTTAAACAAGATGCTCACTAATGAGGCTAAAATGGCCCTTTTCAAGGACAACAAGGGGAGGGGGTGGCCCTCTCCTTCTTAGGACCTTAAGGCACCATCCTCACCACTGAAATCCCTCAAGATTTCAGTGGTGAGGAGGCCCAAACAAAGTGGTCCCAGAGCTCACCAAAATAGTACAGAAATGGGGCCAAACAAGGCCTATGAGGGGTCAAACAACCCTAAACAACAAAACACTCTTTGTAATGACCCCAATATGCGTAGATTCAACTATATCTATTGGAATTGAAGCTAGGTGTAATGGAAAGTTGTTAAAGGTTTGGTGAATGTTTGTGGAGGATCTCATGTTTTATTTTTGGACTTGGGAATTTGGATTGAGGTGGTAAAATGATGGTAAAGTAAGATTGAACCAAATAATTTAATTCGGATAGTTATTTTACGAACAACTGCCACTCTTTTGCCCTTTTCTTTGTCCACACTTTGAATTTGGATATGAGGTTGGAACCATTGGAAAGCTTATTTCCGGGGCTTCAATTTGGACACAAGAACGACCTAAAACGGAGTCCGGATGGGAGAGTTACACCTGTTTGAAGTTTTGGAATCTGTGCTGTGAGTAGGTCCGCTCGAGCGGGAATAGGTCCGCTCGAGCGGGGTTTTCGGGACAGCAGCTTTAAAATCGTGATTTTGGATCATTTCTTGATATTTTCTTTTCCCCTCTTCTTTCCTCTTCTTCCTAGTCCGAAACCCTAGCCCCAAATCCTTGAATTCCTTTACTTTGATCATGATCCACCATGGTTTTTGGCATCAAGGAGGGAGAATAAGGAAGGATCAATGTTTTTACCCGATTAGAACTTGGATTTGTGAAGGCTCCTTCTCAAGCTCACCCCTTTGCTTGATTATTGAGGTAAGGGTTTAATACTCATCAATATTTACATCCATAGTCAGATTTGAGTTATTTCCATTGTTTAATTGTGCAAATTTTATATATTTGAAGTATATAGAAGGAATTATGAGATTTTGGGAATTTTGGGTTTGAACAATGGGGATTTTGGAGGTTATGGTTGTTTTAAGTATGAAATTGATGATTGAAATGTTGAAGGAATGTATATTGCATGTAGATTTGTTTTGAATTAAGTTGTTTTGCAAAAGTAAGATTGAAGGTTTGAATGTCAAGTTGGAACTCAAATTGGAAATCCAGATTTTTCAGAAATTTGTCTGGTACGCTCGAGCGGCGGAAGCCCCGCTCGAGCGGGAAAAACGACCTCCCAGCAGTTTTGTATTTTGTGCAGTCCGCTCGAGCGGCCAAAGTGGCGCTCGAGCGGGGAACCCATTTTCAGGCAAAATTATTGTTTGTTCAGTTTTGAATGCTCAGTCCTCTGGTATTTTTAGAATAATTTTCTGATGACTTTAAGATGATTATAAATTCATACGAATGTAATGGCTCAGGAAAGAATTTCTTAATGATTTAAGAAGGAAAGGGAGTTAATTTGTAAGTTATGATTGTGTGCAGAACGCACTCCGGGAGGGACAAGCGCTCCATTGTAACTCTGTGAGTAGTAGTACTATAAACGTACATCAATTACTGTTAATAATGATTGTTATTATTAATATTCCGTTTTCCATGGCAATTATGTTAACATGTTTGTATTTGAAAATTGGTGTGAATATGGAAGGAATTGGCATCCATTGATATGATTCTGAAACTATTCTGTATTCCGTCTATGATGAATGGTTTCGGTAAGGTGCTATAATCTATTGAGTAGTATGTTTAAAAGACGTTATTAACATTTTGTGATCCGTAGATTAAGCTCAATGATTCGTGGTGAACAAATGGAACAATGATGTGTATGTATCCCGAACTATTCAGTTTTATCAAGGGTGGGTTAAGACTAGCATGAGGTAGGTAATTATTATGTCCCTACAAATAGCATTGTGATGACATCTGTACAATTGGGAAATACGTTATATGTATTGCTAATGATTGTCATTAGTATTCTGTTACACGTAAACTAATTACATTAACTCATGTAAATGATTGGAATAATCTATGTGCCTCTGAATAACTATAAGACCAGTTTGTTATGATGATATTTGTGGTTATTCTGTTAAGATGTTCGTTCCGTTTATATTATGACATGATGAGACTTATTGATTTATGTTATGGAACAAAGTGCTGTACGGAACGAAGTGCTACACCTTGGTGGGAGCCACCTCTGGAATCCGTACGAGCCACCTCTTGAATCCATACATCTGTTAGTTCTGTACCTTCTGTGACCACGCTATATGCATTCTGTACCTTCTGTGACCACGCTATATGCGTTTTGTACCTTCTGTGACCACGCTATATGCGTTCTGTACCTTCTGTGACCACGCTATATGCGTTCTGTACCTTCTGTGACCACGCTATATGCGTTCTGTACCTTCTGTGACCACGCTATATGCGTTCTGTACCTTCTGTGACCACGCCATATGCGTTCTGTACCTTCTGTGACTCATGCTTTATGCGTTCTGTTACTTATGCCTTATGCATTCTGTTATTTCGGTTATTTCTAGGCCGTTGGCCGTTCTGATATTGCTGGACCTATAGTCATTCTGCATCTGTAGGCTTATGGCAATTCTGTATATACTGAGCTTAAAGCTATTCTGTTACGGAACTGGACCCATGTCTTTTGGAATTAATTATGGAATGTAGTTAATCATATATATATGCAGTTATATGTTTGATTATGCAGGTTAATTATTACATTGTTTATGTACTATTATTCACTGAGTTCGCTCATTCTGTATTTTGTCTGTCTGTTTCTGTAGGTAACCAACCGGGAGTTCAGTCCCAACCTTTAAAGCTTGTGTTCCTCTTGTCAACCTTGAGGCGTCCAGGCACCACCTGAAGCCGTTCGTTTTGTAAAGTTTTGCTGAGTTTCGATTTATGCATTAGATGTCTATTTTTGGGTTGATTGTATATAATTCCTTCTTCATTAATATTTTTGTTATGCGCCTATTTGTGGGGTTGAGTCGAGGCATATGTGTGTAAACCGTCTGTATAATATTTACTTAGTGTGATGTTTGGATCCTGGCATGTTAAGAATAGCTCAATGGATGTTATTTTATGTATTTTATATTATTGAATGCTTCCGTTCAGGCCCCGTATGATATGTATAACAGGTTTAGTGTCTGTTTTTCGAGTGGGTCATGCCCAAACTTTTAGGGGCGGGTTTGGGGCGTGACAGGTGGTATCAGAGCACGAGTTGCCATCTCACACACGAATCCATTGAGCTTTAGGATGTCTAGCAAGACTAGGGCATCATGCATAACATTCTGAAAGTACATGAAAAGATTGATGGCAACGTTAAATGTATATGTTGTATCTGCTATTTCTGATGGTTACAATCTATGTCTGTTGTATATTCTTTTATTGCCTCTGTTTATCTTATATAGATTAGTGAATAAAGCAAGACATGCAGATGGGATTAAGTCAACAATGTTGCACTGCAGAGGTGTGGTAAGATTCGAACCGATTGGTAAGTCAGTTTATATAGAACTGATTAGATACAATGTGGGTTATCAGTTGATCATTATTTGTGGGAAGTGATGGCGATATAATTGTGCTGTTTTACACCTATTGGAGTAAATTAATTAAATTTTAAGTGTGTTACCTTATGGCCTGTTATGTCTCCCTTGCTGTATCAATGTTTAGATCAGTGATTCTGGGAAGCTACTGTATTGGAATATTTTGATAATATGTGTTTTGTGTAATAATTGAGGTTGTGTTAAGTATGATCGGCCATAAGAAGGAATTCTTCATATAGTAATCCTTTTAAAATTGTGAATTCACTTCTTGCTGACAATTTAAATGGGCTGAAAGGCTATTCTGGGCCGAAAGACCGTTCTGATTATTCTAGGCCAATAGGCCGTTCTGTAATAACTGTAATATTAGACGAAAGGTCGTTTTGAAAGTAAACCAATATCAGACTCACTATTGGATCTCATGTTCTATGAATGCACTGTTATGTATTGTGAGCTATGCTGGGGAAATTGGTTAATGACCTTGAGACAGTATGTAAGTAATATGATTTTGTGAACTAAAGAAATTACTGACGACTTCTGATAGGGAATAATTGATGGTGCCTAATGAGTATGGTTTATGCGTAATTGGGATTTGATTGTGGGAATCGGTACTCTGTACTGTACTCTGTATTCTGACCTCTGTAATCTGTGATTTGAAATCTGAAGTCCGTAATCTGTAATCTGTTCTGTATATGGCTAATCTGTAATTTGTAATTAGGACTTTTTCTATGTACTAGTCGAATGACATGAGGAACCCCGCCTATAATACGTATTTGTCCATATGACATTTGTAAAACAATAGATAATTACTGACTAATTTAACATCAAACCAGAATGAGTGGTACTCTAATAAGTTACTGCAAGAATTAGAATCCTGCCTCTGTGTATTAAGAATTTGAAATTGAGAAATCATTTCCGAGATATAAGTCTGTGTATATCCAGTAACCTATTCTGTAACATTCTGGGCCAAGGGCCGTTCTGTTATTTCCGGGCCTAAGGCCGTTCTGAAAATACAATAGTATTGGAATAACTTTTTGAGTTCTACAGTTGCATATGTATATATATTTCTGGGTTTATGGCCGTTTTGTATCTGTGGATTTATGGCTGCTTGGTACATGTTGGGTTTAAAATTACTCTGCTAAGAAATTGGATCCCTGGCTGTAATGAAAACACTTACAGGATGTAATCAATCATATGCTTCTACAGTTTTGTACTTTATGTTTCAAGCAGAGTATATAATGCTAATTTTGATATTGCTATAACTGATGAATTGATTTGACATAAATGATTTTAACTATAACTATGCTATTCAATGTTTAAGGAAATTCATATTTCGAGTTTCGAAATATTTTGTTTTGAAGTGACAAAAATGTTGTGAACTTTCGACAAGTTTATGGTATGATGAGTCTTCTGGGTAATTTTCCCAAGATGATGAGTTTTCTAACAGAGTCTGAATAAGTCCCTCAATTGATAATTGATGAAGGCTCTATGTTGAGCTTCAAGCTAGTCTATCTTATCTGTTATAAGTTGGTTTGGAGATTATTCTGTCAAAGTTTACATCAATTTCAATACTATTAGGAATTATCCCATTATCTGATATTTTTGAAAGGTCTGAATCTCTGAACAATGTATGATATGTTTGATGTCAAGATGTTGACCTTGAGCTAAACCAGTATTGGCTTTAAATTTGAGCCTGTTAGAGATTTGATTTGAACCGATAAGTCTAATGCAGATGATGAATTAGAGTGCCAAAGTCGTTGATTTAGCACTTATGGATCTAATTGTTATAAGAAGCTTATACCTTTGAGGAATTGTGATAAGGGGAGTTACTTGTGAACTTACCAAGTTTGATTTATGCTTGATAGTTTATGAAATGATTGAGAAATGTCATATGTCCAGGACGGAACTAGACTTATAACCAGGCGAATCAAGTTTGGAGGACCAAACTTATTAAGGTGGGGAGAATGTAATGACCCCAATATGCGTAGATTCAACTATATCTATTGGAATTGAAGCTAGGTGTAATGGAAAGTTGTTAAAGGTTTGGTAAATGTTTGTGGAGGATCTCATGTTTTATTTTTGGACTTGGGAATTTGGATTGAGGTGGTAAAATGATGGTAAAGTAAGATTGAACCAAAGAATTTAATTCGGATAGTTATTTTACGAACAACTGCCACTCTTTTGCCCTTTTCTTTGTCCACACCTTGAATTTGGATATGAGGCTGGAACCATTGGAAAGCTTATTTCCGGGGCTTCAATTTGGACACAAGAACGACCTAAAACGGAGTCCGGATGGGAGAGTTACACCTGTTTGAAGTTTTGGAATCTGTGCTGTGAGTAGGTCCGCTCGAGCGGGAATAGGTCCGCTCGAGCGGGGTTTTCGGGACAGCAGCTTTAAAATCGTGATTTTGGATCATTTCTTGATATTTTCTTTTCCCCTCTTCTTTCCTCTTCTTCCTAGTCCGAAACCCTAGCCCCAAATCCTTGAATTCCTTTACTTTGATCATGATCCACCATTGGTTTTGGCATCAAGGAGGGAGAATAAGGAAGGATCAATGTTTTTACCCGATTAGAACTTGGATTTGTGAAGGCTCCTTCTCAAGCTCACCCCTTTGCTTGATTATTGAGGTAAGGGTTTAATACTCATCAATATTTACATCCATAGTCAGATTTGAGTTATTTCCATTGTTTAATTGTGCAAATTTTATATATTTGAAGTATATAGAAGGAATTATGAGATTTTGGGAATTTTGGGTTTGAACAATGGGGATTTTGGAGGGTTATGGTTGTTTTAAGTATGAAATTGATGATTGAAATGTTGAAGGAATGTATATTGCATGTAGATTTGTTTTGAATTAAGTTGTTTTGCAAAAGTAAGATTGAAGGTTTGAATGTGAAGTTGGAACTCAAATTGGAAATCCAGATTTTTCAGAAATTTGTCTGGTACGCTCGAGCGGCGGAAGCCCCGCTCGAGCGGGAAAAATGACCTCCCAGCAGTTTTGTATTTTGTGCAGTCCGCTCGAGCGGCCAAAGTGGCGCTCGAGCGGGGAACCCATTTTCAGGCAAAATTATTGTTTGTTCAGTTTTGAATGCTCAGTCCTCTGGTATTTTTAGAATAATTTTCTGATGACTTTAAGATGATTATAAATTCATACGAATGTAATGGCTCAGGAAAGAATTTCTTAATGATTTAAGAAGGAAAGGGAGTTAATTTGTAAGTTATGATTGTGTGCAGAACGCACTCCGGGAGGGACAAGCGCTCCATTGTAACTCTGTGAGTAGTAGTACTATAAACGTACATCAATTACTGTTAATAATGATTGTTATTATTAATATTCCGTTTTCCATGGCAATTATGTTAACATGTTTGTATTTGAAAATTGGTGTGAATATGGAAGGAATTGGCATCCATTGATATGATTCTGAAACTATTCTGTATTCCGTCTATGATGAATGGTTTCGGTAAGGTGCTATAATCTATTGAGTAGTATGTTTAAAAGACGTTATTAACATTTTGTGATCCGTAGATTAAGCTCAATGATTCGTGGTGAACAAATGGAACAATGATGTGTATGTATCCCGAACTATTCAGTTTTATCAAGGGTGGGTTAAGACTAGCATGAGGTAGGTAATTATTATGTCCCTACAAATAGCATTGTGATGACATCTGTACAATTTGGGAAATACGTTATATGTATTGCTAATGATTGTCATTAGTATTCTGTTACACGTAAACTAATTACATTAACTCATGTAAATGATTGGAATAATCTATGTGCCTCTGAATAACTATAAGACCAGTTTGTTATGATGATATTTGTGGTTATTCTGTTAAGATGTTCGTTCCGTTTATATTATGACATGATGAGACTTATTGATTTATGTTATGGAACAAAGTGCTGTACGGAACGAAGTGCTACACCTTGGTGGGAGCCACCTCTGGAATCCGTACGAGCCACCTCTTGAATCCATACATCTGTTAGTTCTGTACCTTCTGTGACCACGCTATATGCATTCTGTACCTTCTGTGACCACGCTATATGCGTTTTGTACCTTCTGTGACCACGCTATATGCGTTCTGTACCTTCTGTGACCACGCTATATGCGTTCTGTACCTTCTGTGACCACGCTATATGCGTTCTGTACCTTCTGTGACCACGCCATATGCATTCTGTTACCTTCTGTTACTCATGCTTTATGCGTTCTGTTACTTATGCCTTATGCGTTCTGTTATTTCGGTTATTTCTAGGCCGTTGGCCGTTCTGATATTGCTGGACCTATAGTCATTCTGCATCTGTAGGCTTATGGCAATTCTGTATATACTGAGCTTAAAGCTATTCTGTTACGGAACTTGGACCCATGTCTTTTGGAATTAATTATGGAATGTAGTTAATCATATATATATGCAGTTATATGTTTGATTATGCAGGTTAATTATTACATTGTTTATGTACTATTATTCACTGAGTTCGCTCATTCTGTATTTTGTCTGTCTGTTTCTGTAGGTAACCAACCGGGAGTTCAGTCCCAACCTTTAAAGCTTGTTCCTCTTGTCAACCTTGAGGCGTCCAGGCACCACCTGAAGCCGTTCGTTTTGTAAAGTTTTGCTGAGTTTCGATTTATGCATTAGATGTCTATTTTTGGGTTGATTGTATATAATTCCTTCTTCATTAATATTTTTGTTATGCGCCTATTTGTGGGGTTTAGTCGAGGCATATGTGTGTAAACCGTCTGTATAATATTTACTTAGTGTGATGTTTGGATCTTGGCATGTTAAGAATAGCTCAATGGATGTTATTCTATGTATTTTATATTATTGAATGCTTCCATTCAGGCCCCGTATGATATGTATAACAGGTTTAGTGTCTGTTTTTCGAGTGGGTCATGCCCAAACTTTTAGGGGCGGGTTTGGGGCGTGACACTCTTAAACAACTATTTAAAGCACTCAAAATCAAGAATTTTATTAGTTATATACAAAGTCTAAAAACAGTTGCAAGGTTGGTTAAAAAGCTATGCAAAAATGGGGAATAAAGGGTGAAGTTCTTACCCTTGATGACCCTCTTCACAAACAATACTCCAGCTGCTCCTTCAAGCTTGAATCCACTCAAGAACACCAAGAACAGCTCTCCAGCACCTCAGTAGCCAAGGTAAGGTGTAACACTAGGTGTTTATGAGCAATAGTAAGACTAAAACACCTTAAGGCAAAAGAGAGAGATATAGAGATAGAATAGCTACAACTATGATCTAACCCTAACTCAGAGCTCCCTCTGGAAATTTTGTCTAACCTAATGGAGGGAGAAGAGGCTCCCTCTTATAGACAATCCCTCTTGCAAAGCTTCTCAAGTAAGCTAGTCAAGAGGGAAATCTCTCCATACACGTGTATGGAGGGGAGCAAAGGTGTATGCCAGCTAGCATAAAAATATCTGCAAAAGCAGATGCACAGTGGTCGGCCGGCCAAAAATGCAATTTGACCAAAATAGATGGCCGGTCGACTACAAAGAGTGCCGGTCGGCCAAACATTTGGCCGGTGGCAACAAAACAATGGCCGGTGGCCTCAAGCCATGGCCGGTGATGTGTGGGGATGGCCAACAAGCCATTCCCTGCCCCTCAAAGGCAAAACGCAAGTGTTTGGTGCAAAACCAGACACAAAACGGTCGAGCCGAGAGATCCTGAGGCAAGGCGCGTAGCTGAGACCTCCGGGAACTCAAGACGAACACAAACATGGATGATCACCGAGTGTTCAAGCGGTGACGTCGAAGTCTTGAGGACGGTCAAAAATGGGGTGTCTATAGTTGCCCCTCTTTGACAGAACTCTAAAGTCATAACAATGACGGGAGTGAATGTCAAAGCCCAGAGACGACCCATTTTTGACAAGGCTGAAGACTTAGACAAAGAATGCAAGACAATAAAGATATGTGCCCGAAGGCAGGGGCAAAATGCAACCGACAATGCAAGAAGCCGAACATAACTTATGATCATGCAAAGAAAGCTGTAACGAAGCATAACATACGACAGTTTTAAGCTAGCAAACACAAATCCAACTACACTACAGTGCAGAAAGGATGGAAGAGAATTATGTAATTCTCGATATGTCTCACTTGGAGAATACAATACTTATGCGGTTTGTCTGGTTGCACCAGCTTCAAATGAACCGTACATACAATATCGTGCCTGAAAGAGAAAGAAAACTCAACAGGTACAACATGCATAACAATGCAATCGAAAGTTGCGCGACAACGCGAATGTAGGATTTAAGGTCTCCTTAGACCAAGGGGTGCACAAACAGTGCGATGATATGCAATTGAATCTAATGTAATACAAATGATATGCAAAATTACAAAACAAATGTAAAAACAATGCAAATAATATGCAAAACATACAAAACTATGTATAAACAATGCAAACGATATGCAATGCAATTGAATCATGATCCAATCATGAGCGGTTCAAAACCACACAAATGTCAAATACATTGATGGAGGTGCAAAGTCCGTCTACCATAGAAAAGGTGCCGCAACCTTCAAACCACAATACCAGCAGTGGAATAGGTGCGTACACATGCAGAACTATGAGTGATGTAGACGGACACAAGAACAAGTAATTGGGTGGAATGACATAAGTGGGGAATGACCCGCTAACGAAAGAACATGATCCTAATGCTGGATGCAAAAATTACACTACAATATATACAATGGATATGGCATGCAGCCAAACCAAATCTTGCCTAGGAAAGGCATGGACACATACAAACCGCGTCCAAAACAGATACGGTGCCGTCACCCTCAAACCAACATACCAGCGTGGAATAGGTGCGTACACATAATATCATAACTGTGCTTTGGCGTAAAAGATATGGGCACATACCAGACCAAGCTCAACATGGAAAGGCGCCAGCCATAAATGGAGGTGATGCAATGAATGCATGCAAGCTATAATGCAATATATACGATATGCACTAGAATGGACAGGATACAATGGATAAGGCACGCGGGCCAAACCAAATCTTGCCTAGGAAAGGCATGTACACCAACGAACTGCGTCTAACACAGAAAAGGTGCTGCAACCCTCAAACCAACATACCAGTGTGGAATAGGCGCGTACACATGCAGAACTGTGCTTTAACATGAAAAGTATGGGCACATACCAGACCAAGCTCAACATGGAAAGGCACAAGCCATAAATGGATGTGATGCAATGAATGCATGCAAACTATAATGCAATATATACAATATGCACTGGAATGGAATATATACAGAAAAATGCATGACATATGCAATATTTACAGTGATATGCATGACATATGCTCTATTTACAATGATGCATGACATATGCACTATTTACAATGATGCATGACATATGCACTATTTACAATGATGCATGACATATGCTCTATTTACAATGATGCAGGACATATGCACTATTTACAATGGATGCACGACAATGTACTATTTACAATGATGCATGACATATGCACTATTTACAATGAATGCACGACAATGCACTATTTACAATGGATGCACGACAATGCACTATTTACAATGGATGCACGACAATGCACTATTTACAATGATGCATGACATATGCACTATTTACAATGAATGCATGACAATGCATTATTTACAATGATGCATGACAATGCATGATGAAGGGAAAATGCATGATAATGCATTTTTTGTGTTTTTGTTTCTGAAATGCAAATGATGCAAGTTGCTTTTGTTGTTTTCTTTCTTCTTTTTTTTTTTGAAATGCAAATGCATGATGATGCATGATTTTGAAACGTGCGACAACGCGCGGCTTTTGATATGCATGACAAATGCAAATGATCTTGGAATGCACGACACCGCGACATAAGAATGTGTATACTAATGCAAGTACGGCGAGCGAGATGTGTGCATAACGAGGCAAGCGAGAAGGCGTATAACCAACGCGCATTTCACAACAAAATGTTGTAACGTATGCATGTGGGGCAACTTTTGAATCTTGAAAGGGACAAAAGGATACGCCACGCACGTACTCGAGTGCTTCGCACAGAAAACACGATCCGAGGTCAAAACAGAATCCAGTTGAGCTTCAGAAATGCACTGTCTTGCACTGTGTTGAGAAATGGAGGCCCCAAACCACATATCTGACCCAAACAAGGATGTAGGAGGCTCACCGGCCATCAGAAGAGGTCACCGGCTGCCCACCGGCCACAAAAACATTCCACCGGCCAAATATTTGGCCGACCGGCCAAATTTACCTAAATCGGGGCAGTTTGGTCTTTTGGCCTTGGGTCTTATAAAATAGGGCCTCAAGCCCTATTTTTTTCACTTGTTCTTGGCCGAAATTTCTTCCTCTCTCTCTAGAGTATTTTTCTTCCTTCGATCCTCCGTTTTCTTTGGTTTTCGTACCTGTTTCGTCGTTCGATTTGCAAATACCTCGCCGTTTCGGACATTTTGAACAGAACAAAACTTCGTTTCGGTGTTTCTTTTGCGATTCCCGTCTCTTAGGGTTTTTTCCCCTCGAGTTTCTCTTGGTTTCTGTGCCTTTTCCATATTCCGGCTTTTCCGGCCATTTTTCGCCCTCTTGGGGTTGACTTTCTGTTGACTTTTCACATTCTAGCCTGATTCCCACATTTCCGGCCATTTTCGCACTTTCTCTGAGATGGCAGACAATCTTCCACAGGGCGGGACTCCCCCACAGCATGAGATGGATCCCGAGGCTGAGCTCTTGCCCTTGAGCGTCCGCCCGTTCGACCCGGCGACCTACCGGCCGGGGATTCACATACTGCCTCCCGATGGACTTCGCCAGTTCAAGAGTTTCGATAGGACGGTGGCTCCAGAGCTTCTCTTGCACGAGCCGGAGTCACACCTATCATACGGCGCTTCCGAGGTATATTCTTTCCCGTTTCATTTTCTGCAATGTAGAACACTTAGCTGCCATAGTTGATTCTGTTCTTTAACTGCTTAGCCCGGATACACTGATACACTGTATGTTGTAGTTGATTGTGAACACACTCACACTTGATATCTGTTTGAATTGGAACACACGCACGCATACTGTATTTGCCCTGAACCACTCAAATACACTGACACATCATACACTGTAGTTCACTGCGAGCACACTGGCACCCGATGTCTGCTTGAACTTGAAAAACGTGCACACACGCTATATTTGTACGGAACCACTCGAACATACTGACATGTCACATGTTATAGTTCACTGGAAGCACACCGGCACCCGATGTCTGTTTGATCATGAGAAACGTGCACACACGTTATATCTGTACTGAACCACTCGAACATACTGACACGTCACATGTTGTAGTTCACTGCAAGCACACCAGCACCCGATGTCTATTTGAACTTGAAAAACGTGCACACACGCTATACCTGCATCAATTTTGACTGTTTTTCAAAACTGTATATTGAATATTGCTTCGTAACTGTTTGCTTCCGAATACAGGGAGATTCCCATGCCTTCCGGGGGTATGGGAACGTTGCCGCCAGAGATTGGTATATGGAGCTACCCGATGCAGTCCGCCACATCGTAGACCAGGCCGGCTTCGATGCCTTCTGCAGAGGACTCTCCCGGCTTACCGCGAGCAGGCCTCTTCTCGCCGCTCTGGTGGAGAGGTGGTGGGATACCACTGACTCCTTCCACCTTTCCGCCGCGGGAGACATGACGATGACTCCTTATGACTTCTCGATGCTTACCGGCATCGGGGTAGGGGGTGATCCGATCCCCTTCGACACCGATATGGATGAGTGGGAGGCCGCTTAGGTTTACTTGCTTGGCGAGATGCCGCCTCTTGCACGCCCGGGATTTGTCAGGTATTCATGGTTCGAGAGCCGCTTCCGGACTCAGCCGGCTTTAGCTGAGGAGGCACCGATGACTCAGGAGGAGGTGGAGCAGTACGCCTGCGATTTCCTGATGTTTCTGCTGGGGACTACTATTTTCGCCGATCGGGCGAACACCATGCCTCTCTGTTTGTTGAGCGCTCTTGTGGATGTCACCAGGATCTTGCGCTACGACTGGGGTGGTGCTGCCTTGGCCACTCTATACGGATACATGAGCTCAGCCTCCCGTTGCAGCGGGCAGTTGCTCGGAGGCTACTGGCGGGCTTGGGAGGTACATCTTCTTTTCTCTTTTACATTTCTGCTTTACATTTTCTGTACTCTGTACACTGCACACACTGCGGTCTGCTTCACGTTGATTGTATATTGCACACACTGTACACATATACTCTGTTTTACACTGGCTGTACACTGCACACACTGTACACTCTGCACAATACACGATTCTGCAATTTCTACTTTATTCTATATTTTGCTTTATCTGATAAGCATACTCATATTTACTTTGCAGTTGTGGGTCTACGCCTACTTTCCAAGACTCGCCCCAGTACCAGACGTAGAGACTCCTCTTGGTGTGCCATTCTCCCGCCGCTTCGATGTGAGATGCGTGCGGAGACCCTGGGAGACGTTCATATTTTTCCGCCGCTACTTTGACACCATTACCCCCGCGGAGGTATGTTCAACTTTAGAGTTTATTTAAACTTCGCTTTACACTGTATTTTCAATACTAGTAGATAACAAACTGCATGTCATTTACAGATCACCTGGCAGCCTTGGGCTCCATTGCTAGCGGTGATTAGGGAGCGATTTGTTGGTGCGGAGGAGACTGCACGCTTCAGGATTTTGCTGGAGGGCCCGGTCTGTCGGGCTTGGTACCTGGTGAGTGTTTCCTACGCCAGACCCTGGGTTTGCCAGAGCAGATAGTTCCGGTTCACCCTCCCGAGCATATGAGGGATACCGAGAGGTTCACCCCTGAGCAGATGGCCGACTACACATTCGGTTGGGATGCGATACGCTTCAGAGGCATAGGCGACTACTCAGAGTACGTTCAGACGTATATCATGCGGCCTTTGAGCAGTGGCCGTCGAGCTGAGAGGGAGAGGCCTGCGGCGCCGGTAGCTGGAGTGGGAACAGGGGCAGGGACATCGAGGACGGCTCGAGTCCGTGGCAGGAGTGGAGCTTGAAGGGGACGGGGGGCTAGTTGGCCAGCACTGCCCACGACGATGACATGCAGAGGGCGGGGTGGGACGACTTACCAGATCCCCATTGCTCCTCCTTCGGCTGATCATGAGTTAGTCGGGTTCTACGGCTTACCTCCGGTATGTACTACTGCATTTTGCATTCTGCACAGTCATTTCATTTCAATTCATTTGATATTCCGCAGAATGCTGAGACTTCTAACACTTTTGCAGGCTTCCTCCGAGTACACTCGTCAGTCCCTAGAGTTGACTGCTTCGGTGATGGGGATGCTTTAGCAGAGCCTCAACCTTCTGGCCATTTACAGTATTCCGGTATGTTCTTCTGACCACGGTCTCAAACCATACATAAACTGTTTCACATAATCTGATGCACAACTCAACACTTGATACACGGCCCTCACGGCGTCTGACACACTGTATCCCACAGACTGTTCACAGCACCACTCACGTCATTCATACACTGTACCCATACATTGCATTCTGCACTGATACACTACTCACAGTATTCACACACTGTATTCATACACTGCATTCTGCACTGATACACTGCTCACAGTATTCACACACTGTATTCATATACTACATTCTAATGCGTTTGCCATTTGTACTTTTCAGCCTCCCTTCCAGCTTCCTACTGTAGGAGGTGCTTCAGCTGGACCTTCCGCTCTTACTCGAGATGGTAGAGTATACCCCCGCACCAAAGCGGGGCGCACTCACATTGGGAGTAGCTCACGGGCGCCAGTCCCTGATGACGATGAGTCTGAGGCGGAGGCAGAGGCAGAGTTATCTGAGGAGGAGACCGGAGATGGCACTGACTCAGGCTCAGATGACGGCACTGATGACGATGCTCCTGGGCCTTCGTCCAGGAAGAGGACGAGGACAGACCCTTAGGCCTGAGGCCGCTTGACATTGATCCAGATTTTTGCTGCTTTTCTTCTTTTTTGTTTTGTACTTTTCTTTTTTTTTTTTGACTGGTAGCTAGAGTATCTTGTACTGCCGCAGGCAGGTTTTGTTTTCTCCAAAACTTTGTACTTGAAAAAGATGATGAAATGAAACAGAGCTTTTTATCTGAAAAAGTGTTACATTTTGGTACTTTTGCATGCTTCGCATTACATTACATCACATCACATAACAATGTAAATGGAATTGATCTCCTATTTGAAAGTCAAACATTTGTATTGTAATAACCGGGTAACGAACCGGCCAACGGCAAAACAACTCATACAACCCACTGCTTAGTCTGAACACTCGGCCCATACTCTGCTGGGAATTAATCTACATACAGGCCATTCTGTTTATTCTGTACACGGCAAACCCTGAACAATCAGTCCAATCTGACAAGATGGAATACAAAGGTAGAATCGACTGAAGTTGAAGCACACTCAAATGCCCCAAATTTTCCCCTTTCTTCTTTTGCTTCGCATAAATGTGGAGAATGGCACAGCACTCTGAGCACAGCATGATTAAAAAGTTTTGAAATTGGAAAAGGGTTTTTCAAACCGGGGTATTGAGCCTACAACTGAACACAGTAAAAAGACTCAAACAAAAAGTACACGACCTAATCACAACGAGACACGCTCGGAAAAGACTCAAAGCAAAAGTTGAGGTAAACACAACAAAAGACACGACATACAGACGTGTTACAAAAATGAGAGACCTCAAATCACGAGGAGCCAGTTCCTTCGGGCATTATTTCCCACCCTTTCTCATTTGTGATTCTCACATCACTCGGCCCTCAGGCTCGGTTTTTTTTTTTTCTCTCAAAACCCTTTTGCTCACTTTTCTCTCGACTTACACCTCTCTATTCTTTAATCTCTCATTTTCCATCCCTCCCCAGGGTGATTGATAGATGAAGAGAAAGTTGTGGGTTCACGCCCAACACTATTAGCTCGCGGCTATTTCCTCCCGGGACGTCTAGTCGATGTTCCGGATGGAGTATCTTGATCTATTCCAATTTGTGCTTCGCACTTGGCTTGATACCTCGTTGCTTGGAGGTTGTTGGGAGCTTTCAGGCCTTTGCTGACAGCTTCAGTTGTGTCTTCTTCTGGTGAATAGAGTGCCCTTCTGGCAAGTATTGACAATCGGGGGAAAGATAGGGAGCCTGACTCAACTGTGCCCCTAGTTTATCATTTTGACCATTTTTTGTTTTGGTTTTCTACTAAAACAGTTTTGACCAATATGAGAGTTAGATTAACATACTTGTTCGCTTTTTGATTTGAAACTCATGCGAGTTAGGCTATGAGCACTGAAAATTTTACTCCCTCCGTCCCAAAATATTAGTCCCTTATTCCATTTTTCATTGTCCCAAAATATTAGTCCCTCTTCAAAAATCAAGTACAAAAATAATATAAATTTCCTATTTTGCCATTCTTTTAAATTAATAAACAATATAAAAAGTACAATTATGACATTGATATTCCCAAAAATGTACTATCAGAAGGATAATTTTGGAAAATCAACTTTTTTCAAATGCAATAATTGTACTACCAAAAAAGTTGGATTCCCCAAAATGGACTATTATTTTGGGACGGAGGGAGTACTTTTTTGGGTCCAAGAAAATGGTCCAGTTTTGGAAAAAGTGGAATAATTTTCGAGAAAATAGTCAACCTCAGTGAAAATTCTCAAAAACTATTTTTGCAAACGGTCAATGCTCAACGAGCACGAAACTTACTCTCGAGATGCGCAACCTCGGATCGGAAGCAATGGAAGATTGCCCCTTGCTTGAAAGAAATGCACGGCAACGGAAAGTTGCCCCTGGTTTGAATGGCGACTCATGGCAACGGAAAGTTGCCCCTTGTCTGGATGATACCGCAGCATTTTGTAAACAGTCCTCATTAGTGATGATCACGACCGAACTCTCGGACACGGAGACAACGAAGATGGTCAGAACCAATATATGGACACAGTCACTTTGGAAGCGTTGGTGGCTGGACTTCAGGATGAAGTTGCCTACGTATCCCAAACATGGGAATCAAGCCTACGTAGTTCACGTGTCACAACCGAACTATCGGATTCAGAGAAGGTAAGGATGATCAAAACCATTACATGGACTAAATCGCTTTGAAAGCATTGGGGCTGGACTTCGGAATGAAGTTGCCTACGTATCCCAAACATGGGAATCAAGCCTTACATAGTTCCGGTTAAGGTACACTCGGTATTTTAACCTTCACTTTTTAGGCTCTAACTTTTGCCAAGGCGCCCGTTGCGGGTTTTCGACCTTACGAGCTTCTGTTTTTCTTTTCTTTTCAATTCTTTTCTTCTTTTTCTTTTTTTCTTTTTTTCTTTTTTTTTCTTTTTTCCTCTTTTTGTATATATTTTTTCCTTGCTCTAACTTTTGCCTGGGTCGCCCTTCCGGGTTTTCGGCCCAGCGAGCCTCTCAAAGGGTAAAAGTGTAACAAGTCTATGCCAAATGGTTTTAGGGTTTTGAAGCCATCTGTATCCAGGAGAGTGGCTGTTGTTATTGATTTGCAAAAAGGACTCATCTTCGGCTCTTCGAGTACATCGGACATTTTGCCCCTAGTTTAAGGGGTGCTTCTGTTCTAGTTTCACAAGCTTCTTCTGGTGAGATCTGATCTTCTTGATCTGACTTTGATGCCTCTTGTTCGAGGACTGCTTCAAATCTGGCCATACAGGCCTCTCTTGATGATTGATCGTTGAACGTTCTGAATGGGTTCAGGGTTTGAAAACAAATTGATTGAATCTTGAGGTTGAGAGCGATCCTAGGCTGCACAATCTCAAGAGCGATTCCACACAGGTCTTCACAGGACCACGCAAAACATTTTGTTTTTGAAAGTTTTTACGAAAGCGACAAATCGCTCGCGCTGAAGATAGTGTGAAACCAATTTGGATCAAGCCAGGGTCCTTCTTAGTACTCATGCTAACAAGCATGATTTCATTCATTAAAGGCTTAGCATGCCTCACTTTCTCTCAAATTGATCAAAGTTTTGTAAAACCCGAGGAATGCCTTCCTCTTCGTTTTCGTCACCACAATGTTCAAAAAAAGTTTTGAAAAACTTAGGTCAATACAATGAGTTTAGAGCACAGAAGAGTAAGTGAGATGCTCCACCGTTTCATTCAAATCCTCTGGCACAACTAGCTCAAGGTAGCAATAAGCACGGAAACATGATAGCCGCAGCTGTTTCATTCAGATCTTGCACTCATTGTCTCCTGGTTGATCGACAATGAGGTCAAATCCTCTGGCGGGTGGGAGGATGACCTCATTGTCGATCAAATCTTGCACTTCATGACAAAGGCGAAAACAGTTATCGGTAGCGTGACCGGTTTGCTGGTGGTACGCGCAGTACAAAGCAGCATCAAGTGTGGGAGGGAGATTCTTTGGGAGAGGCCTAGGCGGAAGGCGTTTAAGGTGCCCTCTTTCAGCAAGGATCTGGAGTGTCCTAGACAAAGGCATGTAGAGAGCGTGGAAGACTTTGCGCCCTCGGGGCAGGTACTTTGGAGTCTGAGAATTCTTGCTAGACGCACTAGCGAAAGGGTCGGCAGGCACTGCCTTGACTTTCTGATCTTTCCCAGGTGTAGAGTTGGGAGTTGAAGGAACTGTTCTGGCATGACGGGGCCTATCCCAGTTTTCTGCCTGGCTTGAACTGCCTTCAGTTGGAGTGGGGAAGACATCATCCACAGTCTTGGCCGTGACTGCGAATACCTGTTGTTTATTCATCCCCCCGGCTTTCAAAGCCTCGACTGCCCACAGCAGTTGTTCAATGGGATCGGCATCTGCCTTCATCTTATTCTTACCTCTGGCCTCAGCCTGATCGAGGGCTTGGGTTGATGTTGACATGTCATTGTTATAACTTGAGACAACCTCAGGTTGGCTGAGCTCAATCACAATCCGTCCCAATAGGGGAGGCTCCTGCGGTACAAAATTCCCGGCATATGGTGCAGCTGGTGGCGAAGTCGATATTCCGTAAGCGAGATCTGCCACAGACCTCTGGAGGTCACCAATCATCCCCATCAATTCGAACGTAGTGGGTTCACGAGCCTGATACAACTTGGGTTCCCAGATCGGGCACGCGGTAGGCGACTTGGGCGGATGCGGTACATCAACATTGGTCTCACTTTGCAGGGTGATTCCTTGATCTAATGCGGCTGTCATAACCACGATTTCCTCTGAATTCTGTGTCATGATAAGTCCGCTGGTCTTGAACGGTGACTAACGGATCAGGTATTTGCCTTGCCTCAGCGAGGAAGAACACTGGCTATTCTGTACTCGAATCTCTGAACTGAAAGAGAAAACGTGCAGCATTTCAGCCCAAACGGAACAAACACAGGTGTAGCTGAACAGCTGTACTCCAATACTGATAAATGTTTCCCAAAATCACTGCCCCAAAACACTGAATCGGATACCCGCATATACAATTGTTTCTCAGAAACACTAATACCGATGCCCGCAGGCCTGATGCTCAAACTCACAGACTGATATGTACGTTCCTGTAGAGATACACTCTAAAAGCACATAACAAGTAAAAGAGAACCAAAACACCCCTATGTTGGGGTAGGGTTTCCCTGTCCTATTTTGTCAGGGGCTAGGGTTTCACTACGCACGCAGTGGTTTCAAACAACCTATATTGGGTAAGCAACCTGTCCTAGTTTGGAATGGTCACTATGGATTCCGAATATGCACTAGGTTGAATGGTCGAAAAGGGTGCCCCGGTAAAACCGGGGTTTGTGTTCCCATACTGGCAGAGCCCACAACCGGTCAGCCTTATGGCATGCTTTGACAAAGTCAAGCCTCCGGCAAACCGATCAGGAATAGCAGATGGCCAACACGGTGTCCTAGGCGCACCAATGCACATGCAATGCAAAGAAACACATAAGTGAAATCAAAACAAGATATCACGAGTTCGAGTCAAGCTCTCTACTCTCCCCAGCAGAGTCGCCAGAAACTGTAGACGCGCCCTGCGTGAGGGCCTCCATGCTACAGTTCGGACTCAAATGTCACGGTTCTTAATCTGAACCAAAGAGTCCAAATCCGGCAAATCGTTTTGATAAAACAAATTTTTGTAAAGAAGTGCCAAACATGGACTGCTTTGCCAGATACAGAGTCGCCACCTAAATTTTTTAATGGGGGAATTTAGGAACCCTGACTCGTTTGCCAAAGGCCACGTGTCCGTCATCACCAAAGTTGCCTCGGCTCGAGAACTTGGGTACGATTGGGGAAGGTCAGCTATGAGCACCCCCTCTCGCCCGATCCGAAGATAGGCCTCCACTAACCATGATATCCGATTTTGAAAATGTTATGTGTTCTTATTCCGATTAATTAGCTAATCTTACTATGTGATGCGCACAACACAAAAGTATAGACTAGATCGCGTAATTTGGAACGAAGCATTGCATATCCGTTTGTTTGGAAAATGATTTGAGATTTGCTACTCGCAAGTAGGCTAAAACACGGATTTTAATGAGTTGTCCCAACTCAAACAATCCAACCTTCACCCACAGGCATTCAAGCAGTTTATATCACATAAGCATCTAGCCACATGGTAAGCATGCTGTCATGTTAACATTCACACTCATGCGAGATGCTAAAACATAAAACACTTACAGTGTACTCCAAGCCAAAACAATAAACATGTTAGCAATCATGCATGATCCAAGTTCATGTTAAGATGGCTAATGCAACGCCTACAGAATGTCACTAGAATAGGCTCGGCTAATCCTAGGATGGCATGTGGGATGCAACAAGTAGCACGTATTCAATTTGGAATTGAAATACAATGCAGTTAGCATGATGCACCGAGCCCGGTGCATGCAGTACTGATGAATGATGCACGCATGCATAGCATAAGGTATGCTAATTTAAATGTGTCCTAATACTAACCATCAAAAGCAGGTAAGTAAAAGGGAGAAAGAAGTGGGGGTTGGAAGACATGCACATACGCACCCACACTTATTACAAATTTTCCCTCACTCGGAGGGACCGAAAGAATAATACAGATTCAACTAACCTACAAGCTAATTAAATATTACAGACCAATTAAACTAGTTAAGCAAATTAACTAATCTAATAAAACAGTAAATAGCCTCGGGAAAAGGGCCCAATGCAATGCGTGCTCGGCTCCGCTCGGAAGTCCACTGCCATGCACAAGTTGCCTCTGTTTTCCCTGCTCTGCTCCTCTGATCATTGCAAAATTCCCAAGGTGCACTTCATGAACACTGGGGAACACCACCGACTAGGGGGAAACACCACCGGCCAAAGGAAATGATCACCGACCAAAGGTTAAGCTATTGGCCACCAGTTGTTGGTCGGTCGACACTAAAGATGGTTGGCCGGCCAAACCTTCCTGCAGAATCCTGTTTTGACAGCAGCAGAGGGCAAAACAAGGCATAACAATGCATTCCAAGCAAATGTGTGCACCAACACATCCCTTATCATGTTTATGACTCAAAGGGACATGGTTCTCGGACGACCAATCACGCATTTCCATGTGTGATGGCCCAAGGAACCAAGTTGTGCACTTTGATTTCAAATGAAATGCACATAAACAAACAAGGAGCTCAACCTCTATCATACTCAATTCAAGAGGCTAAGCATGCATGCCAAATGCAACCTAAGCATATGAACTAAGTTTGCAACATGGCAATGCAAATAAGCAAGCAATCAACAAGTATGCAAGCTACTGGACATGCAAGACATGATGCAATCAAAGCATGCAAAGTGCAAGACATGTAGCAACATGTAAAGAGTGGACTTAAACTAATTTGGGCAGCTCTATACTAAGCCCAAAACAGTGGCCAAAATGCTCAAGAATGGAGGCAAAATGACATGCAAATATGCATGCACACAAGGACCAACACTTAGCCATATAGAAACAACTCTCAAGCATACTTAAGAGGGTGCAAACATGGACAAATGGCATGCATAGAAAACTCTGAAAATCATGTAGAGAATGATGCCAAATCAACCTACCAATGCAAACAAAGCATGCAACCGAGCCCAAGGACTTAAACCATGATCATGTGACGCATGAAGCAAATGACCAAAGTGGACCAAAATAGTCCCAAATCATGCAAAAGTAAGCCCCAAAAACCGCTTAGATGGCATCTAAATGATCTAATCCTAAAGGCATACACAATGGCACAAACATGGAGCATGAAACACCAACCTCTTAAAGCATGAAAGGGGCATCAAATGCAAGCATACAAGCATACCATGAGGACTGAAATGACATGACAAGTGGTTCTAAACCACTGAAATGATGCAAGGATGGCATGCCAGAGGGGTCAATGCTTAAGGCATACAAGAGAGGTTACATGGTAGCTATACAAAGCAAAGCATGGACAACCCAAATGACCAAAAACAGACCTTTAGCATGCTAAAACAAGCATAAAATATTCACAAAGCTAAGCCAAAAACATGCTAGAAACAAGGCTCAAAGCACAAGGCATGTTAAGGCTATAACATGGCATTACAAGACAAGTATGCAAGGCATGCAAGGTGTGTCTAAACCAAGTAAAAAAAGAGCTATATTATAACATAATAAGCACAAATAACAGCTAAGGCATGGCCATCATACACTTAAACAAGATGCTCACTAATGAGGCTAAAATGGCCCTTTTCAAGGACAACAAGGGGAGGGGGTGGCCCTCTCCTTCTTAGGTCTTTAAGGCACCATCCACACCACTGAAATCCCTCAAGATTTCAGTGGTGAGGAGGCCCAAACAAAGTGGTCCCGGAGCTCACCAAAATAGTACCAAAATGGGGCCAAACAAGGCCTATGAGGGGTCAAACAACCCTAACAACAAAACACTCTTAAACAACTATTTAAAGCACTCAAAATCAAGACTTTTATTAGTTATATACAAAGTCTAAAAATAGTTGCAAGGTTGGTTAAAAAGCTATGCAAAAATGGGGAATAAAGGGTGAAGTTCTTACCCTTAATGACCCTCTTCACAAACAATGCTCCAGTTGCTCCTTCAAGCTTGAATCCACTCAAGAACACCAAGAACAGCTCTCCAACACCTCAGTAGCCAAGGTAAGGTGTAACACTAGGTGTTTATGAGCAATAGTAAGACTAAAACACCTTAAGACAAAAGAGAGAGATATAGAGATAGAATAGCTACAACTATAATCTAACCCTAACTCAGAGCTCCCTCTAGAAATTTTGTCTAACCTAATGGAGGGAGAAGAGGCTCCCTCTTATAAACAATCCCTCTTGCAAAGCTTCTCAAGTAAGCTAGTCAAGAGGGAAATCCCTCCATACACGTGTATGGAGTGGAGCAAAGGTGTATGCCAGCTAGCATAGCTAGCATAAAAATATCTGCAAAAGCAGATGCACAGTGGTCGGCCGGCCAAAAATGCAATTTGACCAAAATAGATGGCCGGTCAACTACAAAGAGTGCCGGTCGGCCAAACATTTGGCCGGTGGCAACAAAACAATGGCCAGTGGCCTCAAGCCATGGCCGGTGATGTGTGGGGATGGCCAACAAGCCATTCCTTGCCCCTCAAAGGCAAAACACAAGTGTTTGGTGCAAAACCAAACACAAAACGGTCGAGCCGAGAGATCCTGAGGCAAGGCGCGTAGCCGAGACCTCCGGGAACTCAAGACGAACACAAACATGGATGATCACCGAGTGTTCAAGTGGTGACGTTCAAGTCTTGAGGACGGTCAAAAATGGGGTGTCTACAACTCCCACTCTATCGGAGGCTATAGAGCCACATCTGCGAGAGAGTGGTATATGGAGCTCCCCGATGGTGTACTCCATATTGTTGATGAGGCTGACTTTGGCTTGTTTTGCATGGGACTATCACGCCTCATAGCGAGTTGACCTTTACTTGGAGTATTGGTAGAGAGGTGGTGGGATACCACCAACTCTTTTCACTTCTATACTGCAGGAGAGATGACGATGACTTCATATGATTTCTCTATGCTCACTGGCATAAAGGCAGGGGGTCGTCCGATCCCTTATGATACATACATGGGTGAGTGGGAGGCGGTACGAATCTACCTCCTAGAAGCACACCCACCTATCTTCCGATCAGGGACGGTTCGGTACAGCTGGTTTGTAGAGCAGTTTTGAGGGAGAAAGCCAGTGACCCCGGAGGAGACTGAACTTTAGGCTCGTGGCTTCTTGATGTTCCTCTTCGGCACCACTTTGTTTGTAGACAGAGCGAACACTATTGGATTATATTTCCTGAGTGCACTGGTGGACTTGTCCCAGGTCCGTGTTTATGACTGGGTCGGTGCTGGCTGTATTTTTTGTACACTGCACATTCTGCTGTCTGCACTCACACTTGTACTTTCTGTACACTACATACATATTCTGCTCTTTGTATTCTGCATTCTATATTCTCTACTTTCTGCATTCTCTGGACATTGCACACACCCTGCTTTCTGCATTCCCCGTGTTTTACTGTACACTCAATATAGCCCTTTTCTTTTTGCAACTTTAGGTATATGCCTACTTCCCGGCCCTTGCCCCAGAGCCAGAAGTGGAGATGCTTCCTGTTGTGCCATACTCTCATCGGTATGACGGGAGATGTCTACAGAGGACACAAGAGACTTTTTTATTCTTCCGCCGGTACTTCGACACTGTGACTGCAGCAGAGGTAACCCAAAACTCATTGTTATTTTCATTCTACTTCAACTCTGATTCATATTGTAATATTCTAATAGTAACTAACAAGCTGTACATTCTCTGTTTACAGATCACGTGGCAGCCTTGGGCGACAATGCCTGAGGGAGTCGGGGACCAGTTTGCTAGAGCTCGGGGGGCCACCCGTTTTCGGCTTCTATTCGAGGGTCCGGTTTGCCAGGCCTTGTTTTTAAGCAAGCGTTTCGTATGCCAGACCTTGGGTTTGCCACAGCCGATAGTTCCCATGGCACCTCCACCATCTATGAGAGCTACAGAGAAGCTCACCTCCCAAGAGATGATCCAGTTTACCAGAGGCTTAGATGTTGATTACTTCTTGGGGGAGGGTGATTATGCTATATTCATCGAGACATACCTCATGTCTCCTTTGACCGGTATTCGCGGAGGTGAGGGACGAGAGCTCCAGCTGGGAGCGAGAGAGCCAGAATACCTAAGGCGACTGAGGCATGTGGTAGAGGGGCCACACAGACAAGGCAGAGGACTGGCTAGCCAGAGCTGCCTACTGCACTCACATGTTGGCGGTATACTGAGGAGGCATATCAGATCCCGATTGAGCCTACCGCAGCGGGACATAGATACGTCAGAACTCCTGATGCACCACCAGTATGTACCTCATTATTTCGTTTTCTTATTTCTTTGATATTTGTTTCTTCTGGACATTGATCATTTCCAAAGCATTTGTAGGCACCTCCTGGATACACCGAGGATCTGCTAGAGCTGTTAGCCTCATTTGAGGGCATGATATTGAGGAGGGAGGCACTGCTCGGCTTCCACGGCATTGAGGTTATTTCTTCAGTTTTCTTAAATTCCAGTCATCAAATTTCCACTGACACACTGAAACTGACATTTTAACTAAAAATTTACCCACGCTGCACTGATACACTACATCTGAATTCATACACTGTACTTGACTTCTACATATACTTATTCTGCACACCATACTTGCATCTGATACACATATTGTGGTTGACATATGATAACTGTCTTTTCAGGTCCCACCTATACCGACAGCACCAGCGGTAATAGCACCAGGACCATCAGTACCCCTTCCGACAGCAGGGAGAGAGAGACAGGCTCCAGCACGTAGCCGAGGCCGAGCTAGGAGCGCCCGAGCTAAGAGTGGCCCTTCCGAGCCTATTCTGAGAGAGGATGACACTAAGACCAACGAGGCCGATGAGGCAGCGACTCAGCATGCTGAGTCATCCGAGAGTGGAGACGATGACGCCGGCTCAGGTTCTGCAAGTGGCGATGCTACAAAGCCAGGTTCAGAGGTAGAGAGTAGCGATGACTCCGGTTCTGCTTCGGCATACGATTTAGACAGCGGCGCAGATGGAGACAGTGCTGCGGAGTCCACTCCACCGAGGAAGAGGATGAAGAGGGCCTCTCGAGCCTAAGATAGCTGGTGCTGATCTATTTGTATTTTTGCTTAGTTTCTTTTGTTAGTAGTATTAGCACTTTGTACAGCCTCAGACAGTTCTTTTTTTTCTTTCTTTAAAAACTTGTATTGTACTTTTTGTAAAAACAACCATGATCGGAATAAAAACTGAGCTTTTCGAAAAAGGGTTGTATTTTGCATCATGAGTACTGCATTGCATGAAAATGAGATTGAATTTGACATTGAAAACCGAGTACTTATATTGTCACAATAGTCCGAATCAGGTAATGAACCGACCAACAACTGAAATAAATAAAGTAATACAACTCGATAATCAAAATAACAACTTGATAAACAACAAAACAATTCGATATACAACAAAACGACTTGATAAACAACTCGATGAACAAAACAGCTCGATAAACGACTTAAATACGACATAGCAAACTTGCTAAAACTAAAAGAACTCAAAGGAGGACCTTAGTATATACAAAGAGCAGAACAAAACAAAAGTTCTCAACACTCTCAACACAAAGGTGGATAGCAGGTCTGAAAAAAAGGCTTTCAGTCACCAGTGGTGGCCGATCAGCTACCCAAGTGGCCTGTCGGCCATCGATGTGAGGAACCTCCAGATTGTTGACACTTGGCTTCCACTCACTGCCGTATCTTCTACAAAAGGTTCAGACTTCGTGATTTCTTCATTTCAGCTACAAACTCTTCATAAATGGAGCCATTCTTCACCGAAAAACTCTCGAATTGGATTGCAACTTTAGATGGCTCGGAAAAAATGAATTTCTAGGGTTTCAGCATAAATGCACTATTCCTGCTGAGTCGTTCTTCACTTTGTTTTCCGTTCTTACATATGCCACAGCTAGATGTTGGAACCCAATTACACATGTCTTTAGCTTCGGGGGACAAGATATATAACAGACAATCGAAGAATTTCAAGTGCTAATAGAGTCTCGGCGCGATGAGGAAATCTTACCCCAGCCCCGTTTTGGTCACATCCCAACTTTGGGAAGGATGTGTCGGCTCACTTTACACGATGCTTGATCCTTGGTTCACAATAGAGAGCTGGATATTCCCAGTTTGATTCATCGATTTTCTAACGCCAGTGACTGAGGCGATCTTCTTTGGCGAGGTTTTCGATAACACGCCCTTTGTTTGTGCATGTTAGCACACTTCCTTCTTGCTCCTGGTTTTGGCGGGTCTAGCATTCGGCTAGTTGAAGTGGCACAAGGTTTGAGAGAGTGCAAGAGTTGCATTGGTTTGGTACTGGCCGAGACTTTAATGGGTTTAGACGCCTTTCATTGGCTAGAGACAAACAAATTCGAAGGGAGTCCACTACTTCTTCCCACCCTTTCTCATATATGTTTCTTACATCACTCGGCACTCATGCTCTGTTTTTCTCTTAAAGCCCTTTTCTCACTTTTTCTCTCAACATACACCTCTTTATTCTTTAATCTCTCTTTCTTTCATCCCTCCCCAGATATGGCTCATGGACAAACTGAAGGTAGTGGACTCTTGCCCTGCATATTCAGCATGAGGCTATTTCTTTCGCCAACGGCTAGTTGATTTCCGTATGAAGGATGGTGGTGCCATTGGATGTGCAACAGGTCTGCTACTGACATTGCTTGGCATTGCCCCTGGTTTGATCTTCCTGAGATGAGCTACAGCATGGCTCGATAACCTGGCATTCAACTGATTAACGTGACACACTACGTATTCTACTTTCCGTTCCGGTTCATGCGTCAATTCGGACATAACTAGACTTGCCCAAAAGAGGGGGTAGAGTACCCAGCTTCGTTCCTAATTCGAGGTTCGCAATTGGCTCGATATCCCACTACGTGGAGGACAAGGGAACTTCTGGCTCCTGCCTCTAGTTTCAACTGCGCACTTTCTGGCAAGTGCCTGGCTTGGCTTTAAGAAGAAGCACAGACCGAGCCTACTTTAGCATCGGAAGCTTCCACAAGCGCAAGGAGGGGACGCAGGAATACCTGACTCAACTATGCCCCAAGTTTATTGCTTTGATCTAACTTTTCAAGTTTTCCTCTTGAATGTAATAAAAGCAACTTTAATTTGTATCGAGCTTTGGAGAACTTTGTGTTGAAATCAATGAAATTGAAGTTGTGGGCACTGAAAATTTTCTTTTTGGTCAAAAAATGGTCTAAGTTGTAAAAAGATTAATTTGAACAAAATCAACTTTTATCAAAACTTTTCAAAACCATTTTCGATAAGGATCACAACTTGACACACATGGAATCTATCCTTGAGATGTACAACCCCAAATCCAGAAATGAAAAATTGCCCCTGGACTGAATGGCACTGCTCAGCACTGTAATCAGCTCTTCTCTCAGGGTAAGGATCACAACCGATCTTTCAAATAATGAACAGACAGGGATGCCTTGATCAAACATATGGACACAGACGATTTGGAGGTGTTTACGGCCGGACTTCGGAATGAAGTTGCCTACGTATCCCAAAGATGGGAATCAGGCCTTACGTAGTTCGGTTCGAGTTCACTTGGGTATTAACACTCTCCTTTTGTGCTCTAACTTTTGCCAAGGCCACCCTTTCTGGGTTTTCAACCTTGCGAGCTCAGTTTTTTTTTCTTTTTCATTTTTTGTGCTCTAACTTTTGCCTAGGTTGCCCTTTCGGGTTTTTGGCCTAGTGAGCCTTTCATGGGTAATATTTCTTCAACTTGTCCATGTTGATTGGTTGGGAAAATTCTAGGCCATCCAGGTCTATAAGAATAACAGCTCCACCAGACCAAATGGCTTTGATAATGTAAGGACTAGTCCAATTAGGTCTAAACTTGCCCCTATGGTCATGGACGGGAGCTCGATTGTCTTTCAGCACCAAATCCCCTTCCTTATGGTTCCGAGACTTAACTTTTTTGTTAAAAGCTCTGACAATCCTACGTTGATAACCCTAAATGTGGTACGGTACTTTCAGCCTCCTCTCACCGAACAACATTAGTTCTTTGAACCTACTCTGCTGCCAATCCGCTTCTGCTATTTGGCACTCAGCCATAACCCGCAGCGACGGAACCTCTATTTCAATCGGCAGAATAGCTGCCATCCCATAAAACAGAGAGTACGGAGTTGCCCCAGTAGATGTCCAAATTGAAGTTTTGTAGCCCTAAAGAGCAAATGGCAATTTGTTTGGCTAATCCCTGTAGGTCTCAACCATTTTCTGCAAAATGTGCTTGATGTTCTTGTTGGCGGCCTCAACAGCTCCATTGGTTTGCAACCGATATGTAGATGACTTATGAAAAGCCACATTGTATTTTTCCAACAAGTCGATCATTTCTTTCTTGAAATGAGAGCCATTGTCTGAAATGATCTCGTTTGGGACTCCATAACGGCAAATAATGTTGTTGCGGATGAACTTAGCCTCATGCGCTGCTTTCAATACTGCATAAGACTGAGCTTCCACCCACTTCGTGAAATAATCAATTGGCACCAGAATATACTTATGCTCATTTGACCCTTTCGGTGTAACTGCCCCAATGACGTCAATTTTCCAGACTGAGAAAGGCCATGGTGAAGTCATGTTGTATAGCTTCGACGGTGGGATATTCATACGATTTGCATGAATTTGGCATTTGTGGCATCGCCGAACAAAACCAATACAATCCTCCTCCATAGTAGACCAATAATAGCCTTACCTAAGAATTTTCCAAGCTAACATTACTCCGCTTATGTGTGCATCACACTCTCCCCCATGGATCCATTAGGCGCTTCGACTCTTCTACGTCAACACACAGCTTGTGCATCCCTAGTGTAGACACCCCATTTTTGACCGACCTTAAGACTCAGACGTCACCGATTGAGCACTTGGTGATGTTGCATATCGTGCTCGTCCAGAGGTTTCAGAGTCTCGGCTGCGAGCCTTACCTCCGGACTTCCGGACTCTTTCGTGCTTTGCCTCGGTTTGCGAACCAAGCTCTGTTTTCTCTGTTTTCTCTTCCCAAAGGGAGGGAGAGGTCTTGTAGATCATCTCTCAGTGGCCGTAGGCTACGTTTCGTGGTCGCAGGCCATTTTTCCCATTTCGGAGCCCGGTTCCCAGTTTTCGGAGCCGTCAGGCCGTGTGCCTCGATTCGGGACCGCCTAACCACCTCTGTTTGCTCCAGTTTTTGGCACACACCTTATTTCCTCCCTTTCGAGGGATACTGTGGTCCGAGAGACCAACTTCGTGGTTGGACACCACTTCCGGTGCCTAACAGCCCACTTTCGGGGCCCCGAATTACGTGTTTCGGCTCCCAAACCTTCATTTTGCATTTTTGGGCTCCGACCCGAACTTGAGATAGTCATATTTTGAGGTCCTTTTCATGTTTGATTAAGGACCTTTTATTGTTTGAGATCTCCATCTGTCACTTGCCTCTTTACCTCTTTTTAGGCCTATTTTGCACGGTATTTTAGGCGTACTTGTGGGCTGTGTTGGACTTGGTCGTAAACTACAAAGTGTCTTTTTTTTTATCCCCTCTTCAACTTTGTTGAAGGGCTCTCTTCGGTTTGAGAACCGCAGCTACCACTTGCCTCTTTGTCTCACTTTAGGCCATTTTTTGAGGGAAACTTGAAATATTTCCCTCCTTTTTTTTCCCCCTCTTTTCCAGCCTCTTTTGCCTATAAATACAGCACCCCAGATCTGTGTTGAAGGGTTAGAGATTTTTGTATAAGCCTCTTGTATTATATCTCTCTCTCTCTACACTTTAACTCTCTAAATTTCTCAAGTTCTACACCCCTTTTTCACACCACCACCTAGCACCACACCACCACTTCCATTTCCAGCAGCTTGGGGAGTTTTTCAGAGGCTAGGAGGCAACATTTTTGGTCCAAGAGGCAGCAAAAGGGTTGATCTACAAGGGTAAGTCCATTTCCCCTCTTTTTGGTCTCATTTTTGCAACATTTCTTAGCCCTCTTTTCTTGCTTTTTGAGCTCCGACCAAAACTAAAAGTAGTGTTTTTTTGAGATCTTCTTCACCTTTAATTAAGGGCTCAACCCTGTTTGAGCCCTCCATTTGGTACTTGCTTCAATACCCCTTGGTATGTCACATTTTTGCATGAAATTTCTAGCCTGTGTGTGATCTGTTTTCGAGCACAATGTAAACTTTAAGTGGGCATATTTTGAGCCCCTCTTCAACATTGGAGAAGGGCTCAACACTGTTTGAGCTACCCATGATGCACTTGCTTCATAATTTCTCCAATTTACCGTAAATTTGCATGATTTGTTTGGCCTACATGTAGTCTGTTTTGGAGCATGTTATGAACTGTGAGTAGGCTTATCTTGTGTCCCTCTACAACATTGTAGAAGGGATCAACCTTGTTGGGGGTCTCCATGTTATACTTGTCATTATACCCCTCTTTGACCCCCATTTTTGCATGCTTTTTTAAGCTTATCTAGCTTCTGTTTTCGGCCATCATCAGAACTGGAAAGAGTCATATTTTGATCTTCTTGACATAGTTAATTAAGGGTCTTTTCTGGTTTGATGAATGTTTGGGGTACCTCATGTTATAGCCTTATGTATCGTAGTTCTTGCATGACATTTTTAGCATGTTTTCATACTGAGTTGGGGGATGTCATCTACTGTAAATGTTCATATTTTTAGTCCCTCATCAGTGTTTTAGAAGGGTACTTTTCCATTTGGGCATCGTATGTATCACTTGCTTCAATACCCCTCTTGCGGAGCCATTTTTGCATACTTGCCTAATCCTATGTGTGTTTGCTGTTTAACCCTTTTTATGACTGAAAAATGCTTGTCTTGGGGCTTTCTTGCTACTGTATTTTCATTCCATGTCCATATTGTGCATGCATTGCATAGCTATAGGCCATTTCGGGCGCCTAATATCGCATTTCGGGATCATTCCATGCTTCGGGTGCACTTTGGCCATGTTTCGGGACTGTTTTCCCCCACATTTCAGTGCTGAAACTATATTTGCATGTTTACATATTATATTCCATGCCATTTCATGCCTTAGGGCCATTGCCTCGGTTTGCGTGCCCGTGTGCACGCATTTCGAGGCATCTCATTTTCATCTCACGGCCTCTTATGTGAGTGTAGCTGAGGCTCTCTCATGTTAGTGTAAGTCCATTTTGCATTCTGTATGTCATTTTAGTCTCATCGCATTGCGTATGCCATTGCCTCGGTTTGCGTGCCCGTGTGCACGCATTTGAGGCATCTCATTTTCATCTATCGGCCTCTTATGCGAGTGTGGCTGAGGTCCACTCGTGTTAGTGTGTCCAATTTGCATTGCGTATGCCATTTCATGCCTTAGGATCATCGCCTCGGTTTGCGTGCCCGCGTGCACGCATTTCGAGGCATCTCATTTTCATAGCATTGTGCATGCTAGGATTGTATTTTAGTTGCATTCATGCATATCATGCATATTGCATCGTGTTCGGGATAGGAGTTAGCCCGGGCACGGGAAACGAGGCGCGTTTCATACTCTGAGTGACGGAACGGGTCTCAATTCCCAAGTCACCGACACTCCGG
Source organism: Camellia japonica (assembly GCA_030407325.1). Classification (NCBI taxonomy): domain Eukaryota; kingdom Viridiplantae; phylum Streptophyta; class Magnoliopsida; order Ericales; family Theaceae; genus Camellia; species Camellia japonica. Next base: position 95,475,901 of record JAPPVO010000002.1, read on the forward strand.
ATTACCCATGATGGAGTTAGGTTTTATTGTAGCATTCATCTGCATTCATCCTATATTGAGTTGTGCAATCCGACTCCTCGGCCATCATGCATCGAGATGCGTGATTGGTGGCACGAGGATCGAGGCATGCATATATTTGTGAAATACATTGCTATGCCCCTTTCCTGCTCTCTGTTGCAGCATATCAAGAATCAGCAGTCTTCCGAGGCTTGGCACGCATTTCGAGGAACATTGCAAACAGAGGCTAATTGGGGCATCCCAGTGGATTTCCGAAAAGGCAGCCCAGCATACATCATTCAGCGGAAGTGAGGCAGCCCCTGGCTTGCATGCCAGTTTACAGTTTTTCTTAGTTAATTTGTTAATTAACTAGGAATTTGTATATTATTCGGACTGTATATTTCGGACTGTATTATTCTTTCATTTCGGACTGTATTATTTATTCGGACCCTCTGCGCGAGGGCAATGTTGTAATAAGTGTGGGTGAGTATGATGTATGTCTTCCAACCCCACGTCTTTCTTCCCTTTTATTTATCCGCTTATGATGGTTAGATTAGGGCATATTTCAATTAGCATACAGTATGACAGCATGTTTGCATCATTCATCTGTTTTGCACGCACCGGGCTCGGCGCATCATACAAACTGCATTTGTATTTCAATTCCAAATTGAATACGTGTTAGTTGTAGCATTCCATATGCCATGTTTAGAATAGCCGAGCCTGCTATAGTTGCATCTTTGCATGTGTTGCATTAGGCATTTCTATATAACTAGGATCATGCATGATTTCTAATCGGTTTTCTGTTTTGGCTTGGAGTACTCGGTGAGTTTTATGCTTTAGCATCCTTGCATGCGTGTGAGTGACTGCCATGAATAGCATGCTTACCATGAGGCTATGTGCTTATGTGATATAACTGCCTTAAATGCCTGTGGGTGGAGGTTGAGTTACTTGGAGTGGAACAAATCATTGACTGTTTGTTTTAAGCCCACTAGATAGTGGCAAAATCATGCTTTCTAAGCCCACCTGAGGGTGGAAAATCCACGTCTTAGCCTACCTGCGGGTAGCACCATCAAACCATTTTCAAACAAACAAACATGAAATGTTTTGTTCCAATTCAGGTGATCCAGTCTATACTTGTATGCTGTGCGCATCACATAGTAAAACTAGGCTAATAACCGGAATAAGAACACACAATGTTTTCAAAAATAGATGTCATGGTTAGTAGAGGCCGGTCTTTGACCGGGCGAGCGGGGGTGCTCACGAAGTGACCTTCCCCAATCGTACCCAAGTTCCCGAGCCGAGGCAACTTTGGTGATGACGGACACGTGGCCTTTGGCACCGAGTCAGGGTTTCCTAAATTTCCCATAAAAAAACATTTAGGTGGCGACTCTGTATCTGGCAAAGCAGTCCATGTTTGGCACTTCTTTCAAAAAAATCTGTTTTCCAAACGATTTGCCGGATTTGGACTCTTTGGTTCAAGATTAAGAACCGTGACATTTTGAGTCCTTCGAACTGTAGTGACCCAATATCGAACCGTAACGGGGGGACTCGCACTCCTCGCCCGGGATGCATTCGGGGACGTCTACACCTAGATGACCCCTTTTATACAACTTACCCCCGCAGATGATAAATTGAACGGCCATCCGCCGTATTGCCCTCTTATCTTTGGCATTTGCCCCTAGTGGATAAACCTCATTTTCCAAGAAGTTCCAGATATCGTAATACTAGGGGTTTTGATCTTGTACTTCATCTATTGCGGCGATCAACTCGTAGACCGATGTATATCTCTATTCAATAATGATCGAACACATCCGAACTCCAAATGGGATATCTATCATGGAAAATAGAGTTGATAAGGCGTCAGCGAACCTGTTGTTCTCTCTTAATAGATAAGTGAAGGTTAGCTTCTCAAACCTAGGAATCAGAACATCCAAGGTCTGGTGATAGATATTCATTTTTTCTTCTTTGACCTTTCAGTCTCCTTTTGCTTGAGACACAACCAAGTTCGAGTCCCCAATGACGTCTAACCTTTTTGGCCCTAGTTCTAGGGCAGCTTCCAAACCGGCAATACACGCATTGTATTCTGCTTCGTTGTTAGATACTTTGAATTGGAGTTTGAAAGCTAAAGGTATATAGGAATTGTCGGGCAATATCAGCAACACCCCTATCCCATAACCGTACTGGTTAGATGCTCCATCAAAGTACATTGTCCAAATCTTTTCCTCGACCTATAGAATAACTTCACCTGGGAATAGGTATTCTACCGCTTCATCCCCTTCCACCAGGTGATCTGTCAGGAACTCAGCTACCGCTCTCCTCTTGACAAACTTGCGAGTGACATATTTCAGATTAAATTTAGAAAAAAGAAGCAACCAAAGGGCCATAAGTGCTAGTTTTTCGAAAAGATATTTGATGGGATCTAATCTAGAAACCAGAATTACGGAGCGAGCTAACAGGTAAGGCCTCAACTTGCTGGTAGCCCATATCAAGGCTAAGGAAGCCTTCTCTAACAGGGTATAACGGGTCTCATAGTCCAGCATTTTCTTACTCAGGTAGTAGATGGCTTTCTCTACCCTATCCTCAGATTCCTGAGCAAGCATGCATCCCATCGTTGTATCCGTTACTGACAGATACAGAATCAAGGGCTTACTTGGCTCTGGCGGCGACAACACAGGCAGGTTCTGAAGGTACTGCTTGATCTGCTCAAAAGCAAACTGACATCAGTCATCCCATTGGAATTTCTTTCCTTTCTTCAGGAGACCAAATAGTGGTTCACAAAATAAGGATAATTTAGAAATAACCGTCTTATGAATTGCACTTTACCTAGAAAGCCTCGCACCTCATTTTCAGTCCATGGTGGTGGCATTTCTAGAATGGCCTTGATTTTGGAAGGATCTACCTCGATGCCCCTCTGTGTGATCAAAAACCCAGCATTTTTCCTATTGTTACGCCAAAAGTGCACTTCTGTAAATTTAGCCTCAACCGATATTCTCTGATCCATTGGAAGAATTTCTTCAAGGCGGTGTAGTGGCCCTCTCTTTCCTTGGATTTGACAATCATGTCGTCCACATACACCTTGACCTCTTTGTGGACCATATCATGTAGGATTGTGGTTGCAGCCCGTTGATAAGTGGCCCCAACATTCTTTAACCCAAATGGCATCACCCTATAGCAGTAGGTTCCCCACGGCGTGGTGAAGGCAATCTTCTCTCTGTCCTCGAGTGCCATCAAAATCTGGTTATACCCGAAAAATCCATCAATCAAGGAGAGTAACGCATGGCCTGCGGTGAAGTCCACCAATTCATCGATATGCGGTAGAAGAAAGTCGTCCTTCGGACTAGCTTTGTTCAGATCTCTGAAATCTACACACACCCGAATTCTGCAATCTTTCTTTGGCACTGGAACAATGTCGGCCAACCAAGTCGGATACTCAGATACTAGCAAGAAACCTGCGTCTATCTGCTTGGTGACCTCTTCCTTAATCTTCAAAGCCCAATCCGGGCATATTCTCCAAAGCTTCTGCTTGACGAGTCGGGCCTTGAGGTCAAGAGGGATCCGATGCTGTACAATCTCAAGATCGATTCCAGGCATGTCTTCGTAGGACCACGCGAAAACATCTTTGAAATCTTTTAATAAAGTGACTAAGCGCTCGCATTCCTCCGAACACAATGTGGACCCGATATATACCAGACGTGAATCCTTCTCAGTACCCACATTAATTGGAAATATTTCATTAACAAGGGGTTTTACAAACCTCTCCTCCTCCCGATCAATCAAAGGTTTCAAAACCAGAGGAATTCTTTCCTCGTTGTTTTTATCAAAATTTGGAAGTCATGATCAATGCAATATACAAATGGCACTGAGAAGTACTCAAAACCTGCAGTGGCATTCTCATTCATAAATTCCAGTTCATCCAGTTCCTCGGTTACAACCAACTCAAAAAAAAAAAGAAAAGAAAAAGACAACGACAACCTGGACAAAACTTCAGCATCCGGGTTATCAACCCCAAGAATACCGGACCCAGACTCAGACAAATTGAAATCTGACTCCGACTCCACAGACTTTGTGGAATCAGATTCTAGTTCACTACCTGACTCAGAGCTACTGGACAAGAAGCCCTCCTCCAGCTGTCAAGTGAGGGACGGTGCATCAGATGCATCCAAGATACCACCAGAAAGGTCCACACCCGATTAGTCTCCGATCATGGAAACAGTTAGGTCATCCCCCAAGCTCTCCGGGTTGATCTGAGGATCCGAAAGAAAACACGCTAGTGCTGCTCCTACCTCAAGTTCACTACTGTTGGAATCACTTTATGTGCCCTTAGTAGCCTTAGCAGTTGGTTCAGTCTGTTCCTCTGTGTCACTATCTTGCAACTGCAAGTCGAAGAAAATCTCAAAGTCGGGAACCCGCTGCTTCTCAAAGTTGAACCAAGGTTTGGGGAAACCACAGAATGGGAAGTCTTCTCCCTCCCAAACAAAATAGCCATTCAAGGTTCCCTAAATTGGCCGGTGCACAAGCTCGTAGTGCTTCCCGCTTTGCTCTGCTCTGGCTCTTCCAGCCATTTCTTTCCCTTTCCTCACCCAGTCTTCTTTGGTGGGCGTATAGCTAAGACCAAAGGCATGAGGGTTATGTGGCACATCAGCCAATGCAGCGACGCCTTTCCGGCCACTCTTGCCTAATCCCATTTCGGGCATGTGCTACAACTTATTTATGAGATATACAGATTGGGCACTAATATATAGGCTCTCGTCAATAGCCAAGATGTTCTGCACCACCTAGGCCTTAGCCAAGGTAAACCCCGAAATAAACACATCCTCTTCGCCATGCACAATCTCCAACACAGGCGTTGTGACCTCTAGCGAAGGATGTATAGATGAATTCCCAAAGACTATGGCCACCCCTTTTCCATGGAGATACTTGAGCATTTGGTGGAGGGTGGAAGAGACAACTCTTCTTAGTGTAGCTAGGGTCACCCAAGTACTAGTTTAAAAGTGGATAGAACATCCAGGACATGAAATTCAATATCCTGTTATGCAGGTCCAACCTACACTCTAATCTGCACTATTCCCATCACCTCTCTGCTTGTATTGTCATACGCTCGGATCACCTGGGCTGTAGGCACAAAATCGGCCGATTTCAAGCCAATAGCATAAGTCGTATGGCATGGACAGACATTGATTGCTGACCTAGTGTCGACTAGTACGACTGGCACCCATTTTTACCGACACTCTATGGATATGTATAGAGGCTTGTTGTGTACAGAGCCTTCTAGCGGTAACTCTTTGTCGGAAAAGGTCAAAGTTGGCTCAGTGCCTCCTGAGAAGACTAATCCCACCAGTTGTTTCGAAGTAGTGTCGATGGATAACTTTGTTTTATCCATCGCTGTCAATACAACTTGTCTGTGCACTCGCGAAACCATAGCAGCCCCCAAATAGATACGTCAGCTTGAATCTTCTTCAACTGCTTCAGTACAGCCTCTTCTTCTAACTATTTTTTCTTCTATTTCTCTGCCTCTTCGTCCTTCCCAGATGCCTCAAGTTGGTCCAGATGTAGTGGTTTGAAATATCGGCCATTTCTTGTCATATGGTTGACTTTCTCTACATACCAGGCATTGTCAAAAAGTCCTTATCCCCAATCTTTATCAATGTGGGCAAGATGCAGATCATCATCTTCCCACCACATTCCTCCGACAACCGACAAGCAATTGTCCGATTCAAGTCTAAGTGTTCCCTCAGCAATAACATTCCCCATGGGGTGTTAAGCTATTCCAGCTTTCTGATCACTTTCACTCATTTCCTGCCCAAACTGCTCTAGTGCATCTTCTTGTTCTGTATGTACAGTGCTAACAATGCCCAATTCCTGAGTCAACTGTTCTTTACCAGTGCCTTTCAGTAGTTTCCCTTTCCTGTTGGCCAGTCCGGCCATCATAGTGGTTCTCGCTTTCTGTTCCTCCATCTTCAGTTCAGTCTCCTCAGCTACATCAGGTTCATCACTTAACCATCCAAAATTGTCCATTGACCCGTTCAGATCAAACCAGTTAATGTGCACGTCCCCTTGATCTTGTTCATCAAAGAACTATAAATTGTCTATATCCTCCTCCAGGTCGGCTAGATCATTTAATCCCTGACTTGGTCCATCTTCTCAGACTACACTGATCTCTATCCCAGTCGGTAGCACCATTTCTAGCTTAGCTTGATTGATTGGCACAACATAACAGCTCGGGTCATATGTCCCTCCAGACAATCCTCAAAGCCCTCAGGCAACAGACTGGCATTCTCCACCAAGGATAACCTCCCTTCGTTTTCCACTGTCACCACCATGGGTTCGGGTTAGAGTGAGGACGCACTCATCATGCACAAGTCTATGCTCTCAAGGATGAACAACGCTGGCTTAGGTAGGTGGGAGGGAGTGATGTATATACTGGGGTCGTAAGGGATGGCCAGTGTATGGATAAGGTTTATTTGCCGGGGTGAAGGAGCTTGGTTATGTGTTGGGAGAGGATTTGTAGTGACGTTGGGTTTTTTGGGAGGTGCTATCACTTTATTGTCAATGAGATCTTGAATCTCATGACCTAATTTGAAGCACAGATCAGAATCATGACCATGCTGTTGGTGGAAAGCATAGTATTTGGCTCAGTTGTGTTTCGAAGGGAGAGGATTGGGCAGTGGGCGTTATTTTAACAGATTAAGATGTCACTTTTTGATTAGGACCCCTAGGGCTTTGGATAAGGACATGTAAAGTGGGGTGAAGACCCTCTGGCCTCGGGCCTGATGGCTTGAGGTTTGTGAAGTTGTGTTGGATGTACTGGCAAAAGAGGTGGCAGTCTTGGGTGTAGTGCTGACCATGCTCACATCCGAAGGCCGTGTAGAAGTGCTACTAGTCGTGGCTGCATTGAAGCTGTGTGTAAAGGACCTTTTGGGCTGTTCCTTCTCATGGTCTATCAGACCCTATTTCATTGCATCCTTAATTTGCACCCCTATTTCATGGAGCTCAGCAAATGTAAATAAAGGCAAGACTATCATTTTCTGTAATAATCTTCCTTGCAAGTTACGGACCACCATTCTGATCTGGTCCTTCTCAGAGGGCCAGATAGTCATCATGGAGGCCTTAGCCCTCCACTGGGTCACAAAATCCGAGAAACCCTCTTTTGGCTCTTGACGAGTCACTTCGAGATCGCGAGTAGTGATCTCAATCTGAGTATTGTAGAAGTACTGTGCTATGAAGGCCTCGGCCATTTCCTTCTAGTTTCTCTTCACATAGTCTTTAAGCTTGGCATTCCAGATGACTGCTATACCTGACAGGGTCCGACCAAAAAGTGACAACTTTTGTAGTCTGGAGAGACCCATCGGTCATAGGATATTTGAAAATAGCCACAAATGGACCATAGGATCCCCAGAACCGTCAAACCGGTCTATGTGCGGCATCTTGAATCTATCTGGTAGAGTTACTGCTGAGTCAGTGTATCCATCCTCAATATCAGGGATTGAATTCACGCCTTGAGCCTGTTTGAAGAGCTTTTCTAGCTTGTTGACCTTCGATGCAGTGGGATCAACTTTGAATTCTACGGTGCCTCCATTTAGTAGACTGGTGCCTTGGAGGTCTGAGGTGGGATCGGATCTGCCGGAATACCCGCATTTTCCTAGACATTAATTGTGACCCTGGGTGTTGGAATTCCTGCTAGGGGTGCATGTGATGCTGAGGCTACTGCCGGTTGCGGCTGCTGTTATTGAAGCCTTTCTATCACTTCTGCTTGGCAGGCTACAACCTCGGCTTGGCGAGCTGTGGTCTTAACTTGGCCAGTAGCGTCTAGCTGCATAGTCTCAATAGTCTGCTGGAGCTAACGAAGCGTATCTTCCATGCTGACTGGTGAGCTTTGAACTACCAGAACCGGCGAATACTCTCTGTTTGGAGTAGAAGTAGAAGACTAGACCTGATTGGGCATAGGCAAAGCAAAAGGTGACTGCTGAATTGGTGAATTCTAACTAATCCTCCTCTTTCTAGTAATCGGTGGGAGTGAAACAAACACTGGCTGTCCCCTAACTAGATCCCCAAATCTGCAAATCCTTCTAACTCGGATCCAGAGTACATGGGGGGTAACAGAATCATCTGAAGCAATGGTGAAAGACTACCTTGTAAAAAGAAAATAAAGCTAAAAGAAACAAAAATCAAAAACCGCATAGCACCTCGGCTCAAACAAAAACAACACACAGTTGCAATCATAAGCTGGACAACTGCACTCAACACTAATTTCTGCCCCAAAACTAATGCCTAGACTTTCAACTGATACATACATTCCTGCAGAGTTTCATTCTAAAAGCACGTATCAAGCAAGTGAGAGCCAAACACCCTTATGATGGGGTAGGGTTACCCTGTCCTAATTTCGTTAGGAGCTAAGGATTCACTACGCAAAACAAGTGGTTTCATACAATTCCTGTATTCGGGTAAGCAACTTGTCCTAGTTTGGAACAGTCTCTATGGCTTCCGATATGCAACTAGGTCAATTGGTCAAAAAGGATACCTCAACAAGACTACCTAATATACCTCTCGTACCTAACACCAAGAAGTGAAAGGAGGATCAAACGGTACAGCGATAGTCCAGATCCAAAAGTTGTGTTCCCATCATGGTACAGTCCACAACCAGTCAGCCTTTTGGCAAGCTTTTCCAAGCAAGCCTCTGGTAAACCGCTCAGGAATAGCAGATGGCAAACATTGTGACTTAGGCGCACCAATGCAAACGCAAATGCAAAGAAACACATAAGTGTAGATAAAACAACATATCATGAGTTCGAGTCAAATTCTCTAAATCCCTAGCAGAGTCACCAGAAACTGTGGACTCGTCTTTTTCCGCACCCCGCCTTTCAGAAAGGGTTTGGAAAAAAGGCCTTAGAGTTCGGACTCCCGCGGTTCTGAATCTAGTCTCACAAGTGCAATGTGAAACTGATAAACACCAAAGAGTCCAAATCCAGCAAACCTTTTTGGAAAATCGATTTTAAATCAAATAATGCCAAAATTGGACTGCTTTGCTAGATACAGAGTCGCCACCTAAATATTTTATTTTGGAAAAATTTAGGAAACCCTGACTCATGTCGAAGGCCACATGTCCGTCATCACCAAAGTTGCCTCGGCTCGGGAACTTAGGTACGAGAAGGGAAGGTCTTGAAATGAGCACCCCCCGCTCGCCCGATCAAAGATCGGCCTCTACTAATCATGATATGCATTTTTATAAACATTATGTGTTCTTGTTCCAATTATTAAACTAGTTTTACTATGTGATGCGCACAAGTAAGTATAGACTAGTTTGCTCAATTTGGAATAATTCAACTCATGTTTGTTTGTGAAAATGGTTTGAATTTGCCACCTCAAGTGGGCTTCAAGTTTGCGGATTTGCCACCAAACATAATGGGCTTAAAACATGATTTGCCACTCAACAAAGTGGGCTTAAAACGCACATCCGTTGAATCGTTCCAATCCAAACAACAAGCCTTCATCCATAGGCATTCATGCAGTTTAGCAAGTAAGCACATAGCCTCATGACAAGCATGCTAATCATGGCAACATTCACACTCATGCAAGCATGCTAAAGTGTAAAAACTCACCGAGTACTCTAAGGCAAAACAAAAACTAGTTAGAAAGATGCATGATCCTAACTATGTAAGACACCTAATGCAACACATGCAATATGCAATTAATAGGCTTGGCTATTAATATGGCATATGAAACAATTTAATAACATGTGGTTAAATACGTATTCAAAGAAGCTATTAAAATGACAATGCATTTTGAATGATGCGCCGAGCCTCGGTGCATGCAAGACAAATAAATGGATGCAAGCATGCGATATGCTAATCCAAACATGTCCCTAATCTAACCATCCAAAGCGATTAAATAAAAGGGAGAAAGACGTGGGGTTGGAAGACATACACATACGCACGCACAAAGGAAGGTCCAAATGAATAAGCTAACTAACTAGCTATGCTAATTAAACTAACTAATTATTACAAACCAAATTAATTAACTACTTCTAGCTAATTAATGCTAATTAAACTAACTAGCTAATCCCGGCAAGCGAGGAACGCATGTATGCTTGATCCTTCACTCGAAAAAGCCACTGCTTTGCTATTGCAAGTCTCTATTTGCACAAATGATCACTGAAAATTGTGCCAACTTCCAGAACACTTCTACTCCACCTTAGGAACATACTGTGCAAAAACCATTGATGGCCAACATAGGGACAAGGGGCCGGTCAGCTACCATTGGTGACTAGTCAGCCAATGCTGCTTCACACCTCCATGCTGCAATAGAGAGCAAAACAAAGCAAAACAATGTATTCTCACAGGTTGTCTGTACTGTTTGCCTTCCTTATCATCACACAAGCTCAAAGGAGAGAAACTCTTGGCCCTCAAACCATCAATCAAGCAATTTCCATGCATGATGGCTAAGGGACCAAGTTTGTACAAGTTCAATAAATGCACAAACAAAACCAAAATGACCACCACCCTATCATGCATGATCAAGGGCAATGGTGACCTAGGAAAATGACACATTTCATTACTTTTGAGTATGAAATGTCTCATTTTCCTTGTGTTCGAATTAACGTCTGATTTGAACACATGCAATGCAACACAAAAAATGCTTACGTTGCACATTTTTACTTACCTATTTTGTTTACTCATTTTAATTACCAAACCATTCATTTGTCAATTTGTCCATTGGTGAGTGTCTTCTAAAGTGAAAGAAGTGTCAACCAAGGGGTAGTTCAAGGCATGAGGGAAGCTTCATGACGTTGGTAATGAACCCTCAAAGGAGGATTAAACCATTAAACATGAGCCTCAACCTCAAGCTTAAACAACCCTAAGGTTGAAACAACCCTCAAAATAAATGAAAAAGTGAAGAAGTGAGGGAGGTTGCAGAGATTGTATGTGCTGAAATTGAGTGATAAAAATACTAAAAACATGCAACCAACTCACACCAATGAAGGTTAAAGCCTTAAAACACTAAACTAGTGAAGGAATTAACACTACAACTATGCAAAACAAGACTCAAACAAGATAACCAGCCCAAAATAGAGCTAAAATAGATTATTTTAGGAGCAAAAACATGCTAGACTTGAGCTAAGTTAAGCTAGAAAAGCATGCTAACATGTGAAGCTAACTAGGCATGCAAACAAGACGTGAGGAGAAGAGGCTAACCCCTCCAATTTTAGACTTCAAAATAAGTTTTTGGCCATTGAAAATGCTTTGAAATTCAGTGGTTAAAAGGCCCAAAAAAGTTGGTTTGAAAGTGATGAATGCAAAGCACAAAAACTATACAAGCTAAGAAGCAAAAAGTGTGGACCACCCCTAACTAAAAAGAGGCTTAAACCATCACTTTTAAGACACAAAAATAGAGCTTCTTATGGTTCAAAACCAGCCTCATAAAAATTTAAAAAGATGAAAAAAATAAGTCTACTAAACAAGTGAACAAAGCAAGTAAACTACCTATTGAAGCAAAGAGCAACTTTAGGCACAAATCCAAGCTAAAACCACTTGCTAGAGCTCAAAACAAGTCTCAAGGAACCTCAGCTTAAAGAGAAGTAACTTTGATCAAGGTAGTGTATGTAAAAGTGTAGAGAAAACTAACTACAAAGCACAAATTTGCAAGAGAGAGAGAAATCTAGAGAGAGGGGAAGAGAATTTTGCTCAAAAATTGCTAACCTCCCAAAATGGGGGAGGAACCCTCATATTTATAGAAAAACACCCTGTAAGCTTGGAAACATTTCACCATACACGTGTAGGGAGATGCAGCTTATTGTGCTAATAGCTGGCACAACTGTCCACAAATATCTGGAAAAAGGCATTGGTGGCCGACCGGCCACACCTCTGGCCGACAACCCATGGTGGTGGCCGACAGGTCACCAAAAGGTTCCAGACTAAAAAATAACAAGAATTGGCCCAAAACTAAGCACAAAACAGATAAGGTTTCAAGGCTTAAAGGCAGGGCACTCCACCGAGAACTTCGAGCACTCAAAATGAACACATGCAATCATAATCATCGAGTGCACAAGCGATGACATCTGAGTCTTGAGGATGGTCAAAAATGGGGTGTCTATAGGAAGGCACAGAGGAGCAATGGGAAGAAGACTAATCAGACTAGAAAAATGAGCTCAATTCGGACAAAGAAGGAGGTGCAGGCTTAACTGGTGGAGAAAAAGCAAAGAGAAAGACATGTTCAGCAAAAACAACATGTCTGGAAACATGAATTTGGCCAGTAGCAGGATCAAGACACCTATAGCCCTTAGTAGATGGAATATAACCAAGAAACACACAAGGCACAGACCTAGGTTGGAGTTTATGAGTAGCATAAGGCTTAAGCCGTGGATAGCATCTGCAACCAAAGGTTCTGAGCAATGTATAATCAAGAGCATGTTGGTACAACACTTCAAAATGAGTGAGAAAATTGAGTTTAGCAGTAGGAAGTCTATTAATGAGAAAAATAGATGTGGCAAGAGCATCAAACCAATAAGCAAGAGGTAATGAAGAGTGATGCATGAGAGCAATGGTGGTCTCTATGAGATGTCTCTGTTTCCTCTCTGCTACTCCATTTTGAGCAGGTGTGTGTGGACAACTCAACTGATGTTGCATGTCTTGACTCTTTAAGAAATCATGAAACTCGGTGCTAAGATATTCACCACTATTGTCACTTCTTAACACTTGTAATTGATTAGAAAATTGAGTTTCAACAAACACTTTGAATTCCAAAAACTTAGGAAAAACTTCACTTTTATAATGAAGAGGAAACAACCATGTAAACTTGCTATAATCATCAATGAACAGCATATAATATTTGTATGTAGAAACAGATGAAGTGAATGGCCCCCATACATCAGAGTGAATAAGGGCCAAGGGCTTATTAACTGTACAATTAGACAAGCTAAAAGAAAGTCTATGACTTTTGGAAACACAACAATGTGAGCACATTTTATTATCAACAACAAATGAAACATTAACAGATAAAGAAGGTAACAAATGATGAGTAACAAAGTGCTGAAGTTTCCTTGAAGAATGATGGCCTAATCTAAAATGCCAATGAGAAGAATTAACAGTGGATTGAAAACAAGCTGGTAAAGAAGATGCAAATGCAGGAGATGGAGCAACACTAGGAAGATGATACAAACCATGGGAATGAAAGCCTTTATATAGCACCTTCTTGGTAATCTTGTCATGTATGATAAACATATCTTTATCAAATGTAATAGTGCAATGATTATCAGAAATAAGCTGATGGACAGAAATTAAGTTAGAAGAAATGGAAGGTACATGAAGCATGTTTGAGAGATGAAAAGGAAAGAATGGAGTAGGGAGAAGACCTTGACCAGTGTGATGAATAGGTAAGGTAGTTTCATCACCAACAGTGACCTAACCATGTCCATGATATGGTTGATAAGAAGAGAGATTGTTCAAATCATTGGTGATATAACTGGTAGTTGCAGAATCTAAAAACCAGTTGGTGTTGTTGGGAGAATTGGCACCAGGAGAACCAGTAGCAGACAGATTAGTATTGGTAATATAGGCTTGATGAGCTTAAGGTCTTAGAGATTGAAGAGAGGTGTCCAACCTGTACCAACACTCTAATGTTGAGTGATTTGGTTTCCTACAGATTTGGCAAATCACTTGAGAAGAATTAGATACAGCAGAGTGAGTAGCAAAACTTGACTGATATGATTGATATCCTCTGTGACCTTGGCCTTGATGATTAGGAGATCTGCCTCTGCCTCGAAAATTAGAATTGCTAGAATTTCCCTTAAAGAACCTGCTGCCAGTTCTTTCTCTTCGACCTCTGTAAGAGCCACCTTTATGAGAAGTTCTTGAAACATGATAAGCAAAAGGAAGTTCTGAAGCATGAGCTTGCTTAGATGAGGATTCAACACGAATTGATTCAGAATTTAACAGAGAACATAACTCGCCAATAGAAATGGTTTCAACTCTAGTTCTAATTGTTGTTTTGAATGCATTATATTCATCAAGCAAACCATTAAGGATTAGTAAAACCAGATCCTCATCATCAACAGGTGATACAGCTAAAGCTAATTGATTAGCAATTGACTTGATCTGAGTCAAATAGGCTTCCATTGTGTGGCCTTTTTTAACAATATGATTAAGCTTGTTCTTCAACTGGTGAATATGTGATCTTGACAAAGATGTAAAACGTTTGAGAAGAACACTCCACACTTCATGATTTGTGGAACAATGAAATACAAAAGTGAAGATAGATGGTAAGAGAGTTGCAGTCAAGCAACTGAGAAGATGAGAATCAATTAGCATCCAATGTGTATACTCTGGATTCAGAATCTCATGATTGTGTTCATCGGTGATGGTGGATGATGGACATACCTGTGTGCCATCAACAAAACTGAGAAGCTGTGTAGCTTTCAGAATATTCTGAACTTGATTCTTCTAGATAATAAAGTTTGTGGAATCAAGTTTGACATTTACAAAAGAATTCAAATTTGAAATGAGTAATGCAAGATTTAGAGGTATGGAAGATGAAATGGATGAAACAGCAAATGAGGACAAATTCAAAAATGGCATTGAAGACGCCATTGATGAACTTTCAAGAACCAGTGCTCGCAAGAGTCTGTGGCTCTAATACCATAAAAAAAACTTTGTAGAGATCAAATCTTATCTATTGATTCAATTGAATTTACAATTACAGAGACTAAGATATTTATAAACCACACTAAGTAACTTTGATTCAAGTTAACTAAACCATAACAAGCCAACTAACTCTAGTTTACTCTGTAACTACCTAACTATCTAACTGATGCAGTGGCTTAGCTATTGCAGTTGTTGTTGAAGCTGTCGACTGACTATGGTGGCTGGAGCTGGACTGCAACTTAGCTGAAGGAGCTTGATAGCTATCATGGCTAGGCTCTTTATCAATGTTGATGCACTTGATCTTCTTTAGATTTAGCTAGAGCACTCTCTGATGTGATGATACACCTATCAAAAATTAGAACTCGAAAGATAAAATAAGACGAAACACATATTTTATGAACCATACAAATATTTTCTCTTTAATTTTTTATTTATTTATTTTTTTTTTGTTGTCATTTTCTATATTTTTCATGATACTCTGATTAATGAAACAGACCAGTTGGATAAAGCTAGCAAAATGCGTAATATTGAAGTTTCTAGCCAATTGAATATCAATTGGAGGCTTTCTTTATCTCTTTTAAGATTCTTCTTGTATTTTGATATGTTTTTATAAGACTACTTATGCTCGAATGTATAATGTACTAATTTTTGTACTTTCCAATAAAATAAAATAAATATATATATATATATATCAGCTTGTTTTAATGTTGCTTGAAATCTTAATCAAGAAAATTTCACATGGACCTTGTTTTTTTCACTTAGTTGACTTTGGTATCTGTAGGTGGCCCTAGGCTATATATGTGTTAAATCTGAGTAGATGGTAGGCTTGTGGATGTTCCCATCCTAATGCATTATGATGTGACTCATATAATACATGATTTTCCTGGAGGAAATAATAATATATCTACAATCTGAAAATAATAATATAAATAATAGATATAAGTGCATATATAGGGATATAGAATTCTGTTAGACTTGGTGCTCTTCTGTTGCTATTCTGGTGGCTAAGAAGCTGGGCTATTGAATAGAGGGTTGATTGTTGTTTTGAATGTTTGGTTTATTTGAATAAAGATCATGGCAGCATTTGCATTGGTCTCTGTTTTGTAGGATTAGACTGCTTAGGGTGTGTTTGGTAACGTTTACGTTTTCAGTTTATATTTACAAAAATTTTATAAACTGGTTTTTGTTTATTTTTTGTTTATTTTTAGAAAAACATAAACTACAAACGCGTTTGGTAATTGACAAAATGTTTAAAAAATTTTAAAAATATAAAAAATAGTGAGAAATGGCAAGTGGTGGCAAGTGGCGGCGGAAGACGGTGGTGGAAAGTGATGACGATGGGTGGGTGGTGGCGGGTGGGTGGTGGTGGTGGTAGTGGGTGGGTGACGGTGGCGGATGGTGGGTGGTAGCGTGGGGGGTAGTGGTGGTGGTGGGTGGTGGGTGGTGGGTGGCGGATGCGGGTGGTGGTGGCGGGTGGGTGGGTGACGGTGGTGGGTGGTAGCGAGTGAGTGGTGGTGGCGGGTGGTAGGTGGTTGTGGCAAGTGGGTGGCGGATGGCGGGTGGTGGCACACTACAAGAAATTGCACTTTTGGCAACTACTTTTGGCGACGACGTCAATTTTTCATTGCCAAAAGTATATTTTTGGCGACACAATGATCAATTTCGTTGGTAAAAGTATACCTTTACCGACGCAATTTGCTACCGTCGCTAAAAAAGCATAACATTCTTTTAGCGCCAAATTTTTTGGTTGGCGCCAAAATTTGAGAACTTTTAGCTACGAGGCTTATGTTTTAGCAACACAATGAGCGTTGCTATTAGTGTGCATACTTTTGGCGACGACAAGTTGGCGTGGGCAAAGAGTTAACCATTTAGCGACGATAACACTATTCGTCGGTAAAAGTTTTGCTAGTGGAATGATGTGATATAGTGATTTGTATTTTTTATTACAATTTTTCAAAGAATTTTAAATATTCTAGTTACTGAATTGTAAAATTAAAATGATCATTGAATTAGATCACAAAATGAACCCATTAAGCCCAAACACACTCTTAAGTTGAGATGACTAATTTGAGATAATTTAAACTTTTTCAAAGAATATGGTTAGATTATCAATTTCAATATGTTTGGTTTTATTTTCAGAAACTAGGTTCAATTTTTTTTCCTAAAAAATTAAAAAAAAAATTGGGTGAAATAAAAAATACTATTATTTTGTATATTTTTTATCTTTTACGTCATAAATACTTTTTAAAATTTTAAAGATATAATTTTGATTTTTATTGCTCTCAAATTATTTTTAATTTTTTCAAAAAAACGAATCAAAAAATTGTTTATTATTATTATTATTATTATTATTATTATTATTATTATTTTGGTTGTGATCTGATTATTGGGCGGTAGCAAATTCCCTCTTAAAATTCCCTCTTTTTTTTTTCCCTCATCAAATCTCCCTTCATCCATCTCCACGATTTCACTCTTCACTACTATAAAAATAGTTAAAGATCACACTTTGACAATTGAAAATATCTAACTTTTAGTGGAAGTGTGATAAAAAAAAATTAGATTGATATTTTAATCACACTTAATTTAAATGAGTGTGATAATATTTATTTTTAATCTCTTTAAATAAGTGTGATTCTATCTTCTTTTTTTAATCATAGTTTTTAAATAAGTTTGATTGTATGTATTTTTTTTTAATTTTAATTTTATATAAAATAATTTCCTCTTTTCTGATTCATAAAAATTCAAACTGCCTTGACCTTTTTATTTTTATTTTTATTTTTATTTTTATTTTTTTTTATTGCGTAGTAGAGCAACCCACACACACCAACACAGCACAATTCAATTCATTTTTTTTTAGATTCCCAAACCTATATCTCACTCACTCCTCTCTCCAAACCCTAACCCTACATCCTTTGATCGGCCGCGACTACAAGCAGCAACGGCCTGCAGCGACGGTGAGCGACTGAGGTCTCCAAGATACAAAACACAATAGGTTCAAATAAATTGTGCCTTTTATGTTTCTAAACGTAATCTGAAGAATATGAGCAATTCGATAGGCCATAACTTGATTCACCATAATTTGCTTGCTCTTGTGGTGCTAGAGCATCAAAGTAAGATCAATTCCTCTTGCATTTCTGGTTACAATTTGTTTCAAGTTTAGGCAAATTCACAGATTCGAAAGTCGCATATCACTTCCAAATTCTGGGGGAAATGTCTGAATTTACAGAAAATGAAGTTGCCGATGGGAACAAATCGAGTGCTTTCTGTTTTTCCTCAGTCTGTGTTAGCCACCGATCCAACTTCTAAGGTACACTATCAATTTCTAACCTATTTTTTTTTCCCCTTTGCACCGTTTACGTCATTGTGTTCAATTGAATGAATTTATTAGTCCAATTGATTATCTCGTTAGTATTTTTAACTCAAGTTTATAATTTTTCCCACATGCCACTTATTTGTTTAATTTTCATATAAATTTAAAAAAAAAAACTCAATTGAACCAAATTGAGACAGAGTGATAAATTCATGGTTAAAATCGAGTCAATTGAAATTATAGAGAGTAAAATGACACAGGAAGTAACAAAGTACATAGAATACCATTTTAATTTGCCCATTGAATAACTTTTGGAATCAGCTTTTGGGTTTTTTCCATTTTGGTTGAAAATTTCTCAATGTGAAGAGCAATGACATATTACAAACGATGATTTGAGTTACTGGTTTGGATGTCAGTTATTTTTTACTATTTCTTTCATTGTAGCAACTTACAGAAAGTTCAACCTTGATGGAAATACGAAATTACAGGTATTAACACCATAGGCTTTTGCATTTGTAATTGACCCCAGAAATTTTGTTGGGTTTAGATGAATTCAAATACCTAAATCTTTCAGATAGATAATGTATTCAACATGAGATTCTTGTATCCTATCCAATTGAACAGGTGGTTGTTAGTGCTCCTACTTCAGGTTCTGTATCAGAAATAGATATGCAGGTCACTAATACTAGTGGCACCTTAGTTCTCGTTAGTATTTTTCTATTGAATAGGACTTAGAAATTAAGAATCAAGGATAAGCAGAGCTCAGCCCATATAGTCCATATAGTCCATCTACTGGATGTCTGTTGTTTGCTACAGTTTTATTTGGGCTGCTGGATTTCTGGATTGGTTTCAATGGTTTTAATCTGTTTTGCTTCTTATGATTTAGTAGCTGTCCAGAGTTTTCAGATCTGTGAATTGGGGTTTAGTTTAGTTTCCAAGCAGTGGTATTGTTCCTTAAGCCTCATCTGCTGTTCAGATTTATCAGTAGTGTGGAATGGAGCTTCAAGGCCAGATGATTTTAGGTGGGGAATGGATTGCTGATGGATGTTGATGGTTGCTGCTTATAAAAGGCCTCAGAAAATGTTCTTGTGAAATTGGAGGGCTCAGAAGTGTTTGAATGAATGCTCTGCAGTTTTGTTTTTGGAGTTCTGGGGTGGATTGCTGAGTCTGGGACTCTGCTACATTTTCCCTTTGTTATCCTAATGCTCATCAGGTTTCTGGGGTGAAATGCCGAGTTTGTATGCTGCTAGTTTGATCTGTTGTGGCAGTGTTTGGTTGTTTTCATTCTGATTCTGTTTTTTTTTTTTTTTTTTTTCTCTTTGTGTTGGTCTCTCACCAACTGGAGCTTGGAGCTTCATGTAGCTCCGAGCTCCTCTTTATTGATGTACTCTATCACTAGTTGTTTGATTCCATTAAAAAAGATTCTTTTTGCTGATCAAAAAAAGAAAAGAAATTAAGAATCAAGGTTTTACAATCTATAAAGATTTTTTTCTTTTTAGTAAGAATGTTTTCGATTCAAATTTGCGTACTGTAGAGTGGTTTTGTTCTAGTTGTCAACATTATCATTATATTGGACTATGTAAGGGAAACAGATACAGTCGTAAATGGAAAAGGTATCTTGGAGAATTTATGCAATTTTTCTTCCCTTTTCTTCCTGTTTCCGGAAATTGATACTAACCTTGCAGTATTAAAAATGTTTATTTATTTTTTTTGCAGAATCATCCGTGATATTATTCAAAATCATCTTTTACAGGTGAGTCCATGACATTGTGTTTGGATAGATAATATTTAGACAACAATATTATGACATTTGAATCATTGAATATCTCTTCACTGTGGAAAGTACTTTTGTAAAGACTCAAAAGTTAGAATATTAAACATTTACATTCACTTATGTCCATAGTTGTTTTCTTCCTTTAGCTTATGAGGTTGATAGTTCCATATTAACCTCTTGTATCGTGCCTTTGGTGGATGCAGTTTATGTTCTCTTTAATGTATTTCAGCTCATTGAACTTTTCTGAACCAAACAACCTAGATTTTTTTGGACAGTAACATTTTGTCTGTAACTGGTTATCTGGGATGGAAAAATAGCATGAATTTCATATTTGGTTAAGTAATTGGCAGACAAAATTCCACATTTAACTTCTGCTACCTACGGGAAAGATCTGGCTACTACTTTTTTGCTAATTGATATTGCTATTGTTTTCTAGTTGTGATTGAATAGTTTGCATTCCATGGGGTTGGATGACAATGGTTTTAGTTACATTTTATAAGATAGATTTATCACAAACATGCATCCCCGTTTTCTTTCTCACTTTTTATTTAACATATAACAAATGTATACTATATCAACTGCAGGTTATTTGCCTTGTTGCTATGGAGAAGCCGGTTTCTCTTAAACCTGAGCATATCCGGGATGAGAAAGTGAAGGTGTGTAACATGATAACTTTCTTATAGAAACTGGATAACTACTTATGTCTTTTGCTTGTGTATATGCTTTGACAACATTAAAATACCCTTCTCCCAAAATTAAGATTGAAAAACTCTCTAGATACCTTTCCGATCAATGTAAAGAAAAGAAATATGATTCAAGGGGAAAAAAAAAAAGAAAAGAAGACTTCCATTTTCTTCGCACTTCTCTCTTTCTTTTTGACAACTAGTAGATTAATATCTACATGAAATAACAAAAACTATTTGAAATAGGCACTTAGTTGAGAGGGATATATGAATCGTTACAGACATTAAAATTTGATATGTTGTATGAATGTTGTGTTTGTGCTTATTATGAGATTCTCTTTTTATGATATATTAGACATTCTTTCACAGTTTTGTGATTTAACTTTTAAGTCCTAGACTTTCATGCCTTTTCCAGTTCCCCCTGATGATGTTAAGTGTAAAATTCAGGTCCTTCAATCAGTGCTCCCTATTAATGATCATGAGGTTGTTCTTGGACAATACAAAGGCTATATATACAGATGACCCAACAGTTCCTGATAACTCAAACACTCCTACTTTTGCAACTGTGGTTCTTCGAATTCACAATGAAAGATGGGAAGGTATGATAAAATATATACAATTTGATTTTGTTTGCTTTGTATTTTTATTTTAGATATCCTTCACAATTGAAGAAATTTTTTTTTGTGTTTTTTTATTTTATGTATTTCACTTTTTCTTAAGCATTGGATTAACTTAATAGAAATTCCAGACACCATCGTGTTCTGACTACAATGTTTATGAATTGTTTACTTCAGGTGTTCCCTTTATAATGAAGGCAGGGAAAGCGTTAAATTCAAGGAAGGCAGAAATACGTGTTCAATTTAATGTTCCTGGTGATATATTCAAATGTATGGTATCATATCATATCTGCTAGTATAATAAATTACTTCTCTTCACCTTCTGACCATCTTCTCAAGTCTTCTATATCATACTATATCAAATGGTAAAGTCTAGTTCTGATATAATAAAGATTGATACATATGAAAAGAAAAGGAAAAAAAGAATAAGCAACATTTTGGTATGATTTACATCAATTGAGTAAACTTTGCCGAATTACTACTGTTTCTAAGATATTACGTGAGGCCAATTTTGTTTGCAAATTATGACATCCTTACAAAACCACATATTATTGCCTCAATAACCCTTTTTCTTTGAATGTACCCATAAAGTCCTACAACAATTAACGGCAACTTACTGTTGAACTTGTATATTTCTTGTAGGATACTTTTGTACATATGCACAAGTACTTGCTATATTTAAAAACCTTTTTTTTTTGGCTATAAATGTTATGAAGTTCTATGGGACTTGCATGATGAAACTTGATTTCTAAATTCTAATCCGGAGAGAATTCACGTTGGCTTTTAGTTTTATTTGCATTTATCTCTGCCTTCCTCTCCCTTTCTCTTGCATTTTACCAAGGTTCTCTTTTAAATCTCCGTAAATGCATGATAGAATAAGTTCTCTAGAAAATCATTGGTAGAAGTACCCTCAAATTTCATACATGTCCTCTGACTTGATTACTCTCTCATGCAGGTCAAGCAGCCTGGCTTGGAAATGTCAACTGTTCAAAGCGAACTGGACTTGTCATATGGGCAACGTTATCAAGGGGTTACCATTCCAGAAGCTTATGAGCGCCTAATTCTCAACACGTATGGTTTAAATCCTTGCTTATTGACATTATGTGTACCTGTTACATGCCATATTTAAGGCCTTTGTTTTAAGTTCTCGGAGACATACAGTAATATTAGTTGTACTAATAGTGATAAATAATAATAAGAATATCACAAAGGCAAACCGTTTGATAACAAATTTGTGTTTTTGTTTTTTTCCACAGAATAAGGGGAGATCAGCAGCATTTTGTTCGTAGAGATGAGTTGAAGGTATACAGAATAAATCTGGGTACATATTTCGTCATACTGTACGAATTCGAAATCTTACAATGTGTAACTTTTTTTTTTTTTTTAAATTGTCAGGCTGCTTGGGAGATTTTTACACCTACGCTCCACAGAATCGATAATGGAGAATTCAAGCCAATTCCATGTTTTGCCTATCTTTGTTAGTTTCATGTTTTCATTTTGTTATCTGTTGTTTCTAATGTGGGTTCACAATTTGGATGTATTTGGGTATTTTAGTGACTTTACCTTTTTAAGTTTTATACATTGCTTCTAAAAGCAGTATCAATAGTGTTTTTTTTGCTTGCACATCAACTTTAGGTGATTTCATATCAATGTTATTAGTTTGTAATAGTGGTGCCTGAGGGATGCCTCTTGTAAATCTGTAAATCTTATAAAAATATATAAATTATTTTCAATTATTTTTGTTAGTAAATGTGTCGCTAAAAGTTTATTTTTGTCGACTCATATTGTGTTGCTAGAAGTGTATTTTTTGCCAATGCCAATTTGTCATTGTCAAACGTAAACATTTATCGACAAACAAATCGTCGGCAAATGGCAACATTTACGGACGTAAATGTGTTGCCAAAAGTTTACTTTTACCCACTCATATTGTGTTGCTAAATGTGTATTTTTTGCCAATGCTAATTTGTCGTTGCCAAAAGTGAAGTTTTATTGACAAACAAATCGTAGGCAAATGACAACATTTACCGACGTAAATGTGTTGCCAAAAGTTTACTTTTGCTAACGCATATTTTGTTGCTAAAAGTATATTTTTTGCCCATGCAAATTTGTGTCGCGAAAAGTGCCACATAATCATCATATTTGAATGACTTTTACCAACGCAAGGGAAATTGCCGACGATGGATGAAGGCTTTTATCGACGACTATGTTCGTCGCTAAAGGTATTACTTTTACCAACGCAATGATAATTTCGCCGGCAAAAACTTTTGCCGACTCACTTTTGCCTACGGGTTGCCAACGTAGCTTGATGTGTCGGCAAAACTCTTTGCCAACGAATTTTCCCTTTTAGCAACATATTTTGTTGCGTTGCGAAAAACGTAATTTCTTGTAGTGGCAGGTGGGTGGTGATGGTGGTGGATGGGTGACGGTGGCGGGGGGTCATGGGGGGTAGCGAGTGGGTGGGGTGGTGGTGGCGGGTGGTGGTGGCAGGAGGTGGCGGATGGCGAGTGGTAGCGGGTAGGTGGCGGGTGGTGGTGGTGGTGGGTGGGTGGGTGACGGTGGCGGGTGGTAGCGAGGGATGGTGGTGGTGGGTGGGTGGTGGTAGCGGGTGGGTGGTGGTGGTGGGTGGGTGGTGGTGGTAAGTGGTGGATGGTAGTGGCAAGTGGGTGGTGGTGGCAAGTAGGTGGCGGGCGGTGGATGGTAGTGGCGGGTGGATGGCAAGTGGGTGGTGGGTGGTGGTGGTGGTGGTGGTGGTGGTGGTGGCGAGTGGGTGGCAGGTGGGTGTTGGCTGGTGGGTGGTGGTGGCAGGTGTGTGGTGAGTGATGGTGGCAGGTGGTGGTAGGTGGTCGGTGGTGGTGTCAAAAGACGGTGGTGGAAAATGGTAGCGGGTGGTGGCTAGTGTTGGGTGGTAAAAAAAAAAAAAACTGAAAACTAAAAATGAAAATACATTTTTTGTGTTTTCATTTTTTGGCCAAATTTATAAACTGAGACCACTGATTTATAAATCAAAAATTTTACCAAACAAGTTTTTATTTGAGTTTTTTAAATTTTTGTAAATATAAACAGAAAACTGAAAATATAAGTATTACCAAACGGCACCTTAGCAATGACTGCAACTAATGGGTGTTTTTGGTGGACTGCAACTGATGTTGAGGACTGCAATTGGTGTTTTTGGTGGACTGTTGTTGTGTAGTTTTGTTTGGCTGATTGCTGGTTTTCTTTTCTTTGGCTCTGTTTGTTGGTCTCTCACCAGCTAGGAGGTTGGATGGAGCTTGAACTAGCTCCAAGCTCCTCTTTATTGATGTTATTTTTCATACTTTGTATGTGTTTCATCAATAAAGTCCTTTTTTGCCGATAAAAAAAAAAAAGAAAAAAGAAAAATATAGGGATATAGAACCTTTTTTGCAACTCAGCAGAGATAGTGATATGTCTTACTAATGGTATCATTTATTTATTGACAAATTATATGGTATTCCATGTATTTATTTATTTATTTATTTTGGTGTCAATTTGTTTTATATAGTTTCAATTTATTTAATTGACTTTGAATTTTAAATTTTGTATCAATTCAGTCTAATTAATAATATATGTTAAGACAACACGTGACCATTTTCAAGAGGTAAAATGTGTATTGTACTGCTCTCTCCCTATTCTCTCTACAACACCAACACCAACACCAAGGCTACCTACCTCTACTACAAAACATCTAATTAGTACAAGAATTTGCATTAATCATCGCCCTTGCCCTCAATTGTCATCTAATCTACCTTGATCTATCAATTATCACCCTTGCCTCAGCCGATCACCCTTGTTCTCTATTGATGGTTGATCAACTTCTTCCCCATTCCCCATCCCCATCTTCTTTCTCCCCATCCCATTCTCATTTAGGTTTAAGCCTACCCCTGCCTTCTCCTATCGAATACCTTTTCTCTCTCAACCTTCTTGTCGTCATCAATGCGTTTGATTTTAGTTTGTAGATAATTACACCTCAATTCTCATGAATAATAAAAACTAGATGCCATCAGCAATTAATAGGGATCATATTTAAGGTCTGTTTTCATATTTATATGCTCTTATATTGTATCTAGCTAGATTAGAGTCATTAGACTGGTTTCCAATCTTAAATCTTTTTTATTTTTTATTTTTTGCAATAGGAGATATTTATAATATAAAAAGTATTGCATCCAAACAATTATAGTCTAACAATTAAAGAAACCCAACAATCAAGAAAGATCGCCATAATTACAAAAAAAATAACATAACATAACAAAAAGGCACATAATAACGGAGAAAAATTATAAAATTTTGCTTTTGGTGCAATGATTGACCCTAGATCTCTAGACAGAACTTCACATAGATGGCCAACTGAAGTAACCCAACTAGTTAAAAAAAAAAGTCACCAACTCATCATACATTTGCTCTCATTTCTTATTAGGGCATATTTTTATTGGATTTCCATTTTCTTTTCTTTTTATGTAAATGTCATGAGTGGAGTGGATTGCATCTATATTTGAAACCGTGGTTAGAGATTACTTTTCTTTAGTGGAGCACTAAGAAGAAAGAGTGACATTCTTGTTGCCAATTTTATTTTTTTAATTCCACTTCCTAAATTCCAACTCAATCAAGAATGCATTAAACTAGTATTTTTTTTTTTTCCTTTTTTATCTGTTCTATACATGAGTTGCGTTTATAAATTTGAGTTTATGTAAATATTATTTTAATATAATAATTATTTTTCTACAACCAATTGAAAAATTATATGTCAAAGTTTAATAATCAAGTTTTAAAATGTTATTAATAAGTGAACCGATTAAAGTTCATTCTTCAAAATAATCAAAACATTGTATTCCTATGCAATTTCCCGTGTTTTTTGTTAGTTTTCCATAACTCAAAGCGATTAAGATAAATTTTACAAATTTAAATCCAGTTGAATTTAATTTGATATTTTCTTCCTTTTGCAATCATTGTGATATATTTTCTTATAAAGAGATTGTTTCAGATAAAAGCTAAAACTTTATGCATTCAGAACTAACAATTTCAATCCATAGAATTTCTGAAAATATATTGGAAACAATTTTTAAAAAAAACCAAAAAATTTATAAAAGACGTGTGTACTTGGATTTCATAAAGTGAAATTTCTAGTTGTACAAAGAAAATATTCTAAAAGGAGAGATTTTAAAATCTTTTTTTTTTCAAATTAAGAAAAGAAATATTAATAGCGTGAGAGTAAAGAGAGATTATCATAAAAATGGATGGGGAAGAAAATAATAATCTAGTCAACATATTATATTTGTTACATTAGTTACATTTTCTTTTCAAACACAAAAATATAATTGTTTTCCAAACTATCAATATTAATATATATATATATATATATATATGTATGAATGTATATATTTGGTAAACTATATGTAGTTAAATACATGTGTCTAAAAAAGGAAAAAAAAATTAAATGAATTTATTTTAATACTTAATTTTTTTTATTTCTATAATTTTTAATATATTTATCAGGTAATGATGACATCACGATTTCAATTCAATTCTAATTGAGCCTACAGTTAAACCAATGACCTTTGCCCCATCTAGGTTTTATAAAAAAAAAAAAAATTAATAATAATTGAGTGGCACACCTCTATACCTATGAAATATGGGGTTCACAATATAAAAATTAGCAATTTGGATAAAATATAACCCCCCCCCCCCAAAAAAAAAGACTTTTTATAACTATTGTCAATCAATTGTCATATAATTACTATCTTTTGTAAATCCACATGAATAATATAATAAGGTAATAAAAGACCAACCCCTTAAGAACGATTTGAAAAATAAGTCTGACATTAAAAGTTTTCATCATGAATGAGAGAGAGGGAGATTTGCGACCACCCAAAGGCAATGGAGGTTGGATCCCGGTCGTGAAGCAGTGGAGATGAGGTGGAGCTCGAGGTAAAGAAGTAAAGTAGGGCCTTTACACTGTATTTGTGGACAATCTTCCAAGTTCAATGGATGCTAAATCGCTGTTCAAGCTCTTCACAAAGTTTGACATAGTGAAAGATGTCTTTATCTCCTTTAAAAAAAGGAGAGTGTCAAACTCAAGATTGGGTTTTATGAGATTCGACTGTCCTACAGCATCAAATATTGCTATTCAGAAAGCAAATGGTCTTTTCGTGGATGACAAGGTTCTCGAAGTCAAAATTGCTTCTTATGACAGGAGCAATAGGGATGTGCACAACAGGAGACGGGCCCAAAACATCAGAGAAGCATTTGAACCAACCAAAAGCAGGGGTCAAGTACCATATGTTGGTCACAGATCGTTTGCAGAGGTACTAAAAGGGGGCACAATCACTGAAGCTAGGACATCAAGCACGACCATCAAAGTCAATGAAGATGGTCATGGTTGGCTCCATAAAAGTGTCATAATCAAACTCAATACGGATTACTCCACTAACAACATCAAAGAGGCCCTAAAGGAAAATGGAATAGCGCAAGCTGTGGTCAGAAAGGAGGGAGGTCGTGATGTAGTATTGACTTTTAAATCCCAAGAGGAGTTGTAATCAAACATCCACAATATTAAGGAACGGTTTAAAGATTGGAGTCAGTTTGTATTGGAATAGAAGCCAGGATCCAAATTCAGCAGGAGAGATGTGTGTGGTTAAGGTGTTATGGCATATCCTTAAACCTCTGGAATAGGAACACACTTAACAACATTGGAAGCTTGTGGGGGTCAGTTCTTCACTTGGAGGGTGATATTAGTCAACCTAAGTCCTTCTCCTACTCCAAAATCAAAGTGGTTATATCATGCATGGAGTTCATCTCCTCAACGATAAATCTGGAGTGCAAGGGTAAACTCCACCCTATACTTGTTTATGAAGACCATCTTGACAACCCAGTAGAGTCTTTTGCCCAATCACACAATGAGCAGGATGATTACAGCTCCAATGTTGGCTTCTGCAAGGTGGAGGAAGTTAATTTTCCAGAGAAGTGCTGCAAGGAGAAGGTTGATGATGATGTGGTGGCAAAGGGGTATAACCACTCTGGTGCTGCCATTGCGTGTTCCAATGAGGTAGCACATAGGGAGGGACTCATTTAGTGCTACAGTGGAGAGAAGGTTGGTATAGTGTTTGAGGAGACCTTGTGTGACGTGAGGCTCAGCAATGCTAGTGCAGTAGTGTAGCCACTCCATTTTTGACCAACCTTAAGACTCAGACGTCATCGATTGAGCGCTCGATGATTGTGCATGTTTGTGCTCGTTTCAAGTTTCCAGAGTTTTCGGTTTAGTGCCTTGCCTCCGGGCCTCTGAACTCTTTGTGTTTTGGCTCAGTTTGTGGACCAAGCCTTGTTTTCCCTTGCCTGGAGGGAGAGAGAGGTCTGTAGACCACTTTTTGTGGTCGTAGACCACTTTTCCCTCTCGTAGGCTAATTTCCGATTTCTGGAGTCTTCGGCCGCGCGCCTTGCCTCGGGACCGCTTAGCGTTCTCCTCTTAGCTTGGTGTAGACACCCCATTTTTGACTGACCTTAAGACTCAAACGTCACCAATTGAGCGCTTGATGATGTTGCATATTGTGCTCGTTCAGAGGTTGCGGAGTCTCGGCTGCGGGCCTTGCCTCTAGACTTCCGAACTCTTTTGTACCTTGCCTCGGTTTGCGAACCAGGTCCCGTTTTCTCCGTTTTCTCTTCCCGAAGGGAGGAAGAGGTCTCGTAGATCATCTCTCAGTGGCCGTAGGCTACGTTTCATGGTCGTAGGCCATTTTTCCCGTCTGGAGCCCGATTCCCGATTTTCGGAGCCGTCGGCCGTGTGCCTCGGTTCGGCACCGCTTAACCACCTCCGTTTGCTCCGGTTTTTGGCATACACCTTATTTCCTCCCTTTTGAAGGACACTATGGTCTGAGAGACCAACTTCGTGGTCGAACGCCACTTTCGGTGCCTAACAGCCTGTTTTCGGGGTCCCGAACTGCGTGTTTCGGCCCCCGAACCTCCGTTTTGCATCCGTCTTGGTTCATTTTTGGTTGCGACCTTATTTTCATTATTAGAAAGGTTGTAGGAGAGTGGGAGGCCAGCAATTTTTCTAAAAAACCAGCTTTTTTTGTCAAAAGTGGTTCAGTATGAATCCGGGAAGGAGGAAAACATCTGCGCGGCTTCACTGAAACGGGCATAACTCTTTGCACAAAAGGAATTACGATATGAGGCCACCACCGTTGGAAAGCTTACTTCCGGGGCTTCATTTTCCACTCAAGAATCTCCTAAGGACAAGTCCGGGCGGGGGAGATATGATTGGTTGAAGTAGGGGATCAATCCGGTTGGATCGAATCTGCGCGGCTTCACCAAAACTGGCATAACTTTTTCCACAGGAGGAATTTTAATGCACGGTTTGCAGCATTGGAAAGTTAACTTCTGGGGCTTCATCCTAGGGGGTGGCCGGCCATTTTCCCCTTTTGACCTGGTCGGCCGGCCACCTAAACTGGTCGGTCGGCCACCTTGCCTGGTGGCTGACCGCTTTGGCCCTTTTGACCTGGCCGGCCATTTTTCCCTCTCCAAGTGTATTACAGATGTACCCTCTGTTTTTCCCCAGACCCCTGCACGGGGGTTTGCCCTTTTGGGGGAAATTTAAATTTGATTTTCCCCCCCTTTTCCTCCACTCCTCCTCTATAAAACCAGCACCCCCACACCCATTTTGAGGGGTTACAAAATTTTGTTTAGAGCCTTGCTTATATCTCTTCCTCTCCTCTCTTCCAAGCCTCAAAACCCTAAAAGTCTTGCACCATTTACATTACAAGCCATAGCACAACACCTCCACACTCCATTCCAGCAACTTGAGGCTGTTTTTTAGAGGTTACGAGCACCATTTCTTGGTCCAAAGGCTGCTGGTTCATTGCTCTTCAAGGGTAAGCACACTTTTCCCTTAAACTAGTCTTTTCTTGCTTTATTTATAAGCCTTGCTTGCAAGCATTTTTGGGCTCCGATCCGAACTGTAAATAGTCATATTTTGAACTCCTTTTCATGTTTGATCAAGGGTCTTTCTCTGTTTGAGGTCTCCTCCTCACCCTTTGTGTTTAAACTCTCTTTTAGGCCTTTTTTTGCATGATATTTTAGGCTTATTTGTGAGCTATATTGGACTTGGTCATAAACTGTGAAATGTTTTGTTTTAAGCCCCTCTTCAACTTTGTTGAAGGGCTCTCCTCTGTTTGAGGTCAGCTTCTACCACTTGCCTCTTTATCCCTCTTTTAGGCCTTTTTCTTGCATGTTGATTTAGCCTCACTTTTGTTCATTTTCGAGACTTGATGTAAACTGTAAAGTATCTTATTTTGAGCCCCTCTTAAATTTTGTTGAAGGGCTCTTTGCCATTTGGGGCCAGCTGCTGTCCCTTGTCTCTATTCTCTCTTTTAGAACCATTTTTGCATGATAGATTAGCCCTATTTATGTTCATTTTTGAGACTTGTTATAAACTGGAATAAGGCTTGTTTTGACATCATCTTCATGTTTTATCAAGGGAATTTTCTTATTTGAGATCACATGCTTCCTTGTATGCTTGATTGTCCCTTGTTTTGAGCCTTACACCTAAGCTCCGAATTGCATGCTTTGTTTGGCCTTCTAGCCACTGAAATCCAGTGGATTTTCAGTGGCTAGAACACAGTTTTAAGCCTCCAAATCAGAGGGGGATGACCCCCTCTCACCTTGACTTGTTTGATGGCCATTTTGGCCTTCCAAAGGGACCCCTCTTTGCATGCTTCTTAGTCACATTTCAGGGTCAATTTGGTGAGTTTTGGAGCTATCATATTTGATTTTCAGAGTTTTTTGTGCCATGCTAAGTGTCCTTGATGCATGTGCTTAATAACCCCTTTGTATGCCCTCCAAAGGAGCCCCTCATTTGTGCATGTGTTGGCTGCCTTTCCATGTTTATTTGGGCATATTTTGGCATGTTTAGTTCACTGATTTTTGCTGGTTTGGTGAGTGCTCACTTGCTTCATGTACTTTCCATGTAAACCATGTTTGCTAGTCAAAGTTGCATGCTATTTTAGTCCATCTTGCTAGCATCTTTTGGCCATGCTTTGAACTAGAATTGTTCATGTTTTGGGACTGCCTTGGTTCTGTCTTCATGCTTCATGATCAAATAATGCATGCTTTGTATAGCTATAGGTCAACACATGTGCCTAGTTTTGTGTTTCGGGACTATTCCATGCATCGAGTGCCATGTTTCCATGTTTCGGGATCATTTTGCATCACATTTCAGTGCTAGAACTTGCATGTTTGAATGCCATATTTCATGCCTTGCCATGCCTTGTTAGAGTGGCATTTGTGCCTTAGGTTCGGTCCTCGGTTTGCGTGCATGTGTGCACGCATCTCGAGTGTCTCATTTTCATTTCATAGCATTGCGTATGCTAGGTTGCATGTTAGAGCATTGTGTATGTCATGTTACCTCGTCCATCGTGTATGCCATTTCATAGCATTGTGCATGTTAGGTTGTATCTTAGTTGCATTCCTGCATGTCATGCATGTCTATAGACACCCCATTTTTGACCATCCATAAGACTTCGACGCGACTGATGGTTTACATGGTGGAGAAAGTTGTGTAGGGGAAATGTGCATTTCTTCGGCAAAGAGAGAGGAACAAATCCCAACTTCACGCCCCATTTTGGACCAAAGCTATTTTGAATGGTTTTTAGACCTTAAAACCCTCTCTTTCAAAACATTTTTGAAATAAAGTTTCTGCGATGTTCCGAGGCTCGCCTTTTGTCAAACGTCGCGCTTTTCGGTAAACCGAGCAAGGACAAAGTGGGAATGAATGAAAGAGAGATGAAATCTTTGAAAAATCTTTCAAAACACCTTACTTAGGGGTTTGAAGTTGAAGAAAAGAGGAGAAGAAGGAAGAAATCCAGTTGGGGGAGAAAATGGGCATGAATCGTTAAGAGAGAATCGGACAGCCCTCGCCGAATCGGGCCTATTCATTCGCATACTTGGAATCAAGCTATGAGGCCACCACCGTTGGAAATAAGACTTCCGGGGCTTCATTTTTCACTCAAGAATCTCCTAAATCGAATTCCGGATAGGGGAGATATGGTTGATTGAAGTAGGGCATCACTCCGGTTGGGACCGAATCTGCGCGGCTTCACAGAAACGGGCATAACTTTTTCCACAGGAGGAATTTTGATACAAGGTTTGCGCCATTGGAAAGCTAACTTCCGGGGCTTCAATTTGGACACTTGAACGTTAGGAAAATTTGGCATAATCGTTAGGAAACTTTTCAGTGCTCATAGCCTGACTTGCATGATTTTAAAATCAGAAAATTGAACAAGCGTGTTAATCTAACTCTCATATTGGTCAAAATTGTTTTAGTAGAAAAAATCAAAACAAAAAATGGTCAAAATAATGAACTAGGGGCACAGTTGAGTCAGGTGTTCTGTCTTTTCCCCTTTGTCAAAATACTTGCTAGAAAGGGCACTCTACTTGCCGGAAAGGGCACCGTATTCGCCAGAAAAGGGCACAACAAAGGGCTGAAAGCTCTCTCACCCTCCAAGCAACGAGGTATCAAGCCAAGTGCGAAGCACGAACTGGAATGGGGCAAGATATTCCACTCCATCATCTAGACAGATCTTATCACGTCCAAACTCCCCAGCAAAGCATCATCGACCGATATTAGCTGCAGATTTGCTACACACCCAGTTGTAGCGCAACCCTTCTATCGAAGCAATTCACTAGCTGTGAACGGAAGAAAGAGAATCTAGCAGCATGCTAGGGGCAAGAGCCCGCAATTTCTTGTTCATCCATCAACCACCTAGGGAAGGGATAAAAAAATGAGAGATTAAAGAATAGAGAGATATGCGTTGAGAGAAAAAGTGAGAAAAGGACTTTTTCAGAAAAACAGAGCTTGAGGGCCGAGTGATGTGAGAATCACAAATAAGAAAAGGGTGGGAAACAATACTCGGAGAAACTGGCTCCTCGTGCACCAAGAGGTCTCTTGTCTTTGTAACACAGTTGAGAGTTGTGTTTGTGCGTTTTGTTTGTCTCGATTCTTGTTTTGAGTCATTTAAAGTGTCTATAGATGTGTTTAGGTTGTCTTACCTTGTCTTTTCCTTTGTTGTTGAGTCGTGGTGTGCTGTGGTCAGTTGTAGGCTCAATACCCGGTTGAGAACCCTTTTCTCATTTCAATTTCAAAAATCATTTTGTGCTCAGAGTGCCGTGTCGTTCTCCACATTTGTGCAAATCAGGATTGGTTCCTTTATAAAGCCGCGGGATTCAACCCAGGTCATGTGAAAACAGTAAAACCAGGACCCATCTGAAGCTATGAAAGTTCTGGGCTACAAAGCAAAAGAAAAGAGGGAAAATGTCGGGCATCTGAGATTGTTTCAACTTCTGTAAGTTCCGTCGTTGCATCCTGTATGTTCAGAATGAGCAGTGTCTTGTATGAGCTGTGTGCCGAATAAACAAAATACTGTGTTATGGGCTGTGAGTTCAGAATGGGTTATGTTCAGAACGGACCGTGTGTTCAGAATCAGCAGTGTCCTGCATGAGCCATATGTTCCAAAATAAGTAGAATATTGTGTTATGAGCTACGTGTTCAGAATAAGCAGTATGCCGATGCGGGCTGTGTGTTCAAAGTGAACAGAATACTGTGTTGACTGTTTCACTGTTTCAAGCCAGAATGGTGATCAGAAGTGCTCTCCCTGAGTACCATTCCCCGCGAGAGTAAAGCGGTTTACCGCCACTCACTCCATGAGGTGCTTTCTAAAGTACCGCTTTGTTTGTTTATTGCCTTCCTTAAACATCATGCTCCGCATTGCTTACAACATGTATCGTATCATCACACTTATTGCATTTATTTGCATCTTGTGTTATCTCTTATTGTTTATCCTTTTACACTGAGCAGCGTTTAGGATCGTTGTCCCCCGGGACTCAACTTAGGTTGCGTGGAACACGCTCCCGAGTTGTTTACCTCTTTTCACGATTTCAGCGTGGTTAGAGTGTTCTCTTCCTCACACGATTTCAGCGTGTTTGGAATTTATCCCAGGTTGCGTTGTAGACGCGCTGGGCGGATTGTTTTTTGGACCTCCTCTCACGATTTCAGCGTGGTTTGAGTGTCCCGTTCCTCACACGATTTCAGCGTGTTTGGATTTTATCTCAGGTTGCGTTGTGTGCGCACTTGGGCGGATTGTTTTTTGGACCTCCTCTCACGATTTCAGCGTTGTTTGAGTGTCT
Source organism: Camellia japonica (assembly GCA_030407325.1). Classification (NCBI taxonomy): domain Eukaryota; kingdom Viridiplantae; phylum Streptophyta; class Magnoliopsida; order Ericales; family Theaceae; genus Camellia; species Camellia japonica. Next base: position 95,510,100 of record JAPPVO010000002.1, read on the forward strand.
CGTTCCTCACACGATTTCAGCGTGTTTGGATTTTATCTCAAGTTGTGTTGTGCGCGCACTTGGGCGGATTGTTTTTTGGACCTCCTCACACGATTTCAGCGTGTTTGGATTTTATCTCAGGTTGCGTTGTGCGCGCACTTGAGCGGTTGTTTTCGGACCTCTTCTCACGATTTCAGCATGGTTAGAGTGTTCTTTTCGTCACACGATTTCAGCGTGTTTGGAATTTATCCCAGGTTACGTTGTAGACGCGCTGGGCAGATTGTTTTTTGGACTTCCTCACAGGATTTCAGCGTGTTTGGATTTTATCTCAGGTTGCGTTGTGCGCACACTTGAGCGATTGTTTTCGGACCTCTTCTCACGATTTCAGTGTGGTTAGAGTGTTCTCTTCCTCACACGATTTCAGCGTGTTTGGAATTTATCTTAGGTTGCATTGTGCGCGCACTTGAGCGGTTGTTTTCGGACCTCTTCTCACGATTTCAGCGTGGTTAGAGTGTTCTCTTCCTCTTACGATTTCAGCGTGGTTAGAGTGTTCTTTTCCTCACACGATTTCAGTGTGTTTGGAATTTATCCCAGGTTGCGTTGCAGACGCGCTGGGCGGGTTGTTTTTGGAGCCTCCCCTTCCTCGCACGATTTTAGCGTGTTTGGAATTTATCTTAGATTGCATAGAACACGCTCCTGATTGATTTTCTTTGTTCTTCCTCCACTCACGAGTCTAGCGTGGTTGGCGTGTGTTCACCCTTTGCATCTATTGTACTTTCCGTTGCATCGCATCTATTATCTATTGCATCACATCTATTACATCCATTGCATCGTATCTATTTTACTGTCTGGTCTAGGAGACCTTAAATCCTCCGGTCTAAGGAGACCTTAAATCCTGCATCATTATTCGCACTGTCTTGTGCACTCCCGGGTCTAGGAGACCTTAAATCCTCTAAAGGTGCAATTCCTTTGGTGTTTGTCGTGCCCGAACGACTTCCAATGGTCTGGTATAGCCACCTGCATGTGTTAGCAGTGAGTTCCTAGGAGATCAACTGAGACGGTGGAAACTAGAGTTCGAATGGCTCTTGCCTAGAATGCAAATGTTCGGGATTTCCGAGACTAAAGTCTAGTTTAAATACCCAGGGGTATATCCTCGGCTTGAAATCTGTATGGCAGCCCCATAGATTGAGATAGCATATGTATGCGCCTCAATTCTGGATACTGAATCAACCTAATCTGTCACCCTGTTGGAGAATAGGGAAAGCTGCAACCATAGTCAGGGAGAAAAGTAGTACCTGCAGTTTAACCACGAAGAAGCGAAAGATTCCCAGATCAGCATGAGATAGGACATCGCCGAGGCACGATATTGTATGTACGGTTCATTTGAGGCTGGTGCAACCAGACGAGCCGCACATGTATTGTATCTTCTCCGTGTGAGATGTGGCGAGAATTGAATAATTCTCTGCATTCTTAAACTGCATGAAATGTAATTGTTGCTTTGCATTCTTGCTTAAAACTGTTGCATCTTTTTGTGAATACTTGCTTCATTATAGCTTGCTACATTTGCATGATCATTGAGTTACATCCGGCTTTGTGCATATCGCTTTGCATTTTGCCCCCCGCTTGCGGGCATGCCTGTGGGCACATTTCTCTGTTATCTAGTATGTTTGTCTGAGTCTTCGGCCTTGTCAAAAATGGGTCGTCTCTGGGCTTTGACATTCACTCCCGTCACTTCTTGACTTTCGAGTTCTGTCAAAGAGGGGCAAATGTAGACACCCCATTTTTGACCGACCTTAAGACTTAGACGTCACCGATTGAGCGCTTGGTGATGTTGCATATTGTGCTCGTTCAGAGGTTGCGGAGTCTCGGCTGCGGGCCTTGCCTCCGGACTTCTGGACTCTTTTGTACCTTGCCTCGGTTTGCGAACCAGGTCCCGTTTTCTCTGTTTTCTCTTCCCGAAGGGAGGGAGAGGTCTCGTAGATCATCTCTCAGTGGCCATAGGCTACGTTTCGTGGTCGTAGGCCATTTTTCCCGTTTGGAGCCCGGTTCTCGGTTTTCAGAGCCGTCGGCCGTGTGCCTCGATTCGGGACCGCTTAACCACCTCCGTTTGCTCCGATTTTTGGCATACACCTTATTTCCTCCCTTTTGAGGGACACTGTGGTCTGAGACACCAACTTTGTGGTCGAATGCCACTTCCAGTGCCTAACAGCCTGTTTTCGGGGCCCCGAACTGCGTGTTTCGGCCCCCGAACCTCCGTTTTGCATCCGTGTTGGTTCATTTTTGGGAGAGACCTTATTTTCATTATTAGAAAGGTTGTAGGAGAGTGGGAGGCTAGCAATTTGTTTAAAAAATCAGCTTTTTTGGTCAAAAGTGGTTCAGCATGAATCCGGGAAGGAGGAAAACATCTGCGCGGCTTCACCGAAACGGGCATAACTCTTTGTACAAAAGGAATTAAGATATGAGGCCACCACCGTAGGAAAGCTTACTTCCGGGGCTTCATTTTACACTCAAGAATCTCCTAAGGACAAGTCCGGGCAGGGGAGATATGATTGGTTGAAGTAGGGGATCAATCCGGTTGGACCGAATCTGCGCGGCTTCACCAAAACTGGCATAATTTTTTCCACAGGAGGAATTTTAATGCAAGGTTTGCAGCATTGGAACGCTAACTTCTGGGGCTTCATCCTAGGGGGTGGCCGGCCACTTTGCCCCTTTTGACCTGGTGGGCCGGCCACCTAAACTGGTCGGCCGGCCACCTTGCCTGGTGGCTGACCACTTTGGCCCTTTTGACCTGGCCGGCCATTTTTCCCTCTCCAAGTATATTACAGATGTACCCTCTGTTTTCCCCCAGACCCCTGCCCGGGGGTTTGCCCTTTTGGGGGGGAAATTTGAATTTGATTTTCCCCCCCTTTTCCTCCACTCCTCCTCTATAAAACCAGCACCCCCACACCCATTTTGAGGGGTTACAAAATTTTGTTTAGAGCCTTGCTTACATCTCTTCCTCTCCCTCTCTTCCAAGCCTCAAAACCCTAAAAGTCTTGCACCATTTACATTACAAGCCATAGCACAACACCTCCACACTCCATTCTAGTAACTTGAGGCTGTTTTTCAAATGTTAGGAGCACCATTTCTTAGTTCAAAGGCTACTGGTTCATTGCTCTTCAAGGGTAAGCACACTTTTCCCTTAAACTAGTCTTTTCTTGCTTCATTTATAAACCTTGCTTGCAAGCATTTTTGGGCTCCGACCCGAACTGTAAATAGTCATATTTTGAACTCATTTTCATGTTTGATCAAGGGTCTTTCTCTGTTTGAGGTCTCCTCCTCACCCTTTGTGTTTAAACTCTCTTTTAGGCCTTTTTTTGCATGATATTTTAGGCTTATTTTGTAGCTGTTTTGGACTTGGTCATAAACCGTGAAATATCTTGTTTTGAGCCCCTCTTTAACTTTGTTGAAGGGCTCTCCTCTGTTTGAGGTCAGCTTCTACCACTTGCCTCTTTATCCCTCTTTTAGGCCTTTTTCTTCCATGTTGATTTAGCCTAACTTTTGTTCATTTTCGAGACTTGATGTAAACTGTAAAGTGCCTTTTTTTGAGCCCCTATTCAATTTTTTTGAAGGGATATTTGCCATTTGGGGCCAGCTGCTGTCCCTTGTCTCTATTCTCTCTTTTAGGGCCATTTTTGCATGATAGATTAGCCCTATTTATGTTCATTTTTGAGACTTGTTATAAACTGGAATAAGGCTTGTTTTGACATTATCTTCATGTTTTATTAAGGGCATTTTCTTATTTGAGATCACATGCTTCCTTGTATGCTTGATTGTCCCTTGTTTTGAGCCTTACACCTAAGCTCCAATTGCATGCTTTGTTTGGCCTTCTAGCCACTAAAATCCAGTGGATTTTCAGTGGCTGGAACACTGTTTTGAGCCTCCAAATCAGAGGGGGGATGACCCCCTCTCACCTTGACTTGTTTGATGGCCATTTTGGCCTTCCAAAGGGACCCCTCTTTGCATGCTTCTTAGTCACATTTCAGGGTCAATTTGGTGAGTTTTGGAGCTATCATATTTGATTTTCAGAGTTTGTTGTGCCATGCTAAGTGTCCTTGATGCATGTGCTTAATAACCCCTTTGTATGCCCTCCAAAGGAGCCCCTCATTTGTGCATGTGTTGGCTGCCTTTCCATGTTTATTTGGGCATATTTTGGCATGTTTAGTTCACTGATTTTTGCTGGTTTGGTGAGTGCTCACTTGCTTCATGTACTTGCCATGTAAACCATGTTTGCTAGTCAAAGTTGCATGCTATTTTAGTCCATCTTGCTAGCATCTTTTGGCCATGCTTTGAACTAGAATTGTTCATGTTTTGGGACTGCCTTGGTTCTGTCTTCATGCTTCATGATCAAATAATGCATGCTTTGTATAGCTATAGGTCAACACATGTGCCTAGTTTTGTGTTTTGGGACCATTCCATGCATCGGGTGCCATGTTTCCATGTTTCGGGATCATTTTGCATCACATTTCAGTGCTAGAACTTGCACGTTTGAATGCCATATTTCATGCCTTGCCATGCCTTGTTAGAGTGGCATTTGTGCCTTAGGTTCGGTCCTCGGTTTGCATGCATGTGTGCACGCATCTCGAGTGTCTCATTTTCATCTAATGGCCACTGATGTGAGTGTGGCTGAGGTCCACTCATATTGGTGTAAGTCCATCATGCATCGCATATGCCATTTCATTTCATAGCATTACGTATGCTAGGTTGCATGTTAGAGCATTGTGTATGCCATGTTACCTCGTGCATCATGTATGCCATTTCATAGCATTGTGCATGTTAGGTTGTATCTTAGTTGCATTCATGCATGTCATGCATGTCGCATTGTGTTTGGGATAGGAGTTAGCCCGAGCATGAAAAACGAGGGACGTTTCGTACTTCGAGTGACGGAACGTGTCTCAATTCCCTATCACCGACACTCCGGATTATCCATGATGGAGCCTCAGTCTTGTTGTGTTTATGTGTGCATTCATTTCATATTAAGTCGTGTAATTCGACTCCTCAGCCATCATGCATCGATATGCGTGATTGGTGGCACGAGGATCGAGGACTACGCTCCCTGTAGAGTAGTCAAGCATATATATGTGAAAATACATTGCCATGCCCCTTTCCTGTTCTCTGTTGCAGCAAATCAGAAACCGGCAATCTTTTGGAGCTCCGTGCAATATTCTGAGCTTAATTGTAAACAGAGGCTAATTGGGGCATCGCAATGGATTTCTGCGCCAAGCAACCCGAACATGCATCGTTCATCATCCGGAGCAGAGTTGAGGCAGTCCCTAGCTTGCATGCTAATTTACTGCTTTCCTAGATTAATTTGTTAATTAATTAGGATTTTGTATTTATTCGGACTGTACTATTCATTTGGGACTGTATATTATTTATTCGGACCCTCCGAGCGAGGGCACAATTGTAATAAGTGTGCGTGTGTGTTATATGTCTTCCAACCCCACGTTTTTCTCCCTTTTATTTACCAGCTTATGATGGTTAGATTAGGGCATGTTTCAATTAGCATACAGTATGATAGCATGTTGTAGACACCCCATTTTTGACCGTCCTCAAGACTTGGACATCACCGTTTGAACACTCGGTGATTATCCATGTTCGTGTTCGTTTGGAGTTCCCGGAGTTCTCGGCTACGCGCCTTGCCTCAGGATCCCTGAACTTGACTGTTTTGTGTCTGGTTTTGCACCAAACACTTGTGTTTTTCCTTGGAGGGGCAGGGAATGCCTTTTGAGGCATCCCCACACATCACTGGCCTTTCCCTACCATCACCGGCCGCATATGTGTACCACCGGCACTGTTTTGTTAAAATATTTGGCCGATCGGCATTATATGCTGCCGACCGGCACTTTTTTGGGCCGGTGATCCCTTTGGCTGGCCGGCGTGCACCCTTTGCACCCCTGAGGCATGGTGCATCCCAGCTGTGCCAGCTGGAATGCACCATCACTCATCCCCGTGCACAGGAGTGACCCCTTTGCACCTTTGAACCCCCAAAGCTTCTAGAAGCTTGAACCTTTGGCCAAGCTTCTTGGAGAAGCTTGGCCAGCTGTCTTAGCTTCTCCAAGAAGCCAAGACCCCTTTGCACCTCTTGCCCCTTTTCCTTTGCTTAGCCATTAAGTCATTTGGCTTGGTCTTGGCCTATATAAACACCACCTCTCTCCCTTTGAGAGGGGGTTAGCCATTTTTCAACACAAAACCAGAGCTTCTATATCTATATATCTGTGTTGTACTCTCTCTCTCTCTATATCTCACTCTCTCTCATCCTTGTGTGTGTGTTTTGAGCCTAAATAGTGTGTTTTTACCTCACTTTTGCACTAATACACACACCATTACACCTTATTTCGAGATTGAGGGACTTGGAGGGTTGTTTGTTGAGTTTTTGGACTGGTTTTGATCACTAGAGGAGGGCTGCACCACCTGTTCTTCAAGTGTTCTTCAAGGGTGAGCTAGTTACTTTAGTTTCCCCATTTTTGCAACTAGTTTTTACCTATCTTGCTTTGTGTTTTAGGCTTTGTGTATAACTGAAAAAAGTCTTATTTTATCTTGCTTTTGAACTCTCATTAAGGTTGTTTTATGGTTTGAGTGTAAACTCACCCTCTTAAACCTTATTTTGGCCTATTTGGTTGCTTTTCTTTGAAGCCTTGTTTGCTTTGTTGTTTTTGTCTTCTCATCACTGAAAATCAGAGGGTTTTTAGTGTTGAGGAAAGTGTTTTGAAGTCTTGCATAGGGGAGGGACACCCCTCTCCCCTTTGTCCCTTTCTTGCCTTTGTCTTTGGCCAAAAGGGTAGCATGCATGAGTGGTTGCATTTGGCTTCATTTCAGAGTTTTTCTTGGTGTTTTGGAGCATGTTTAACCTCTGTCTAATGTGGGTTTGTTGGCCCTTAACATGCTTTCTATACTTGCTTTGTACCCCTCCATTTTGCTTGGAAATGTGCCATGCCATTAGCCTAGTATATCCTCATGTTTTAGCCTAACATTTTGAAGCACTTGATCATGATTTGTCATGTTTTAGATCTGTTAGCCACTGATTTTTCCATATTTGGAGTGCTTGATGTGGTTACTTTGTGTTTTGGCTTGTAAGCCTTAAGCATATTCACCTCTAACATGCTTAGTTTGGACCATCCCCATGATTTGGCATCATTTAGGGTCATATTTCAGTCCATAAATCATGTTTGTATGTTTGCACATGTGGCTTATTTCATGCTTTTAGGGTGTGCCTTTTTATGCCTAGGAATAGGCCTTATGCAAGCTTGTATGTTTAGAGCATTTCGGGGCTGCCATATCAAGGAGATTTGGGTGTGTTTTTGCATGCTAGAACTCTGTTTTTATGTGCCTAATATATGCCATGAGTGGTCATGATAATGGTAGTAAGATGCTCTCTTTGGTGCCATAGGTTTAGGCCCATTTGTTTGCATGCTCGCATGAGTGTTGGCCTACTATTTTGGGCATGTTTTGCCACTGTTTTGGGGAGGTTTGAGGTCTGCCCTATTGTGTTTAAGTCCACCATTGCACATTTATTTGATGCTTGTTGCATGCTTGGTCAATATGGTCTTGACACATGACAATCCTATTGCCTTAAGTGTCCATGTTTGCATCACACTTTGCATCTTGCATACCTAGTATTGCACACTTGCCATAATATGTTGCATTACATTTGGTATGTCTTGCATTTCATCTCATATTGCACCCTTTGAGCCATGTTTGCATAACATGCATTGCATTACTTGGTTTGGGATGTTAAACCAAGTGTGAGAAATGGGGGGGTGTTTGTACTTCAAGTGGCAAAACACACCTCAATTCTCATGTCACTAAGGCCCTTGACCTTGACATGATAGGGTCTTGGTTCTCATTTTGTGTGTTGCATGCATATTTACATTGAATTGCCATCTTGGTCCCTTAGGCCATCATGCATCAAGATGCATAATTGATGGCCCAAGAACCAAGGGCCATGCTTCCTTGAGTCCTATACATGATAGGGAGCATTGGCCATGCTTACATATGCTCAAAATTCCACCATGCACTGTCTGTCTGCTGCTGCTGTCAAAACTGTCCTCTGCAGGAATTCTCTGCCGACCGGCAGTATATAGTGCCGACCGGCACTATATTCATGGCCGATAATCTCCTAAGCAGCCGATGGAAATTGTGAGTAGCCGGTGGGCATTTCCTCCAGCCGGTGGTATACAGCAGCATGCAAGGAAGGCATTCTGGGACTTTGGCAATTTTTGGAGAGACAGGGCAGTAAAAACAGAGGCAGCAGTGCCATGGCGCGGGTTTTCGGGCAAGGCGGTTCAAGCATGCATCATTCGCGCATCCCGAGGCGGGCGGCTGTGGCCACCTTTCCTTTTTGCATTTATTTGTTAAATAATTAGAGATTTTGTAATAATTTATTTATTTATTATTCGGACTGTAATATTTATTCGGTCTCTCCGTGTGAGAGCAAATCTGTAATAAGTGTGCGTGAGTGGTGTGTATGTCTTCCAACCCCACTTCTTTCTTCCCTTTTATTTACCTGCTTATGATGGTAGATTAGGGCACGTTTATTTTAGCATACCTTATGCAATGCATGCGTGCATCCATGCATTTGTTGACATGCACCGGGCTCGGTACATCACGCTAACCGCATTGTATTTCAATTTCCAAATTGAATACTTGTTACATGTAGCATTTCACATGTCATGCTTAGGATAGCCGAGCCTGCTCTAAAATGCATCTCTGTATGTGTTGCATTAGCCACTTAACATGAACTAGGACATGCATGTTTGCTAACTAGTTTGTTGTTTTGGCACGGAGTACGATGTAAGTATTTACGCTTTAGCATCTCGCATGCGTGTGAATGTTAACATGACAGTATGATTACCATGTGGCTAAATGCTTATATGAGATAAACTGTTTGAATGCCTGTGGGTGGAGGTTGGATTGCTTGAGTTGGAAAAACTCGTTGAAATCCGTGTTTTAGCCTACTTGCGAGTAGCAATTTCAAACTGTTTTCAAAACAAACGGATATGCAATGCTTATTTCCAAATTAGGCAATCTAGTCTATACTTGTTTGCTGTGCGCATAACATAGTAATTCTAGGCTAATAACCGGAATAAGAACACATAACGTTTTCAAAATCGGATATCACGGTTAGTAGAGGCCGGTCTTCGGACCGGGCGAAAGGGGGTGCTCATAGCTGACCTTCCCCGATCGTACCCAAGCTCCCGAGCCAAGACATTTGGTGATGACAGACACGTGGCCTTCGGCACCGAGTCAGGGTTTCCTAAATTTCCCATTTTAAAATATTTAGGTGGCGACTCTGTATCTGGCAAAGCAGTCCATGTTTGGCACTTCTTTTCTAAAAATCTGTTTTTCTTCAAAATGATTTGCCAGAGTTGGACTCTTTGGTTCAGATAACGAACCGCAACAAAACAAAACAGGGGAGTCCGAACTGTGGAGTGAGGCCCCAAGGGCGCGTCTACAGTTTCTGGCGACTCCGCTGGGGATTTAGAGAGCTTGACTCAAACTCGTGATATCCTGTTTTGACTACACGTATGTGTTTCTTTGCATTGCATGTGCATTGGTGCGCCTAGGACACCGTGTTGGCCATCTGCTATTCCTGAGCGGTTTCCTGGAGGCTTGTCTTGTCAAGGCATGACCATAAGGCTGACCGGTTGCGGGCTCTGCCAGTATGGGAACACAAACCCCGGTTTTACCGGGGCACCCTTTTGACCATTCGACCTAGTGCATATTCGGATCCATAGTGACCATTCCAAACTAGGACAGGTTGCTTACCCGATATAGGTTGTTTGAAACCGCTGCGTGCGTAGTGAAACCCTAGCTCCTGACAAAATAGGACAGGGAAACCCTACCCCAACATAGGGGTGTTTTGGCTCTCTTTTACTTGCTATGTGCTTTTAGAGTGTATCTCTACAGGAATGCGCATATCAGTTTGCAAGTTTTGGTATCCGGCCTGAGGGCACCAGTAACAGTATTTTGGGAATCAGTTATCTGTGGGTACCAGATTCAGACATGGGGGCAATGATTCAGAAACAGTGATCAGTATTTGAGAACAGTGTATCCAGTTCACTAGCAGTGTGTTATGATATCCGAACCGTGTGTTGTATGTTTATTTTATGCCGTTGTGCTGTCCAATTGTCTGTTTATTTATACGCTTTATTTATCTTTTTACTAGGTAGTTGAGCACGATTGCTTCTGACCCAGTAGATACTCCCCAAGCACTCTGGACTAGAGGTCGTCGACTCCATCGATCTGAGGATCTGATAGACGGACAACCAGTGTACTGCTCACTACCCCCGGTTACTAGGCGGAGGTCAGTCAGGCAGAGGACATCAGCACAGCAGTCAGTTCAGAGGGCCTTATCTACCCCACCTGTGTTCAGTAGGGATCAGGGTTCCGTGTCACCAACAGAGAGAGAATATATACCGGTAATTCAACCAGAGCAGAATAGTATGGCTAGTTTAGAAGAGATGGTGCGCCACCTCCAAGAAAGCATGAAAATGATGCAGCAAGATGCTGTCCGACAGGCAGAATTTGCCAGGCAACAGGCCACAGTTGTGAAGGAACAGGCAGAGACAATTGCCAGGCTAGAGCAGCAAACCGGAGCCTCTGCTTCGCAACAAGTTCCTCCCCCACCAGGAGCCCCGAATCTCGGAGAGACGACCAATGCTCAGAATGATACAGAACTTCCTACAGGACCACCCCCACCTCCGATCCTACCTCAAATCAACCTCAGCTGTCAAAAACACCCACCAACCTACCGGACTCTCCCTTTGAGTTCGAGACTGATCCCACCGCACTAAAGTTGAGCAAGCTTGAAAAGCTGTTCAAGAGATCACAAGGGGTTAAGACTATCCCCGACATTGAAGATGGATATACCGACGCAGCTGTGACGCTGCCCGACAGATTCAAAATGCCTCATATTGATCGATTTGACGGGTCCGGGGACCCCATGGTGCACTTACGACTGTTTTCAGATGTCCTAAGGCCAATGGGCCTCAGTAGGCTTCAGAAGTTGTCTTTATTTGGCCGGACCCTGTCGGGTGTGGCGGCCATATGGTATGCCAAGCTAGAAGATGACGTTAAGAGGAATTGGGACGAAATGGCTGAGGCCTTCATCGCGCAGTACTCATACAATACACAGATTGAGATTACAACCCGTGATCTCGAGACGACTAGGCAAGAGCCTAAGGAGAGTTTTTCAGAGTTCGTAACCAGATGGAGGGCCAAGGCTTCGATGATGACCTTGAGGCCTACGGACAAAGACCAGATTCGGATGATTGTGCGCAATCTTCAGCCGAAGTTGATGCAAAAGATGATAGTACTCCCCTTTCCTACTTTTTCTGACCTGCATGAGATGGGGGTACAGATTGAGGATGCCTTGAAGCAAGGCTTGATTGATAACGACCGAGAGCAACCCCGACGAACTTTCAATCGTGGTAGCAATGCAGGCCCGAGCGGCACTACAACTACGAGAGCCTCCGAAGTAAGCATGGTCACCACTAACCCCCCTCCAAGAAATACGACAGCTGCACCATTCTCCGGTGCGTCCGGAAGTAACCCACCAACAGCCAGATACCCACCCAAGAACACCAGAACCTTCGCCCCACTTTACATGTCCCTGTCCAAGGCTTTGGGGGTGCTAATCAAAAAAGGGCACTTGAAGCCCCTGGAGCCGCGGCCCCTGCCAGAAAAACTTCCCCCTACCCATAACCCAGCCAAGTATTGTGCATTTCACCAACAGCACGGTCACGACACCGACCAGTGCTATCGGTTACGCCATGAAATTCAAGATCTCATCGATAACGGGGTGATTTTGCCTCCCGAGAAACCCAATGTTACTACAAATCCCCTCCCCACACATAACCAAGCTCCACCGCCCAAAAGACTCAATTTCATCCATACTGGGGCCGTGTCCTACGACCCTAGTATCTATATCACACCTACCCACCTGCCTAAACCGGAGGTGTTTCTTCCCGATTGCACCGACTTGTGCATGATGGACATCTCCATGACCCAACCTAAGCCAGTAGTGGTGACCACCGAGAACATGAGAGAGGAGACCCCAAAGGAAAAGAGCATTGTTGGGCCAGAGTCTGCGGGATCTGGAATTTGTGTTGAGAAAACGTATAGTCCGGGTGACTACATTTTATCGATAGGCCAGGATGCGCCAGTTGTGGAACTTCCAATAGGAGGAGAACTGTGTGTAATCCAAGGAGATAGGTTGGGACAGGGAACAGATGGTATAACAGCTGTGGGGGAGGACCTTGCCGATCTCCAGTTTTACAGTGACCAAGACCCAGAGGATGCGGCAGTCGCATGGTTCGATTATGAGAATTCAGCAGAAGTTACTGGGTGGTTGGACGATCAACCCGATGTGGTAGGAGAATTTCAGGCAGAGCAGGGCCCAGCAGGGGCGAGAATATCAGTAACGGCCGGAAGGGTCGAAGAGCAGAGTACATCGCCGGAGGGCGCCGGTGTCAAGAATTTCGCCCGAGATTGGAGTATTTTGAGTACAGGGATTATTGAACAGTCAGTTATGTCGGAACAAGCAAGTTTTGAAGATTCCGAGAGAATCAGGAAGGCGAAGGCCCAGGTGGGAGTTGAAACTGCTGTGTGCACAGGAACCGAGAATGTTGCGGGCATGTGGACGGAAGGTGCTGCGAGCGCAAAAACAGTCATACCAGGGCCGGACAGATGTCTGTCAGCTGCTGATGGAATGTGGTGGGAAGATGAAGACTTGTGTCTTGCCCATACGGACGAAGATTGGGGGAACAACCAACCCGATGACACCTGGTACCTTGGAGAGGTCGATCATATGACGCGGAGTGGGCGGTATTTCAAACCCCCACACTTAGATCAGCCAGAGGCCTCGGGGAAGGATAGAGAGGCTGAGAAGCAAAAGGAGAAGCAGCTTGAAGAAGAAGCTGTACTCAAACAGCTAAAAAAGATACAAGCAGACATCTCCATTTGGGGACTGCTCATGGCCTCACGGTGCATAGAGAGGCTGTTTTATCAGCCATGGACAAAGCCAAGCTCTCTATAGAGACTACACCAGAGCAGCTGGTTGGGCTGGTTTTCCCGGGAGGAGGTTCCCCGACATTGACCTTTTCAGACAAAGAACTTCCGCCCGAGGGCATAAATCACAATAAACCCCTCTACATCTCCGTGGAGTGTAGAAATAAGTGGATACCGGTGGTACTTGTTGATACCGGGTCTGCCATCAACGTCTGCCCAGCAAGGACGGCATATGCGATTGGCTTGAAAACCGCAGATTTCGTACCAACAGCCCAGGTCATCCGGGCGTACGACAATACAAGTAGAGAAGTAATGGGAACAGTTAAAGTTCAGACAAAGGTTGGGCCGGGGCAGCACGAGATAGATTTCCATGTCTTAGAGGTCCCTGCAACCTTCAATTTGCTTTTAGGGCGGCCGTGGCTGCATCAGGTGAAGGCAGTGTCGTCTACTTTGCATCAAATGGTGAAATACCCCTACGGGAAGGGAGTAGCCATTGTCTTTGGGAATTCATCAATCCACCCACCACCAGAGGTATCCACGCCTGTTCTAGAAATCGAGCATGGCATGGAGGATGTGTTCATATCAGGTTTTACCTTGGCCGAGGCTCAGGTTGTACAGAGTATCATGGCTGCTAACGAAGGGATATTTGTCAGTGCTCAAGCAGTGTATCTCATGAACAAGCTCCAATACATCCCCGGGATGGGATTAGGAAAGAGCGGCCGTAAGGGCATTGCAGCATTGGCCGAAGTGCCGCACAACCCCCATACCTTTGGCCTGGGTTATCTGCCCACCAAGGAAGATTGGGTAAGAAAAGGAAAAGAGATGGCTGGAAGAGCCAAAGCAAAACAGATGGGGAAACCCTTTGAATTGATGCATCGGCCCATTCGGGGTACCCTGAACGGACGCTTCGTCCGGGAGGGGGAGGATTTTCCATTCTGTGGCTTTCCGGAGCCGTGGTTGAACGCAGAAAAGAAGCGCGTGCCGGGGTTCGAAATTTTCTTTGACCTGCAGTTACTTGGGGATGATGTTGCTGAAGAGCAGACAGACCCAACAGTTGAGGATGAGCATAGCAAAGAATTAGAGTCTGCGGACACAGAGTTTGAAATGGGGGTAGCACTGGCATGTCTACTTTCAGATCCTTTGATCGACCAGTTGTGCTTGGGGGATAACTCCTCGGTGTCCATGATCGGAGATGAAACGGCTGCGGGCCTACCAGCAGCTATTTTGGATGCATCCATCGCACCCTCCCTCACCTGGCAGTACGAGGAGGGATTTTTATCTAGCAGCACCGGGTCAGGTAGTGAGCCGGAATCTGATTCCACCGAGTCTTGTGAGTCGGAATCAGGTTCCAGCTCGTCTGAGTCTGAGTCCGGTATTCCTGGGGGTGATAACCCGGATGCCACAGTCCTGTCCAGGTCGTCTTTTTCGTTCTCTTTTGAGTCTGTTGTAACAGAAGAATTGGACGGTTTGGAAGTACATAATGAGAATGAGGTGAATGTGGTTTCCGAGTACTTTTCTGTGCCTTTGATTTATTGCTTAAATCAGGACTTTCAAAATTTTGATGAAAACGACGAGGACGAAATTCCTCCGGTTTTGCAACGACTAATTGAACAAGAGCAGGAGAGGTTTGTTAAACCCTTAATTGATGAAATCACTACCGTGAACATTGGTACTGAGAAGGACCCGCGGCTGGTCCAGATCGGGTCCACGTTGTCTTCGGAGGAACGCGAGCGCTTAGTCGCTTTATTAAAAGATTTCAAAGATGTTTTCGCGTGGTCCTACGAAGACATGCCTGGAATCGATCCTGAGATTGTACAGCACCGGATCCCTCTTGACCCCGAGGCCCGACCTGTCAAACAGAAACTCAGAAGGATCCGCCCTGATTGGGCCATTAAGATCAAGGAAGAGGTCACCAAGCAGATTGACGCAGGCTTCCTGCTGGTATCCGAATACCCGACTTGGTTGGCCAACATTGTTCCAGTGCCGAAGAAGGATGGCAGAATCCGGGTATGTGTGGATTTCAGGGATTTGAACAGAGCCAGTCCGAAGGATGACTTTCCCTTACCGCATATCGACGAGTTGGTAGATTTCACAGCGGGGCATGCTTTGCTTTCGTTTATGGATGGCTTCTCAGGTTATAATCAGATAGTAATGGCACCCGAAGACCGGGAAAAGACTGCTTTTACCACCCCGTGGGGTACATATTGCTACAGAGTGATGCCATTTGGGTTGAAGAACGCTGGGGCTACATATCAACGGGCTGCAACCACAATATTACATGACATGATCCATAAAGAGGTCGAGGTGTACGTGGACGACATGATTGTCAAGTCCAAAGAAAGAGAGGGCCACTACACCGCCTTGCAAAAGTTTTTTCAAAGGATCAGAGAATTTCGGCTGCGGCTGAATCCTCAGAAGTGTACGTTTGGTGTTACAGCGGGAAAAATGCTGGGATTTCTGATTACACAAAGGGGCATCGAGGTCGACCCTTCCAAAATCAAGGCCATCTTAGAAATGCCCCCACCAATGACTGAAAAGGAGGTGCGAGGCTTTCTGGGTAAAGTGCAATTCATAAGGCGGTTTATCTCTAAACTAACCTTGACTTGTGAACCACTTTTTGGTCTTCTAAAGAAAGGAAAGAAGTTCCAATGGGACGGCCGATGCCAAGCTGCGTTTGAACAGATTAAAGAGTATCTACAGAATCTGCCCGTGTTGTCACCACCAAAGCCAGGAAGACCGTTGATATTGTACCTTTCAGTAACCGAGACTACAATGGGCTGCATGCTCGCACAAGAGTCGGAAGATAAAGTGGAAAGGGCCATCTACTATCTGAGCAAGAAGATGCTGGATTACGAGACCCGCTACACTCCGCTGGAGAAGGCTTGTTTGGCCTTGGTATGGGCTACCAGGAAGCTGCGGCACTACCTGTTAGCTCACTCTGTAATGTTGGTTTCACGACTTGATCCCATCAAATATCTTTTCGAGAAACCAGCACTTACGGGTAGGCTAGCTCGTTGGCTGCTGTTGCTCTCCGAATTTGATCTCAAGTATGTGACGCGCAAGTCCGTAAAAGGGAGAGCGGTAGCAGAGTTCCTTGCCGACCACCCGGTTGAAGGGGATGAAGCGGTTGAGTACCTATTCCCAGATGAAGCTATTCTGCACATCGAAGATGAAACTTGGACGATGTACTTTGACGGAGCGTCAAATCAGTACGGGTATGGGATAGGAGTGTTGCTGATAGCGCCTGACGATTCCCGTATCCCTTTAGCATTCAAGCTTCGGTTCAAAGTCTCGAACAATGAGGCAGAGTATGAGGCATGTATTGCCGGTCTAGAAGCTGCCCTAGAACTAGGGGCAAGACGATTGGACGTCATTGGGACTCGAACCTTGTTGTGTCTCAAGCAAAGGAGACTGGAAAGTCAAGGAGGAAAAGATGATAATTTACCACCAGACCTTGGATTTGTTAATTCCTCGGTTTGAGAAGCTAAATTTCACTCACCTAGTAAGAGAGAACAACAGGTTCGCAGATTCGTTAGCAACTCTATCTTCCATGATAGACATCCCATCTGGAGTCCGGATGCGTCCAGTCATTATTGACCAGAAATTTGCACCTGCCTACGAGTCAATCTCTGCCATAGATGAAGTGCAGGACAACAACCCTTGGTATTACGACATATGGAACTTCTTGGAAAAGGAGGCGTACCCACCAGGGGCAAATGCCAAGGACAAAAGGGCAATCAGAAGAATGGCTGTTCAGTTTATCATCTGCGGGGGTAAATTGTACAAGAGAGGTCATCTGGGAATGCACAAGCTGTGTGTAGAAGCTGAAGAGTCGAAGCGCCTGATGGAGGCCATCCATGGAGGAGAATGTGGGGCCCACATGAATGGGGTAATGCTGGCACGAAAGATCCTCAGACAGGGTTACTACTGGTCTACCATGGAGGAAGATTGTATCGGCTTTGTTCGGCGATGCCACAAATGCCAGATTCATGCAAATCGCATGAACATCCCACCGTCAAAGCTGTACAACATGACTTCGCCGTGGCCATTTTCAGTTTGGGGAATTGATGTGATTGGAGCTGTTACCCCGAAGGGGTCGAATGGGCATGAGTTTATCTTGGTAGCAATAGATTACTTTACGAAGTGGGTCGAGGCCCAATCTTATGCGGTGTTGAAGGCTTCGCATGTCGCGAAGTTCATCAGAAACAACATCATCTGCCGTTATGGAGTCCCGAACGAGATCATTTCAGACAATGGTTCCCACTTCAAGAAAGAGGTGATTGATTTGTTGGAGAAATACAATGTGGCTTTTCATAAGTCGTCCACATATCGGCCGCAGACCAATGGAGCAGTTGAGGCCGCCAACAAAAACATCAAACACATATTGCAGAAGATGGTGGAAACCTACCGGGACTGGCCAGATAAGTTGCCATTTGCTCTTTGGGGCTACCGAACTTCAATTAGAACTTCTACCGGGGCGACTCCGTATTCCTTGGTTTATGGGATGGAGGCCGTTCTACCTATAGAGATTGAGGTTCCGTCTTTACGAGTATTGGCTGAGTGTCAAATAGCCGAGGCAGATTGGCAGCAGAGCAGATTCGAGGAACTCATGCTTTTCGATGAAAGAAGACTGAAAGCACTGTACCACGTCCAAGGATATCAGCGCAGAATTGCCCGGGCTTTCAACAAGAAGGTTAAGTCCAGGAATTTGAAGGAAGGAGATTTGGTACTCAAAGACAACCGAGCTCCCATCCACGACCCAAGGGGCAAGTTCAGACCCAATTGGACTGGTCCCTACATCATCAAGTCTATCTGGTCAGGTGGAGCTGTGGTTCTGATGGACCTAGATGGCCTAGAGTTCTCCCAACCGATCAACATGGACAAGTTGAAGAAATATTACCCCTGAGAGGCTCGCTAGGCCGAAAACCCGAAAGGGCGACCTAGGCAAAATTCAGAGCACAAAAAAATTAGAAAATATAAAAACTGAGCTCGCAAGGTTGAAAACCCGCAAAGGGCGGCCTTGGCAAAAGTTAGAGCGCAAAAGGAGAGTGAAAATACTCGAGTGAACCCAAGCCTGAACTACGTAAGGCTTGATTCCCATCTTTGGGATACGTAGGCAGCTTCATCCTGAAGTTCAGCCATAAACTTTTCCCCGATCAACTTTGTCCATTTGATCATCTCGGTCATCTTTGTCCATCAGCGTCTATCGCAATCTCCGGTGCAGTGCTATTCAGACTAGGGGCAACTTTCCGTTGCTGTACAGTGCCGCGGTATTGTTCAAACAAGGGGCAACTTTCCAGTTGCTAGGATCCGGGGTTGTGCATCTCAGTGACAGATCTCAGGCGTGTCCAGTTCTGATCCATACCGAAAATAGTTTTGAAAAGTTTTAATAAAGGTGACTTTGTTCAAATAAATCTTTTTACAACTAAGACCATTTCTGGACCAAAACGGAAAATTTTCAGTACCACAACCTTCAATTTCATTGATTTCAATACAGAGTTCTCTTGCTCTTGCATACAATTGAAGTTGCTTTTTATTACATTCATAAAGAAAACTTGAAAGTACTAATAAAGCAATAAATCCGGGGCATAGTCAAGTCAGGTGCTCCTGCGCCCCCTCCCAGAGCTGGTCGAAGCCTCTGATGCCAAAATGGGCCCTTCCTGTGCCTCTTCATTAAGCCAATCCAAGCACTCATCAGACAAAGTGCAGCTGAAGGTGGGAGCGGGGCCAGGAGTTCTCTCGTCCTCCATGCTGTGGCATATCGGGCCAGCTGTGCGCCTCGAATCGGGAATGTAGCCGGGTACTCTATCCTTCCGGCGGGCAAGTCTGATCATGACCGAACTGGCGCAGGATACGGAATGGGAAGTAGAAGACACAGTGAGTCAAGCCAATCAATTGGATCCCGGGTTGACGGGTCATGCTGTAACTCATTACCGGGAGATTGAGCCAAGGGCACCGCCAAGCAATACGGTCTGCGGACAAACTGCACATCCATTCAACCACCAACCCTCGTCAAGGGCGTCAACTAGGCGTTGCCGAAAGAAGTAACCGCGAGCTGAATAAGCTGGGCAAGAGTCCACAACCTGCAGTTTATCCATCAACCATACCTGGGGAGGGATGAAAAATGAGAGAATAAAGAATAGAGAGATGTACGATGAGAGAAAAAGTAAGAAAAGGGTTTTGTGAGAAAAATCGAGCCTGAGGGCCGAGTGACGTGAGCAAACATATATATGAGATTGGGTGGGAAACATTACCTGTAGTAATAGTGGACTCCCTGCCAATCTGGTCGTCTCTCGACGATAAAAGGCGTCTAAGCCCAGCAACGTCTCAGCCAGAATCATGGCGATGCAGCTTTTGCCCTCCTTCAAGCCTTGGGCAACCTCAATCAACCGGACACTAGACTCTCCGGAACCTGAGACAAACAGAAAATGAGACAGCATGCACAAACAAAGGGCGTGTCGCCGGAAGCCTTGCCAGTGATGGTCGCCGCGATCACCAATCTCAGAAAAACGGCAAACCAAGCTCGGAACATCCAGCATCCCATCACAAATCAGAGAACGAGCATCGGGTATTGAAAGCCCACACATTTGCCCTAAGGCTTGGGCATGGCCAAAACGAAGTTGGGGCAAAATCTCTTCATTACGCTCAGATTCCATTAGAGCTTGGAAATCTTCGAAGGTAGGACACACCTCTTGCCCGCTAAAGCTGAAGACGTGAGTCACCGGATTCCAGAACCTTGCCGCGGCATGAAGAAATGGAAAATGCAGCGGGGTACGACGCAAAGTGAATAGTGCGTTTATGCCAAAGGCCCGGAAATTCAGCTTTTCCGAGCCATCCAAGTTGTTAATCCAAGTTGCGAGATTTTGGGCAAGGAATTCTTCCATTTGGAGTAAATCAAGTGGAAATGAAGAAACTACGAAGCTGGAGTCTTTTGTAGGAGATAAGGTTGAATGGAGGACAGGTGTCAACATTCTGCTGGTTCCTCCCATTCTTGGCCGACCGGCCAAATGGATTGCCGACCGGCCAAATATGTTGCCGACCGGCCATCTGTTTTGGCCGATGGATCATTGTTTCGGCCGATGGCCTTTGCACACGGCCGGTGGACTTTTAGCTAGGCCGGTGGTTCTCCCCCTTGTCCCCTGAGCTTTCCATGCTAAGTATTGGAGAATCCCACCACCCTCCAATACCCTCCAGTGATCAATTCTCACGAGGGCGCGCCCATTTGCTTATCGAGTTGTTGTATATTTGCTTATCGAGTTGTATTTCACTCTCTTTAAGTCTTTGTGCCGTTTATCGAGTTGTACTCGCGCCTGCTTGGTCATAACGAGTCCCTTTGTTTTGCTTATCGAGTTGTAATTGGTTCACTACCTGATTATTACGATGCGATGCTTCGTTTTCAAAATACAGTGTCATTTGATTCACATTGTTATGTGATGCCTTGCGATGCGATGCATAGAACGTGCAAATGCAACACCTTTTGAACAAATAGCTGTTTCATTTCCGTCATGTATTTCTAAAAAAAAAAAGAAGAAAAAAATTGCGATTTCAAAAATAGAACCTGCCTGAGGCAATGCAATGTGCTTAAACTCCTAATGAAAAGGAAAGTAAAGCAGGAAAAGAACAGGGCAGCAGGGTACCGGAGTGTATACCAGTAACCTCCCCTCGCGGTTATTGCACCTTTCGCGCCCTTGTTCGGGTCAATTGTGTGGTTTGGCACCTTCATTGTTCAAGACAATACAAGAAAATGCACTGTCAGAATACAAGCAGACCTTCGAGTTGACCTCAGGCCATGACTTTTGTGAGCGATGCTCGGTACATACGAAGGACGTTCCTTCCCGTATCCTTTTATATCTTGTGAATTCCGTAAATCATATCAATCATACTGTGTTGCAGTACGTTGCATTTCCGCATCATGTTTTACCATGTTCAATTTCAAGTTCCTTTTTATACACATTGCGTGCATGCGTGCATTGCTTTACTGATATGTGTTCAAGTTCCTTTTTATACACATTGCGTGCATGCGTGCATTGCTTTACTGATATGTGTTCAAGTTCCTTTTTATACACATTGCGTGCATGCGTGCATTGCTTTACTGATATGTGTTCAAGTTCCTTTTTATACACATTGCGTGCATGCGTGCATTGCTTTACTGATATGTGTTCAAGTTCCTTTTTATACACATTGCGTGCATGCGTGCATTGCTTTACTGATATGTGTTCAAGTTCCTTTTTATACACATTGCGTGCATGCGTGCATTGCTTTACTGATATGTGTTCAAGTTCCTTTTTTATACACATTGCGTGCATGCGTGTATTGCTTTACTGATATGTGTTCAAGTTCCTTTCTTATACACATTGCGTGCATGCGTGCATTGCTTTACTGATATGTGTTCAAGTTCCTTTTTATACACATGGTGTGCATGCGTGCATTGCTTTACTGATATGTGTTCAAGTTCCTTTCCATATACATTGCGTGCATGTATGCATTGCTTTACTCACATGTGTTCAAGTTTCTTTTGTATACACATTGCTTGCATGCGTGCATTGCTTTACTCACATGTGTTCAATCCCACTATCTTGCTATACACATTGCTTACGTCGCCACGCACTTTCGATTGCATTGTCATGCATGTTGCTAACAACATTGTACCTGTTAAGTTTGTTTTCTTTTCAGGCACGATATTGTATGTACGGCTCATTTGAGGCCGGTGCAACCGGACGAGCCGCACAGGTATTGTATTCCTCCGCGTGAGACGTATTGAGAATTGCATAATTCTCTTACATCCTTTCTGCATTGTAGTGTAGATTGGCGTATGCTAGCTTATAACTGTCGCATGCGTGCTTCATTACAGCTTTCTTTGCATGATCATAAGTTATGCTCGGCTTCTTGCATTTTCAGTTGCATTTTGCCCCTGCCTTCGGGCGCATACCTTGTTTGTCTTGCATGTTTGTCCAAGTCTTCGGCCTTGTCAAAAATGGGTCGTCTCTGGGCTTTGACATTCACTCCCGTCATTGTTATGACTTTCGAGTTCTGTCAAAGAGGGGCAACTGTAGACACCCCATTTTTGACCGTCCTCAAGACTTGGACGTCACCGTTTGAACACTCGGTGATTATCCATGTTTGTGTTCGTTTGGAGTTCCCGGAGTTCTCGGCTACGCGCCTTGCCTCAGGATCCCCGAACTTGACTGTTTTGTGTCTGGTTTTGCACCAAACACTTGTGTTTTGCCTTGGAGGGGCAGGGAATGCCTTTTGAGGCATCCCCACACACCACCGGCCCTTCCCTACCATCACCGGCCGCATATGTGTACCGCCGGCACTGTTTTGTTAAAATATTTGGCCGGTCGGCACTATATGTTGCCGACCGGCACTTTTTTGTGCCGATGATCCCTTTGGCTGGCCGGTGTGCACCCTTTGCACCCCTGAGGCATGGTGCATGCCAGCTGTGCCAGCTGGAATGCACCATCACTCATCCCCGTGCACAGGAGTGACCCCTTTGCACCTTTGAACCCCCAAAGCTTCTACAAGCTTGAACCTTTGGCCAAGCTTCTTGGAGAAGCTTGGCCAGCTGTCTTAGCTTCTCCAAGAAGCCAAGACCCCTTTGCACCTCTTGCCCATTTTCCTTTGCTTAGCCATTAAGTCATTTGGTTTGGTCTTGGCCTATATAAACACCACCTCTCTCCCTTTGAGAGAGGTTAGCCATTTTTCAACACAAAACCAGAGCTTCTATATCTATATATCTGTGTTGTACTCTCTCTCTCTCTATATCTCACTCTCTCTCATCCTTGTGTGTGTGTTTTGAGCCTAAATAGTGTGTTTTTACCTCACTTTTGCACTAATACACACACCATTACACCTTATTTCGAGATTGAGGGACTTGGAGGGTTGTTTGTTGAGTTTTTGGACTGGTTTTGATCACTAGAGGAGGGCTGCACCACCTGTTCTTCAAGTGTTCTTCAAGGGTGAGCTAGTTACTTTAGTTTTCCCATTTTTGCAACTAGTTTTTACCTATCTTGCTTTGTGTTTTAGGCTTTGTGTATAACTGAAAAAAGTCTTATTTTTCTTGCTTTTGAACTCTCATTAAGGTTGTTTTATGGTTTGAGTGTAAACTCACCCTCTTAAACCTTATTTTGGCCTATTTGGTTGCTTTTCTTTGAAGCCTTGTTTGCTTTGTTGTTTTTGTCTTCTCATCACTGAAAATCAGAGGGTTTTTAGTGTTGAGGAAAGTGTTTTGAAGTCTTGCATAGGGGAGGGACACCCCTCTCCCCTTTGTCCCTTTCTTGCCTTTGTCTTTGGCCAAAAGGGTAGCATGCATGAGTGGTTGCATTTGGCTTCATTTCAGAGTTTTTCTTGGTGTTTTGGAGCATGTTTAACCTCTGTCTAATGTGGGTTTGTTGGCCCTTAACATGCTTTCTATACTTGCTTTGTACCCCTCCATTTTGCTTGGAAATGTGCCATGCCATTAGCCTAGTATATCCTCATGTTTTAGCCTAACATTTTGAAGCACTTGATCATGATTTGTCATGTTTTAGATCTGTTAGCCACTGATTTTTTCCATGTTTGGTGTGCTTGATGTGGTTACTTTGTGTTTTGGCTTGTAAGCTTTAAGCGTATTGACCTCTAACATGCTTAGCTTGGACCATCCCCATGATTTGGCATCATTTAGGGTCATATTTCAGACCATAAATCATGTTTGTATGCTTGCATATGTGGCTTATTTTATGCTTTTAGGGTGTGCCCTTTTATGCCTAGGAATAGGCCTTATGCAAGCTTGTATGTTTAGAGCATTTCGGGGCTGCCATATCAAGGGAATTTGGGTGTGTTTTTGCACGCTAGAACTCTGTTTTTATGTGCCTAATATATGCCGATGAGTGGTCATGATAATGGTAGTAAGATGCTCTCTTTGGTGCCATAGGTTTAGGCCCATTTGTTTGCATGCTCGCATGAGTGTTGGTCTACTATTTTGGGCATGTTTTGCCACTGTTTTGGGGAGGTTTGAGGTTTGCCCTATTGTGGTTAAGTCCACCATTACACATTTATTTGATGTTTGTTGCATGCTTGGTCAATATGGTCTTGACACATGTCAATCCTATTGCCTTAAGCGTCCATGTTTGCATCACACTTTGCATCTTGCATACCTAGTATTGCACACTTGCCATAATATGTTGCATTACATTTGGTACGTCTTGCATTTCATCTCATATTGCACCCTTTAAGCCATATTTGCATAACATGCATTGCATTACTTGGTTTGGGATGTTAAACCAAGTGTGAGAAATGGGGGGTGTTTGTACTTCAAGTAGCAAAACACACCTCAATTCTCATGTCACTAATGCCCTTGACCTTGACATGATAGGGTCTTGGTTCTCATTTTGTGTGTTGCATGCATATTTACATTGGATTGCCATCTTGGTCCCTTAGGCCATCATGCATCAAGATGCATAATTGATGGCCCAAGAACCAAGGGCCATGCTTCCTTGAGTCCTATACATGATAGGGAGCATTGGCCATGCTTACATATGCTCAAAATTCCAACATGCACTGTCTATCTGCTGCTGCTGTCAAAACTGTCCTCTGCAGGAATTCTCTGCCGACCGGCAGTATATAGTGCCGACCGGCACTATATTCATGGCCGATAATCTCCTAAGCAGCCGATGGAAATTATGAGTAGCCGGTGGGCATTTCCTCCAGCCGGTGGTATACAGCAGCATGCAAGGAAGGCATTCTGGGACTTTGGCAATTTTTGGAGAGACAGGGCAGTAAAAACAGAGGCAGCAGTGCCATGGCGCGGGTTTTCGGGCAAGGCAGGTTCAAGCATGCATCGTTCGCGCATCCCGAGGCGGGCGGCTGTGGCCACCTTTCCTTTTTGCATTTATTTGTTAAATAATTAGAGATTTTGTAATAATTTATTTATTTATTATTCGGACTGTAATATTTATTCGGTCTCTCCGTGTGAGAGCAAATATGTAATAAGTGTGCGTGAGTGGTGTGCATGTCTTCCAACCCCACTTCTTTCTTCCCTTTTATTTACCCGCTTACGATGGTAGATTAGGGCACGTTTATTTTAGCATACCCTATGCAATGCATGCGTGCATCCATGCATTTGTTGACATGCACCGGGCTCGGTACATCACGCTAACCGCATTGTATTTCAATTTCCAAATTGAATACTTGTTACATGTAGCATTTCACATGTCACGCTTAGGATAGCCGAGCCTGCTCTAAGCTGCATCTCTGTATGTGTTGCATTAGCCACCTAACATGAACTAGGATCATGCATGTTTTGCTAACTAGTTTGTTGTTTTGGCACGGAGTACGATGTAAGTATTTACGCTTTAGCATCTCGCATGCGTGTGAATGTTAACATGATAGTATGATTACCATGTGGCTAAATGCTTATATGAGATAAACTGTTTGAATGCCTGTGGGTGGAGGTTGGATTGCTTGAGTTGGAAAAACTCGTTGAAATCCGTATTTTAGCCTACTCGCGAGTAGCAATTTCAAAACTGTTTTCAAAACAAACGGATATACAATGCTTATTTCCAAATTAGACGATCTAGTCTATACTTGTTTGCTGTGCGCATAACATAGTAATTCTAGGCTAATAACCGGAATAAGAACACATAACGTTTTCAAAATCGAATATCACGGTTAGTAGAGGCCGGTCTTCGGACCGGGCGAAAGGGGGTGCTCATAGCTGACCTTCCCCGATCGTACCCAAGCTCCCGAGCCAAGACAACTTTGGTGATGACGGACACGTGGCCTTCGGCACCGAGTCAGGGTTTCCTAAATTTCCCATTTTAAAATATTTAGGTGGCGACTCTGTATCTGGCAAAGCAGTCCATGTTTGGCACTACTTTTCAAAAATCTGTTTTTCTTCAAAACGATTTGCCAGAGTTGGACTCTTTGGTTCAGATTACGAACCGCAACAAAACAAAACAGGGGAGTCCGAACTGTGGAGTGAGGCCCCAAGGGCGCATCTACACATGTTTGCATTCATTCATCTGTTTCGCATACACCGGGCTCGGCGCATCATAGTAACTGCATTTGTATTTCAATTCTAAGTTGAATACATGATAGTTGTAGCATTCCATATGCCATGTTTAGAATAGCCGAGCCTGCTATAGTTGCATTATTGCATGTGTTGCATTAGGCATTTCTGTATAGTTAGAATCATGCATGATTTCTAATTAGCTTCTGTTTTAGCTTGGAGTACTCGGTAAGTTTTTATGCTTTAGCATCCTTGCATGTGTGTGAGTGACTGCCATGATAGCATGCTTACCATGAGGCTATGTGCTTATGTGATATACCTGCTTGAATGCCTGGGGGTGAAGGTTGGGTTATTTGGATTGGAACAATGCATTGACTGTGAGTTTTAAGCCCACTAGATAGTGGCAAAACCATCTTTTTCTAAGCCCACCTGAGGGTGGCAAAATCTGCATTTTAACCCTACTTGCGAGTAGCAAACCATCTTTCAAAAACAAACATCAAATGTTTTGTTCCAATTCAGGCGACCCAGTCTATACTTGTATGCTGTGCGCATCACATAGTAAATCTAGGCTAATAACCAGAATAAGAGCGCATAATGTTTTCAAAACTAGATATCATGGTTAGTAGAGGCCGATCTTTGATTGGGCGAGCGGGGGTGCTCACGAAGTGACCTTCCCCAATCGTACCCAAGTTCCCGAGCCGAGACAACTTTGGTGATGACGGACATGTGGCCTTAGGCAAACGAGTCAGGGTTTCCTAAATTTTCCAAAAATAAAATATTTAGGTGGCGACTCTGTATCTGACAAAGCAGTCCATGTTTGGCACTTCTTTCAAAAATCTGTTTTCTCAAAACAATTTTCCGGATTTGGACTCTTTGGTTCAGATTAAGAACCGTGACATTTGAGTCCTGAACTGTAGTGAGCCCAAAATGAACAGAACGGGGGAACTCAACCCTCCCGGGGCGTTCGGGGACATCTACACTTGGTTTTCGGACCATGCCTTGTTGCCTTTGCCTAGAGGGACACTAAGGTCTTGGAGACCACTTTTTGTGGTCGTAGACCACTTTTCCCTCTCGTAGGCTAGTTTTCGGTTTCCGAAGCCTTCGACCGCGTGCCTTGTTTCGGGACCGCTTAACGTTCTCCTTTTGGCCTGGTTTTCGAATCATGCCTTGTTGCCTTGGTCTAGAGGGACACAGAGGTCTTGGAGACCACTTTTTGTGGTCGTAGACCACTTTTCCCTCGTAGACCACTTTTGGTGCCCGTAGACTAGTTTTCGAGGCTTCCGGCTGCGCGCCTTGACCCCCAGACTCTTGTCATACATCCCTTTTGGTTTGTTTTTGGCACAAACCTTGTTTTCCTTGCTTGAAGGGTGGAATGAGGGTTGGAGACCAGTTTCTCTTCCTGAAAGCCACTTTTCTTCCCCACCAGCCAGTTTTCTGGTCGGCCAACTGGTCTTGGTGGCCTTTGGACCACCAAAAGTGGTAAGCCACCATGCCACCACCTTGCTTTCCTGGTGCAGACCACCTCTTCCCCCTGGCGAACCACTTTTCTTTCTAGGAGACCACTTTCACTGGTCGGCCGACCAGTGTAAGTAGCTGGCCGACCACTTCAAGTGGTCAGCAGCTTTCCTGCACTTTTTTGAAGATCTTTTCTTGCCAGCTGTGCCAGCTAGTGAGCACAAAAACCATCCTCCATACATGTATGGAGGGATGGCATCTAGCTTCAAGCTTGTTCAACAAGCTTGAGGCTTGTTTTTCTATAAAAGGGAGGCCCTCTCTCCCTTCTCCAGGTTCAGAAAACTTGCTTGAGATATACATATACCATCTATCTCTATATTGCTCATTTGCTTCATATTTGTGCTCAAAAGTGTAGTTTCTTCACACTTTTTCACACAAACACATAGTGAAACACCATACTCTTGGAGCTGAGGCACCTAGGAGCTGGATTTGGTGTTTTTGATTTGGTTTGAGCTCAGAAAAGTTGCTGGAGTTGCTGCCTTGAAGTTGTTCTACAAGGGTGAGTTTCTACCCCCTTGAACCTTGGTTTTTGTTTAAGCTTTTGGCCCTATTTTCATGCTGATTTAGGCCAAACTCTTAACTACAAAAAGTTCTAATTTTTAGTGTACTAAATGTTTGTTTAAGGACTTATTGGTGTTGGGGGTGGCCTACCCCCTCTTGTGCCTTGTTTGGCCTTGTTTTATGCTATCCTTTTAAGCTATTGGGACCACCTCTTTTGGGCCTTCTCACCACTGAAACTTAGAGGAATTTTAGTGGTGGAAAGTGTGTTTTGAGGTCCCAAATAGGAGGGGGTCATCCCCTCTCCTTATATCTTGAATGCTTGCCTTATTAGCCTCATGTTTGAGCATGGTTTTCTAGCATGTGTTAGCTGGTTCTCAACTTGTTTTTGTGTTATTTTGACATGGCATACCTCTGTTTTAGCTTGGTTGAGTCACCACTTGCATGCATTCTACACTTGTAGTGCAATTCCACTAACTAGCCTAACATGCATCATGCTTTTGGACCATCATTCTAACATGTTTTGGCTTAACTCCAAGAAGCTTTTGTTCATGTTTTACCATGCTTAAGCTTTGATTTAAGTGTTTTGGGCCATGCATGCCTTGCTTTGTATAGCTATAGTTCATTAATGCTCACTAGCTTTGAGTTTCCAAACCACTAGCATGCATTACTTGAGCTATTTGCATGACTTTGCATCATTTCTTAAGTGATTTCAGAGCATGTTTCATTTCCATGTCCTCACATCTTTCACTCATTCAATGCATTGGAGGGTTTGTGCTTTATGCCTTAAACATGAGCCCATGTGTATGCCATCTTGCCAAGGCTTTTGGGCCACCATTTCAGTGTGTATTTGGTCCTCTTTTGCCATAATACAACTCTGATTTTGTTGGTTAAGTCATCTCATGCTTGGTTTTGGTAGGTGTAGTGTAATCCTCCTTGTTGGCTTTGCATGCTTGTTGTTTTGGCCCTTCATGCTATCTTATGTTAGCTCTAATCCATGCATGTTTTAGCCTTGATTTGACATGCTCTAGGACTATTTTAGGTTGCCTTGGCCATATGCTTCATGTTTTGCATAGCTATAGTGCGAGTACCCATGCTAGTTTCAAGCTTTGAGTCTCCTAGCATGCTTCATTTGTGACATGTGCATGATTTGGAATCATTTCACATGTTATTTTAGAGCATATAGCATTGTCATGTTCCCACTTTTTCACTCTTTGAGTGCCTCTAAGGGTCATGCATTGTTGTCTTGTTTGTGGCCTAACTTGTATGCATGCATGCCTAGACCTTTGAGCTCCCATCTCAGCATGTTTTGGTCCTTGTTTTGACCTATTTGAGCTCTGTCCATGTTTGGTTCATCCATTTGTGACATGCATTGCATGCCTCTTGTGTAGTCCCCTTCATTAGCTCTAATGCTTAAGGGCTCTTGCATACCATACTTGTGTTGTTTGAGTGGTTTGGCACCATTTCATACATGATTTCAGTGCATTTAGTGTTGTCACACTTCCATATTTGTCACTCCTTGATCATGTTTGAGAGTTGTGTTACTATGCTTAGTTGATGGGCCCTCACATGAGCATGTGTTCTTGGCCCTTTTGTGCCTTAGTTTTTATGCATTTTGGCCATTGTTTTGGGCATGATTGAGGTCTATCCATATTCGGTTTAAGTCCATTGAGCATGTTTGTTTGCGTGTTATTCGCATGTTGTTACATTCCATGTTGTTTGCATGTGCATGCATTGCATAGTGTGTGCATGCCTTGCATTGTGTTTGGAATTTTGTGCATGCCATCCTAGCATTGGTAGAATAGCATGTTATATGCTTGTTGTATTGCATTATGTTGTTGTATGCTTGTTGCATTGCATCATGTTGTTGCATGCTTGTTGCATTGCATTATGTGGTTGCACACTCATGTTGTTTACATTATACTTGCCATGCTCATGTTGCATTGCATTGTATTTCCATGTGCATGCATTGCATTGGTTTGGATAGGGTGTTAGTCCAAACAGGAGAAACAAGGGACGTTTCATACTTGAAGTCATGAAACGTGCCTCGATTCTCGGTCGCCAACCCTCTTGATCATACATGATAGAGGTTAAGTCTTTATGTGTTATTTGTGCATTCATTTACATTGAATTATGCAATCTTGGCATCTCGGCCATCGTGCATTGCGATGCTCGGTTGGTGGCCCGAGAGTCGAGAACTACACTCCCTTGAGCTCATGAAATGATAGGGAGGGTGGTTATGCACACATATCTTGCAAATACATTGCCATGCCCCTTCTTGTTCTCTGTTGCAGCAAACTGGAGAAGTGCAGCATTTTCTGGTCGGCAGACCAGTAAAAGTGGTTGGCCGACCACTTTTTCTGGTCTGCAGCAAAGGCAAGTGGTCGGCAAGTGGTTGGCAACACCACCAAGTGGTCGGCCATGCTCCTGGAGGTTTCCATGATGGAGTAGAAGCTATCTGGAGCTTTGTGCAGAGTTCTGAGAACAAATGAAAACAGAGGCAAATTGGGGCATCGCAATGGATTTCCGAATGAGGCGACCGAGCATGCATGCGCTTCTCGCTCCGAGGCCTCTTCTATTTGCTTTACTTAGTTGCTTTGCTTAAGCTAGCTAATGCATTCGTTTTTGTACTTAAGTAGTTATTATGCTTAACTATTCATTTGTGTCTGTAATAACTAGTTAGTTAACTTGTTAGTTAATTAGCTTCATTTTGTAAATAATTAGTTAACTTGTTAGTTAATTTGCTTCGTTTTGTAATAATTAGTTTAATTAGCTTAGATTAGCTAGTTAGCTCATTATTCGGATCCTCCGTCGAGAGGGCACAACTATTGTAATAAGTGTGCGTGTGTGTGATGCATGTCTTCCAACCCCCATATCTTTCTCCCTTTTATTTACCAACTTTTGATGGTTAGATTAGGGCATATTTCAATTAGCATCCTTGTGCTTGCATGCGTGCATCCATTCATCTGTCTTGCATGCACCGGGCTCAGCGCATCATATAAACTGCATTGTATTTCAATTCCTATTTGAATACATGTTATCTAGTTGCATTTTATATGACATCTTAGAATAGCCGAGCCTATCTTAGTTGCATTTTGCATGTGTTGCATTAGGCATTCTTGACATAGCTAGGAGCATGCATTGTTTACTAACTAGCTTCTTTTTTGGCTCGGAGTACACTGTGAGTGTTTATACTTTAGCATACTGCATGTGTGTAAGTGTTGCCATGATAGCATGCTTACTATGAGGCTATATGCTTAACTGGTATAACTGCATGAATGCCTGTGGATGAAGGTTGGATTGCTTGAATTGGAACAATTCATCAAAATGCGAGTTTTAAGCCCACTTGAGAGTGGCAAATCATGTTTTTTTCTAAGCCCACTTGAGGGTGGCAAATCCACGACTTAGCCTACTTGCGAGTAGCACTTCCAAACCATTTTCAAACAAACAAACATGAGATGTTTTGTTTCAATTTGAGTGATTTAGTCTGTACTTGTATGCTGTGCACATCACATAGTAATTCTAGATTAATAATCGGAATAAGAACACATGTGTTTTCAAAAACAACATATCATGTTAGTAAAGGCCGATCCTTTGATCGGGCGAGTGGGGGTGCTCATTGCATGACCTTCCCCTCTCGTACCCAAGTTCCCGAGCCGAGGCAACTATTGGCCTTAGGTGGCCTTAGACTCTAAAATCTGGCAAAGCAGTCCATGTTTGGCGCTTTTTGATTAAAATTGATTTTCCAAAACGATTTGCCGGATTTGGACTCTTTGGTGATTTATCGGTCTTACATTGCACTTTGTGAGATTAGATTCAGAACCGTGACATGAGTCCGAACTGTAGTAGCTAAGAACAACAATTCGCGCCCTCGCGCGCGGAGCGAAGTTCCAGGCGGTCTACAAGTAGGTGTGAAAAAGGTTGGTTCTGCCGTTGCTTGATCCAATGTGGTAGCACACAAGAAAGGACTCGCACAATGCTACAGTGGAGAGAAGGTGGATACAGTGGTTGAGGAGACTTTGTGTGATGGGAGGCTCAGAAATGCTAGTGTACTAGATGTAAAAGAAGCAATGATGAAGAAGCTAGCACCCTGCCCAAAAAGCTATGTTAACCGCCTACGGTGTGTTAAGAAAGTTTTATCAACTGGCTTTATCAAAACTCTTAGTGGACCAAAATGTGATCTTAGGCCTAGCATTAATCTTGAGGTGGACTTGGCCCACTCACATGGTAAGCATTAACTTAAAGGCCCTAATATCAAGCCATCTGAACCATTTGTTACCAGGCCTAGTAGTAGTAAAGCATTGCTTGGGTGCCACTCTCCTGTGCACTCTATCTCCACAGACCCACATGATAATGTTGGTCTAACTGGGTTAGGCATTATGGGGTTTCAGGATCAAGGCCACGGCGGACCACCTACTTTCACTCTTCATCCCATGTGGAATGTTAGGAAATCAGGGAAAAAGAAGGCTCAGGTGGAGGGCTTCTCCCGTTTTGCTAGGCTTTATGGTCACAAAGCTGCAGCAATTAGTAAACACATTCGAAGTTTGTTATCTTCAAACCAGCAGTAGTTGCTCTTGCTCACTCAGATCTGTCTGAGGGTGACTCAAGTTTAAATAGCTTTCTCCTTAAAGAAGCTAAAGCAACTATTAACTTGGAGGAGAAACTTGGAATAAACTTTAAGGGAAAAGAAGTAGTTGTGCTGGACAAGATTATCAACCTAGAGCTGAAGGATAAAAGGAGAATCAACAAAGAGGGTAAGGCAAAGCTGTAATAGCAGTGGCTAGAGGTCTTACAGTGTATCAATTGTCTTTCTATGAAACTTCTTTCTTAGAATGTCAGAGGCATTGGTAAGCTTGAAAAGAGGGGCAGAATCAAAAGACTTTTAAAAGATAGGCACATTGATGTTGCATTTCTTCAAGAAACTAAGAAAGTAGTGGTTTCAGATACTGTAGCTTGAGGGCTTTGGGAAAATAGGAAAATGGAGTTTATGTCTGTGGATCCTGATAGCACTGCAGGAGGGCTTCTTTGCTTTTGGGACCCAGATGTTTTCCAACTTTTTGGCAGCTGCTGCAACAAGAGGTTTATTCTTCTCTCAGGTACACTCTACAACTCTTTTGATTGTGTTCTTCTAAATGTTTATGCAACTGATGATGTCAGCAGCCGATCCATTCTTTGGAATTCCATAATCAAGCTCAAGGACTCCTTTCCCAATCCTTGGTGCTTGGGAGGTGATCTTAATGAAATAAAGCACATGGAAGAGAAAGTAGGTTGTGTCGGAAGAGACAGGGGGAATGAATCAACTTAATGATTTTATAGACAAATGTGAATTAAATGACCTACCCTTTCTTGGAAGATCATACACTTGGTGTAATTCTCAAGAGGCCCAGAAATGGAGTAGAATTGATAGAATCAAGCTTAGCCCAGAATGGTTGATTCATTTCAAAATGAAGCTTTGGGGCCTGCCTAGGTTAATATCAGATCATTGCCTTTTATTGATGATGGAGGATGAAAGAGATTGGGGCCCCAAACCCTTCAAGTTTATCAATGCTTGGACTTTGCAACCCAATTTTTCACATCTTTTCATTTCTTGCTGGGAGAGCACTACTATTACTAGTTGGGCAGGTTTTATACTCTAACAAAAACTGAAGCACCTAAAGGTGGAATTAAAGATATGGAATACTGAAGTGTTTGGCAATGTTTCAGCTAAACTCAAGGCTTCAGAGGAGGAATTGCATGCACTAGACATCATTGTAGAGGAAAGAGTACTACTTGATTTAGAAAAGGCTAGAAGAAGAGAGGTTAGAGGTGAAGTGTGGAAACTCTATAGAAGGGTGGAATGGTTATGGCATCAACAATATCCAAAATGAACTGGTCTCTGCATGGGGACAAAAATACTAGATTCTTTCATGCTATTGCAAGCACCAGACAAAATAGGAACATGATCAATTCCATCTCAGTCAATGGTGTGTCTTTGGAGAAACTTAGTAGAGTTAAACATGAGGTTTTCCTTCATTTCAGGAAACAATTCAAGGAAAACTGGGTTAATAGGCTTGTTTTGGGAGAGGAGTTTAGATCAATTGATGACAGCTCTATCTCTCACCATCTTGTATCAAATTTCTCTGAAGCAGAGGTATTGTCTCCCATTAAAGAGAGTAATAGCAACAAAGCACCAAGCCCCGATAGGTTTAACCTCCTATGCTATCAGAAGTTTTAGAGAGTCATAAAGTAGGAGATCAAGCAATTCTTTCAAGATTTTCACAACCACAACAGTCTCACATATGGAATCAACAGCTCTTTTATTACACTTATTCCCAAGTTAGATGATCCCATTAATCTGTTTGACTATAGACCCATTAGCCTAGTGGGTTCTATCTACAAGATTTTAGCAAAAGTTCTAACACACAGATTGAAGTCAGTGATGCCCTCCATTATTGGTGACACTCAGATTGCTTTTATAGGGGGAAGAAATATCCTAGATGGGGTGTTTATTGCTAATGAAGTAGTTGATGGATGGAAGAAGGCCAAGCAGCAAGGGTTGATTATCAAGTTGGATTTTGAGAAAGCTTTTGATTCAATAAACTGGGAGTTCTTGTTCTCTATGATGTCCAGCTTTGGATTTGGGGCTAAATGGGTCTCTTGGATGAAAGCTTGCATGTCTATGTAGACCACCTGGAACTCCGCTCCGCGCATGAGGGCGCGAATCGTAGTTCTTAGCTACTACAGTTCAGACTCATGTCACGGTTCTGAATCTAATCTCACAAAGTGCAATGTAAGACTGATAAATCACCAAAGAGTCCAAATCTGGCAAATCGTTTTGGAAAATCGATTTTAATCAAAAAACGCCAAACATGGACTGCTTTGCCAGATTTCAAAGTCGCCACCTAAATGTTTTATTTTTGGGAAATTTAGGAAACCCTGACTCGTGCCTAAGGCCACGTGTCCGTCATCACCAAAGTTGCCTCGGCTCGAGAACTTGGGTACGAGAGGGGAAGATCCTGAAATGAGCACCTCCGCTCGCCCAATCAAAGGATCGGCCTCTACTAACATGATATGTTGTTTTTGAAAACACATGTGTTCTTTTTTCGGTTATTAATCTAACTTACTACGTGATGCGCACAGCATACAAGTATAGACTCAATCACGCGGATTGGAACAAAATAACTCATGTTTGTTTTTTAAAGTGGTTTGAAAGTGCTACTCGCAAGTAGGCTAAAGCGCGGATTTGCCACCCTCAACTGGGCTTAGAAAAAAAACATGATTTTGCCACTCCGCAAAGTAGGCTTAAAACTCACAATAATCGAGTTGTTCCAATTCAAGCAATCAAGCCTCCACCCACAGGCATTCATGCAGTTAAACACTTAAGCAGTTAGCCTCATGGCAAGCATGCTATCATGGCAGTCACTTACACACATGCAAGGATGCTAAAGCATAAACACTCACAGTGTACTCCGAGCCAAAACAAAAGCTAGTTAGTAATCATGCATGATCTTAGCTATGTTAATATGCCTAATGCAACACATGCAAAAATGCAGCTACAATTGGCTCGGCTATTCTAAGATGTCATGTGAATGCAATTTAGATAACATGTATTCAAATTGGTATTTAAGTACAATGCAGTTTGTATGATGCGCCGAGCCCGGTGCATGCAAGACAAAATGAATGTTGCACGCATGCAAAGCATAAGGATGCTAATTGAAAATGACCCTAAACTAACCATCGAAAGCAGTTAAGTAAAAGGGAGAAAGAAATGGGGGTTGGAAGACATGCATCACACACACGCACACTTATTACAACAGTTGTGCCCTCTCGACGGAGGGTCCGAATAATAAGCTAACTAGCTAATCTAAGCTAATTAAACTAATTATTACAAAACGAAACTAATTAACTAATCCTAGTTAACTAATTAGTTATTACAACACAAATTGAATAACTAAGCGCATCAACTAATTAAGTACAAAACCAAAGCATTAGCTAGCTAAGCAAAGCAGTTAATTAAAGCAGTAAAAAGAGGTCCTCGGGGCGAGGGTGCATGCATGCTCGGTCGTCTCATTCAGAAATCCATCACTATGCCCCAACTTGCCTTTGTTTGCAATTGTTCTCAGGACACTACACAAAGCTCCAGATAGCTTCTACTCCATCATGGGAACTTCCAGGAAGGCTACCGACCACCTTTTGGTGGTGTAGACCACCTAAGTATGCTGCAGACCAGAAAAAGTGGTTGGCCAGCTACTTTTTCTGGTCTGCCGACCAGAAAATTCTGCATAACTCCATTTTGCTGCAACAGAGAACAAGAAAGGGCACGGCAGCATATTTGCAAGATATGTGTGCACAACCACCCTCCTATCATTTCTTAGGCTCAAGGGAGTGTAGTTCTCGACTCTCGGGCCACCAACCATGCATCGCAATGCACGATGACCGAGAAGCCAAGTTTGCACAAATCAATGTCAATGAATGTACAAATAACACATAAAGGCCTTAACCTCTATCATGCATGATCAAGAGGGTCAGGGACCGAGAAATGAGGCACGTTTCATCACTTCAAGTATGAAACGCCCCTCGTTCCTCGTGTTTGGATTGACGTCCAATCCAAACACATGCAATGCAAGTCAAGCATGCCAACATAATGCAATGCAACAAGCATGCAAACATAATGCGATGTAACAAGCATGCAAACATAATGCAATGTAACAAGCATACAAACACAATGCGAACAACAACATTCAAACAACATGCTCAATGGACTTAAACCGAATATGGACAGACCTCAATCGTGCCCAAAATAGTGGCCAAAATGCTGAAATGATGGCATGAAATGCAAGAAAATGCATGCACATGCAATGGCTCATCAACTAAGCATAAGAGCACAACCCTCAAACGTGATTAAGAAGTGACAAATATGGAAGTGTGACAACACTATATGCACTGAAATCATGTATGAAATGATGCCAAACCATTCAAACAATACAAGTATAGCATGCAAGAGGGCCCTAAGCACAAGGCCACCAAGAGGAACTACACAAGCATGTAATACATGGCACAAATGACTGAACCAGCCTGGACAGAGCTCAATTAGGTCAAAACAAAGACCAAAACATGTTGAGATGGAGCTCAAAAGCCTAGGCATGCATGCATACAAGTTAGGCCACAAACAAGGCAATAATGCATAACCCTTAAAAGCATTCAAGAATGAAAGAAGTGAGAATATGGCCATGCTATATGCTCTGAAATAACATGTTAAATGATGCCAAATCATGCACATGTCACAAATGAAGCATGCAAGATACCTCAGAACTCAAGGCTAGTGTAGACACCCCATTTTTGACCGTCCTCAAGACTTGGACGTCATCGTTGGAACACTCGGTGATTATCCATGTTTGTGTTCGTTTGGAGTTCCCGGAGTTCTCGGCTCGCGCGCCGTGCCTCAGGACCTCCGGACTCGACCGTTTGTGTTTGGTTTTGCACCAAACACTTGTGTTTTGCCTTGGGAGGGCAGGGAATGCTTTGTGAGGCACCCCCACATACCACCGGCTGTGGCTAAAGGCCCCGTCTGGTTGGTGTTGCCACCGGCACTATATTGTGCCGGTCGGCACTATTTGTGCCGGTCGGCACTCTTTTTGGCAAAATGACCATTTTGCCCTGCCGACTGCTGTGCAGCTGCTTTATCAGATATTTTTAGACAGCTGTATCACTTTTTGCTCCCCTCCATACACGTGTATGGAGGGATGAGCCTTTAGGCTTGCTTAACTTGTAAGTTTTCATGCTATACAAGAGAAGGCCTCTTCTCTTGGCTCAAGGGTGGAATTCTTGAGAGATTTCAGCCATTTTAACAGAAAGCAAGCTCTGGTTTTAGGTTAGAAACCATATATCTATCCTATCTCTCTATTCCTTGCCCATTTTGTACACTAGGTGCTTTAGTTCATACTTTTGCACACTAGCACCTAGTGTTTCACTTTTCTTTGGTTACTGAG
Source organism: Camellia japonica (assembly GCA_030407325.1). NCBI lineage: Eukaryota > Viridiplantae > Streptophyta > Magnoliopsida > Ericales > Theaceae > Camellia > Camellia japonica. The sequence continues at coordinate 95,548,098 of JAPPVO010000002.1, forward strand.
GTCCCAAGAAGCTGGTTCTTGAAGTTTTTGGTTGGATTTGAGCTCAAGGAGGCAACCCACAACAACCTTTGTGAAGGTGGTCAACAAGGGTAAGAAACTAGCTCCTTTTACCCCATTCTTGCACTCCATTTTTACTTGCTTTAAAACAGTTTTTGAGCTTAGTGTTTGGCACAAAAAAGTTCTTATTTTTAACCCTCTTTGTTGTATATTAAGAGTGTTTTGTGGTTTGGGGGAGTTTGACCCCCTTTAGGCCTTGAAAAGGGCTCATTTTTTGTGCTATTTTGGAGAATCCGGGACTTGTGTGCTTGGACCTTTCCACCACTGAAATCTTGAGGGATTTCAGTGGTGGAGATGGTGCCTTAAAGTCCTAGAAAGGGGAGGGCCACCCCCTCTCCTTGATGTCCTTGAAAAGGGCAAGTTTTGGCTTCCAAGGAGCACCATGTTTGAGTGTGTGTTGAGCATGTTTGACTTGTTTTCCATGCTTATATTTCCATGTTATAACATGATTTCAAGTTGGTTTAGGTCCCTCATGCATGCTTAGCATGGTTGCCTTGTAATGCTTTTGATGCCTTAACATGTCTAGGTAGTGTGCCTTCATTTCTAGGATGTTTTAGGCCTAGATCCATGAAGTTTTGTAGGCTTATTTTACCATGCTTTAGTTCTGTCCATAGTTGTTTTGGTCAATCTTAGCATGTATTTTATGTAGCCTCTTTGTATTTGGGCTTGTTGGCCATAAGAACATGAGTGTGTAGCATGCCTTACTTGCTTCATTTTTGATGGTTTAGAAACCATCTAACTTGCCATTTCAGACCTTGTAATGTGCTTGTTTGATTGCCTTGCACGCTTTTTTTTAGTGCTTTAGAGTATGTATTGAATGCTCCATGTTTTGGTCATGTTGCATGCCTTTGTGTTTGTGCCTCTTAGATGCCATCTAAGTAGCCATTTGGCTTTTTTTTTAACATGCTATAACTCTGTTTTAGGTTGTTTAATGCATGCCATAATTGCTTTGCATAAGTGTAGTTCAATGCTTCATTGGCTTGTTTCAAGACTTGGGCCATTTGTTGCATGCTTTGGCTTGCTTCATTGCATGATTTGGCATCATGTTTAACACGAATTTCAGAGCTTTTTTAATGCATGCTATTAGTCCATGTTTGGCTTCTTTAAGTGTGCTTGAATGTTGCTTGTTTATGCCTTGGGTTTGGCACCTTAACATGTGCATGTGTGTGTGTGTGTTTAGTCCCCAATTGTAGGCATTTGGCTACTGATTTTAGGCCTTTTTGAGTTGCCTAATTCATGTCTAAGTCCATCATTTCATTGGTTTGCATGCTTGCCTTATATGCTTGTTTGCATGTTTGCATAAGTGCATCACATTGTCCATATTGCATACTAGTTTGCATGCTTAGGATTGCATCACATTTGCATGCATGCTAGGTCTCTTGAAGTGAGTTTGATAGAGGTTTGGCACCCTTGTTTGCTTTGGTTGCATTACATGCATTTGAAATCAAAGTTGCATCTTGGCTCTTAGGGCCATCACGTATGAAAATGCGCGATTGGTGGTCCGAGGATCGAGGCATATACCCCATTGAGTCATTAACATGATGTGGGATGTGTTTTGTGCATACATGCTTTGAATTACCTTGCCATGCATAGTTTGTCCTCCTGCTGCTGTGAGTTGCAGGATCTGCAGAACATTTTGTGCCGACCGGCACTTTTTAGTGCCGACCGGCAGTGTTTTCCCAGCCGATAGAACAATTCAGTGCCGGTGGCCTCCTCCTTCAGCCGGTGGTGCTCTGCCCCAGCCGGTGGTACTCCCCAGTGCCCTGAGAGGCACTCCTGGGATTTTGGTAATTTTCTGAGGAGGAGAGCAGAGGAAACAGAGGCAATCCGTGCACGGCAATGCGGTTCCGAGCCAGCCCCGAAACACGCGCTGCATCCATCCGGCCCTCGTCCCGAGGCGGTTTAATGCTTAATTAGATTAATTAATTTATTTAATTAATTTAGTTAATTTGTAATATTTAATTAGCTAGAGTAGTTAGTTATTTATTCGGTTTTGTATTATTCTTTTGGCCCCTCCAAGCGAGGGCAAAAATGTAATAAGTGTGTGTGAGTGGGTGTATGTCTTCCAAACCCCCATTTCTTTCTATCCCTTTTATTTACCCGCTTATGTTGGTAGATTAGGGCATACTTATTTTAGCATACCTTATGCAATGCATGCGTGCATTCATGCATTTGTTTACATGCACCGGGCTCGGTACATCATACAAACTGCATCGTACTTTCAATTCCAAATTGAATATGTGCTACTCGCGCATTTCACATGCCATGTTTAGGGTTAGCCGAGCCTACTCTAGATTGCATCTATGCCTGTGTTGCATTAGTCACTTAACATGAACTAGGGCATGCATTTTTGCTAACTAGTCTATTGTTTTGACTCGGAGTACGATGTAAGTATTTACGCTTTAGCATACCACATGCGTGTGAATGATTGCCATGACAGTATGCTTACCATGCGGCTAAGTGCTTATATGGAATAAACTGCTTGAATGCCTGTGGGTGAAGGTTGGATTGCGTGAGTTGGGACAACTCATTGAAATCCGTATTTTAGCCTACTTGCGAGTAGCAAAACCAACACGTTTTTCGAGACAAAACGGATATGCATGTTTATTCCCAAATTAGGCAATCTAGTCTATACTTTTGTGCTGTGCGATAACATAGTAATTCCTGGCTAATAACTGGAATAAGAACATGTAATGTTTTTCAAAATCTGATATCACGGTTAGTAGAGGCCGGTCTTCGGACCGGGCGAAAGGGGGTGCTCATAGCTGACCTTCCCCGATCGTACCCAAGCTCCCGAGCCAAGATCACTTTGGTGATGACGGACACGTGGCCTTCGGCACCGAGTCAGGGTTTCCTAATTTCCCATTTTAAAAATATTTAGGTGGCGACTCTGTAATCTGGCAAAGCAGTCCATGTTTGGCACTACTTTTCAAAAATCTGTTTTTCTTCAAAACGATTTGCCAGAGTTGGACTCTTTGGTTCAGATTTAGAACCGCGACACAAATCGAGTCCGAACTGTGGCCGAGGTCCCCCGCGGACGTGCTACACAGTTTCTGGCGACTCTGCTGGGGATTTTTAGAGAGTTGACTCGAACTCGTGATATCCGGTTTTGACTACACTTATGTGTTTCTTTGCATTGCATTTGCATTGGTGCGCCTAGGACACCGTGTTGGCCATCTGCTATTCCTGAGCGGTTTGCTGGAGGCTTGTCTTGTCAAGGCATGACCATAAGGCTGACCGGTTGCGGGCTCTGCCAGTATGGGAACACAACCCCGGTTTTACCGGGGCACCCTTTTTGACCATTCGACCTAGTGCATATTCGAATCCATAGTGACCATTCCAAACTAGGACAGGTTGCTTACCCGATATAGGTTGTTTGAAACCGCTGTGTGCGTAGTGAAACCCTAGCTCCTGACAAAATAGGACAGGGAAACCCTACCCCCCAACATAGGGGTGTTTTGGCTCTCATTTATCTGCTATGTGCTTTTAGAGTGTATCTCTGCAGGGAACGCATATATCAGTTTACAAGTTTGGGTATCCGGCCCAAGGGCATCAGTATCAGTGTTGTTGAGAATCAGTTATGTCTGCGGGATATCAGTTCAGTTTGAATAGTGATTCTGGGAAACAGTGATCAGTAGTAGAGTACAGTTATTCGGCTACATCCGTTGCTTGATCTGTCTGGGGCTGAAATGCTGCTTGTTTTCCGTTTCAGTTTAGAGATTCAGAGAGCCAATCCAGAACAGTTAGTGTCTTCCCCTCACTGCGGCAGGACTTAGCATGACGCAGAATTCAGAAGAATCGTGGTCATGACGGCCGCGTTGGATCAAGAAATCACCTTACATGATGAGACCACCGTTGACATGCCGCATCCGCCCAGATCGCCGGCCGCGCACCCGGTTTGGGCTCCCCAGCTATATCAGGCTCGCGAGCCCACTACATTTGAACTAATGGGGATGATAGGTGATCTTCAAAGATCCGTGACGGATCTCGCCTATGGAATGACAGTTTCGCCGCCAGTCCGCACCATACGTCGGAGGCTTTGTACCCCAGGAGCCCCCGCTACTGGGACGAATTGTGATTGAACTCAACCAACCGAGATGACCTCCAGTTATGGTAACGACGCATCAAACAAGTTCTGAATCAGGCCGAGGCCAGAGATAAAGGCAAGATGGAGGCAGATGCCGACCCTATCGAACAACTGCTGTGGGCAGTAGAGGCTTTGAAAGCCAGGGGGATGAACAAGCAACAGATATCTGCAGTCGTGACAAAAGCTGTGGAGGATGCTTTCCCCGCTCCGCCTGAGGGCAGTTCTAGTCAATCAGAGAACCGGGATAGGCCCCGTCACGCCAAAACAGTTCTTCCCACTCCCAACCTTGCACCCGGAGGGATCAGAAATCCAAGGCCGCACCCGCCGATCCTTCGTTCGCTAGTGCATCTAGCAAGAGTGCTCAGGCCCCGAAGTACTGCCTCGAGGACGCCGAGCCTTCCATCCTCTCTACATGCCTTGTCTAGGGCACTTTTGATTTTGGGCAAAAAAGGGCATCTTACACCTCTTGAGCCCGACCCTACCGAAGAATCTCCCTGCCACACATGACGCTACTGCATACTGCGCGTACCACCAGCAGACTGGTCACGCTACCGACACTTGCTTCCGCCTCCGTCATGAGGTGCAGGATTTGATTGACAACGAGGTTATCCTCCCACCTACCTCAGCCAAGTCAGTCACTACAGAGTTCTTGGATTTTGAGGACACAGATACTGCAATATGTAATCAGAAGGTGAATCGCCTGTGGGCAGTGTCTGGTACATTTGTCTGGATATAGCGTTTGGCACGCATTTTTTGGGCACCTGCTAAACGTTAATTTTGTAAATTCTGACTTGGGTGTCGAGTCAGTCTTTCTGTTTTGTCTTGAGCCTGTCTCATTGTTTGAGACATTCCTTTTGCTTAAGGGTCTGTCTAATTGTAATGAGTCAGTCCCTTTTATAAGTAGTATACCAGGTGATTTCGGGTTGTTGCCTCAAACACCGTTTTGTCTTATAAATCGTTGTTTTTACTTTTTAGTCTGTTTCTGTCAGGAAGCCAGTTATGCCAGCAAATCTGAATGAAACAGCCATGACTATCAGGTGCTGTATTTTGTTGTTTATTTGAATTAGCCGTACCAAGGGTGTGAATGGGGTGACAGCACACTCCACCTGCTCTTGTGTGCCTTAAGAATCATTGTTTTGACCTAAGTTTTTCAAAACCCTTTTCGAACACTGTCGTGATAAAAAACGAAGGGAAGGAATTCCTCGGGATTTGCAAAACCTTGATCAAATTGAAAGAAAGAGAGGCATGCTAAGCCCTTAATGATTCAAATCATGCTTGTCAGCGTGAGTACTTGAGAGGGACCCTGGCTTAATCCAGAATGGTTCCACACTGTCTTCGGCACGAGCGATTCGTCGCCTCCTTAAAAACTTTTAAAAACAAAATGTTTTTGGGCCACCTATCTTGCACTTGCTTCACAATTCCCCCTATTTACCGTAAATTTGCATGATTTGTTTGGCCCTATATGTAAATTGTTTTGGGAGCATGTCATGAACTGTGAGTAAGCTTATTTTATGTCCCTCTACAACATTGTAGAAGGGATCAACCCTGTTGGGGGCCTCCATGTTATACTTGTCATTATACCCCTCTTTGACCCCCATTTTGCATGCTTTTTTAAGCTTATCTAGCTTCTGTTTTCGGCCATCATCAGAACTGGAAAGAGTCATATTTTGATCTTATTGACAATTTCATCAAGGGTCTTTGCTGGTTTGATGAATGTTTGGGGTACCTCATGTTATAGCCTTATGTATCCTAGTTCTTGCATGACATTTTTAGCATGTTTGCATACTGATTTGGGGGATGTCATCTACTGTAAATGTTCATATTTTCAGTCCCTCAATCAGTGTTGTAGAAGGGTACTTTTCCATTTGGGTATCGTATGTATCACTTGCTTCAATACCCCTCTTGCGGGGCCATTTTTTGCATACTTGCCTAATCCTATGTGTGCTGTGCTGTTTAACCCTTTTTATGACTGAAAAATGCTTTCTCTGGGCTGTCTTGCTACTGTATTTTCATTCCATGTCTATATTGTGCATGTTTGGTATAGCTATAGGCCATTTCGGGTGCCTAAATTCATGTTTCGGGGCCATTTCATGCATCAGGTATACTTTCGCCTCATTTCGGGGCTGTTTCCCCCACATTTCAGTGCCAAAAATTCATTTGCATGTTTGCATATCATCTCCATGCCATTTCATGCTTTAGGGCCATCGCCTCGGTTTGCGCGCCCGTGTGCACGCATTTCGAGGCGCTTCATTTTCATCCATCGGCCTCCCGTGTGAGTATGGTTGAGGCTCTCTCATGTTGGTGTAAGCCCATATTGCATCCCATATCTCATTTTAGTCCTGTTGCATTCCGTATGCCATTTTCTCGATTTGCGTGCCCGTGGGCACGCAGTTCAAGACATCTCATTTTAGTCTCATTGTATATCATATTTCAGGCCATTTCATGCCTTAGGTATCGGTCCTCGGTTTGCGTGCATCGTGTGCACGCATCTTCGAGTCGCTTCATTTCTCATCTCATCGGCCTCTATGTGAGTGTGGCTGAGGTCCATCTCATGTTGGTGTAAGCCATTATTGCATTGCGTATGCCATTTCATTCCATAGCATTGTGTATGCTTATGTGCCATTGTGTATTATTCCTCGTGTACGTGTATGCCATTCATAACATTGTGCATGTTAGGTGTATTTAGTTTGCATTTCATGCATGTCATGCGTATTGCATTGTGTTTGGGATAGGAGTTAGCCCGGCACGGGAAACGAGGACGTTTCGTACTCCGAGTCGACGGAAACGGGTCTCAATTCCCAGTCCCGACACTCCGGATATCCATGATGGAGTTAGGTTTTGTTTTGTTTTCACTTGCATTCATTTCCTATATTAGTGTGCAATATCGCTCCCGCCATCATGCTCGATATGCGTGATTGGTGGCACCAGACGGATCGTTCCTAGATAGTCAAGCATAATATGTTGAAATACATTGCCTATGCCCCTTTCCTGTCTCTGTTGCAGCAAATCAGAAGATCAGCCTTTTCGGTTCGCACGCATTTCGAGATAATTGCAAACGGAGGCTTAATGGGGCATCCACAGTGGATTTTCGGCGAAGGCACCCGACATGTATCATTCATTCATCAGAGTTCGAGGCTAGCCCCTGGCTTGCATGCCAGTTTATCGCTTTCTTAGTTAATTTGTTATTAATTAGGATTTGTATTATTCGGACTGTACTATTTGGGACTGTATATTATTCATTCGGACCCTCGATGCGAGGGCAATAATTGTAATAAGTGTGCGTGAGTGTGATGTATGTCTTCCAACCCCCTTTCTTTCTCCCTTTTATTTACCGCTTACGATGGTTAGATTAGGGCATTTTTCATTAGCATACTAGTATGAAGCATGTTTGCATCATTCATTTGTTTGCATGCACCGGGCTCGGCGCATCATACAAACTGCATTTGTATTCAATTCCAATTGAATACTGTTAGTTGTAGCATTCACATAGCCATGTTTAGGATAGCCGAGCCTGCTATAGTTGCATTTTGCATGTGTTGCATTAGGCATATTAACTGTGTATCTAGGATCATGCATGATTTCTAACTATGTTTTGTTTTGGACTTGGAGTACTGGTAGAGTTTTATGCTTTAGCATCCTTGCATGCGTGTGAGTGATTGCCATGAATAGCATGCTTACCATGAGGCTATGTCTTATGTGATATAACTGCTTGAATGCCTGTGGGTGGAGGCTGAGTTATTGGATTGGACAATCATCATGTATTGTTAAGCCCACTGATGTGGCAAAACATGTTTTCTAATGCCCACGAGGGTGCAAAATCCATTTAGCCTACTTGCGAGTAGCAAACCATCAACTTTTCAAAAACAAACATGAAATGTTTTGTTCCAATTCAGGCGATCGGTCTATACTTGTATGCTGTGCGCATCACATAGTAATCTAGGCTAATAACGGAATAAGAACGCACAATGTTTTCAAAACTCGATATCATGTTAGTAGAGGCCGGTCTTTGATCGGGCGAGCGGGGGTGCTCATCAAGTGACCTTCCCCAATTCGTACCCAAGTTCCCGAGCCGAGGCAACTTTGGTGATGACGGACACGTGGCCTTGGCACGAGTCAGGGTTTCCTAAATTTCCCAAAAATAAAAACATTTAGGTGGCGACTCTGTATCTGGCAAAGCAGTCCATGTTTGGCACTTTTTCAAAAAATCTGTTTTCTCAAAACGATTTGCCAGATTTGGACTCTTTGGTTCAGATTATAGAACCGTGACAATTGAGTCCTGAACTGTAGTGACCCAATATGAAGCGAACGGGGGGCTCGCACTCCCTTCCCGGGATGCGTTTGGGGACGTCTACAACAGTGTTCACACAAAACAGAATTATTTGAACTATGTACAGAAGATGAATTCATGAATTCATTATGTGCCATGACATGCTAAATTTCTAAGAAGAATGATGTCCTAGTCGAAAATGCCAGTTGGGAGCAGCAGGCTGCCTGGTACAGGAGAGACAAGCTGGTGAAGAAGAAGAAGATGTAGGAGAGGATGAAGAAAGATGATAGAGGTCATGAGCATAAGGACCCCTATGCAGCACTTCTGAGTAGCCTTGTCCTGAATCAGAAAAGAATGGGCATCAAAAGTAACAGAACAGTTGTTGTCTTTAGCTAATTGATGGACTGAAAGTAAATTTGAAGAGATAGAAGGAACATGAAGAATATTGTGAAGTTGAAAAAGGAAATGTAGATGTAACAAGGAGACCATTACCAGTGTGAATGATAGGTAAAGTGAAGCCATCACCAACAGCAACTTGATCTTGTCCAGAATAGGAGTGATAAGAGGAGAAATTAGTGAGATCATTAGTCATATGACTAGTTGCACCGAAGTCAAGAAACCAGTTTGAAGATGATGAAGGTGCGGAGGCTACAGATGAAGATGAGGCAGAAACAACATAGGCTGTAGGATTGCTTTGAGTGGAAGAGGATTGATGTGGACTATTCTGAAAGGAGGAGTCCATTCTGCACAGCAGTCTAGGGCAGTGTGTGATTCAGCTTTTCACAGATCTGACAAACTGTCACGACCCGGACCCACCTATGGTTTTAGCATCGCAACCGGCCAGTAATCTGTGATTACCGAAGGCCTGCTTAACAGTAATGACAGTAATATAGAGTAAAGAGGCTAGCGGAAGCCAAAACAGTAAATAAAAGGTGTCCAATGAGCTGTGACAATCTGAATGTAAAAACTTTTTATAAACATGCCACATTAATAACCAAAACATATGTACATACGTCATATACACAAACATCCATGTCAGGGACCAAATCCCTAACTAGAACTGTACAGTCAAGTCTTAACATTTATTACAGATCAAAGGCAAAAGGGTGAAACTGAGACACCCCAAAACAGCCTTAGCTTGAACGAACTTGGAACCTCGAAGTGAGGCACGGTGGTTGGCTTGACAAAACAAGAGCTTAACTTGATGCTCCTAGCATCGATCTGTGGCCTGGACACCTATATATAAATATAAACAGTGAGCTAAAGCCCAGTGAATAACATATGCGTAAAGGGGTTAAGAATGAATGTCTTTTTCAGTAATTAAAGCAGTCAATTGCATCAATAAATCAGTCATTTAGAACCATAGTAGTCATATGTGGTACTTCCAATAGCAAAATAGTACAGTAGGTCTTAACAGACCGAACAGTCAGTTGATGGCCATTCATAACAGTAAACAGTAGTAGTTCCAAATATGGGAACCAACAGAGATCTCTGTGACAGTAGCATAACAGTAAATTGCTATGGATGCCACGAATACAGTTTAAAAATAGGACAAACATTCATTCATTAAACAATAACGTTTCAGTAAGCAGAACAGTTGATCATTCAGAAAGTAATCATAATTGAACCTATCTTTACAACATTGTTACTCATAGAGCACTGGGCTATAGACAAGCTAACGATCGTCCTCGGATGCCAACCCTAACAGTTGCAGAACGAACACACACTCGGGATTAATAACTTAGCCCCTAACTATACTGGTGTGGTTCTATAACATTAACCTCACTAAGATGCCTTAAACATGACCTAGGAATGCCTAGGATGGAACGAGGATGCAAAGATGTACTTTAAAACACTTTTCAGAATTTTTCAAAAAACAGGGGTCTCGCTCGAGCGTGGCTTTCTACGCTCGAGCGAGTGTGCCAAAACAGAGGGGTCGCTCGAGCGTGGACTTTCTCGCTCGAGCGGTCTGTAAAAATGCAAAAAGTGCTGGATGTTGAAAATCTCCGCTCAACGCTCGCTCGATGCCCGCTCGAGCGTGAGACACAGTCCTCGCTCGAGCGTAGTTTCTTTCGCTCGAGCGTGCGCCTGCAATGCAGAAAACCTGGAGAACTTGCAATCTATTGTCACGACCCAAACCCGCCCCTATGGGTTTAGCACCGTAACCGGCCAGTAATCCGGGATTACCGAAGGCCTGCTTAACAGTAAAACAGTAATACAGAGTACAGGGGTTGGCGGAAAGCCAAAACAGTAATTAAGAGATGTCCAATGAGCTGTGACAGTCTGTATGCAAAAAGACTTTTCATAACATATATATATTATAATCAGTTCCAAACAGTATGCACAATATTTACAATCATTCAGGATAGGGACTTAATCCCTATTAGGACAATACAGTACAACCTCATTCAGTCTATACAGAACATATACAAAAGGGGGAAAACTAAAACACCCTAAGCAGCCTCAGCTTGAACAGTTCTGGAACCTCGAAGTGAGGCATAAAGGTTGGCTTTGACAAAACAGGAGCTTATCCTGAGGCTTCTAGCAACGGTCCGGTGCCTGTACACCTACATATATATATATATATATATATATATATGAGAAGTGAGCTAAAGCCCAGTGAATAACATATGCGTAAAGGGTTAAGAAATAAATGTCATTTCAGTATTCAAAACAGTCATTTATATCAGTATAACAGTTATTCAGTCATAGCAGTTTATATGGTACATCCAATTAGCAAAGCAGTACAGTAGGTCTTAACAGACCGAACAGTCAGTTGATGGCCATCATATCAGTAAACAGTAGTGGTTCCAACATGGGAACCGACAGAGATCTCTGTGACAGTAACATGTTTCAAAGGCCATTTGTAAAATCAAAGCCCAAGGGTAGCTCAATTAAACACAATTTCCACTCAAAATTCAAGAACATGATGTTACATGCAACATGCATGAATTTAAACAACTTTAAAGCTTTAAATACTTGCAAATCATGATGAATTCATGGACTATAACAAAAACATGAACATGCATGTAGAAATTTTCATGAAAGCAACCTCAAAATTCAAGAATATGCACATGCATGCATGAATTAATTCTCAATTCAACTCTTTAAACCAATTCTTGACTTTTAACTCCAAATTCCATGATCCATGCAAGATACAACTTAAATTCAATCAAGAAGGTGAGTTCTCTACCTTAGGTCTTGAATTCCAAATGTAGAAGCCTAATCTTCCAGTCTCCTTCAATTTCCTCTAAGTTTCAAACCAAACTTTGTTGAACTAATTCTTTTCTTCCAATTCTCTCACTCTCATACGTTTTGCTTCAGAAAATGGGTGAAGAAATGATGCCTCAGATGTATAAATTAAGTCCTCAAACAATGACCCTAAGGTGGCCCACTCAATGGCAATAAGGTAAATAACTAGGTTTAGTTAATTTAACATTAAAATGCTAATTTAACGTTTCAAATCAAATTTTAATTAAACCTATCATAAAATCACATAAATCCTAATTAGTATATAACACTAATCAATTTCTGATTCGGTCACGCGATAAGCCTTCAATTCGCAGTTCGAAATTAAAACATGAACAGATTCATTTAGAAATCAACAGATAGAAATGCATTCAAAACAATACACATACAATCAATCAGTTAGATATCATTCTTATCATGCTTAATCACAGATTAGCACTAATCAATGGTGTTATCAGTAACCGGTGGTGAGGGTTGTCTCACAGTCTCCCCTCCTTATAAAGAGTTCGGTCCTCCAAACTCGAATTACCTTCATTTTGGAAGAAAACAGGATTCAGTGGGAACAATTCAGGATATCTCTTTGATCATATCATCTTCTCTTTCCCAAGTGGCATACACGCCACCATGGTTTTTCCAGTCAACTTTCACTAACGGAAATCTCTTTATTTCTTAACTTCTTGATGCGTCTATTCACAATCTGAATGGGCCGTTCTTCGTAAATGTAGTCATCACTTAGCACTACACGGATAGGCTCAATTACATAGAAAGGATCCCGGAGGTAATCCCTCAACATTGAAATATGGAACACGTTATGCATATGCTCCATTTCAGGAGGAAGCGCTACTTGATACGCCATCGGATTGATTTTCTCAATAACTTCATACGGTCCCGACATATCTCAGCGCTAACTTGCCTTTTACCCCAAAACGGTCTGCCCTTTCATCGGTGTCATTTAACAAAAATGTGATCACCTACTTCGTACTCTATGTCTCGCCTTCAGACATCCGCATAGCTTTTCTGTCGCTTTGTGCGGTTTTCAGTCTCTGTTTAATCAGTTTCACATTTTCAGTGGTTTCATGTACAATTTCGGGCCCAAGCAAAGGCTCATCTCCAACTTCTTGCCCAGCAAATCGGAGATCGACATTTTCTGTATACAAAGCCTCGAAAGGCGCCATACCAATACTCGAATGAAAGCTGTTGTTGTAGGCGAATTCAGTCAACGGTAAATGGCTTCTCCAATTTCCTTGGAAATCAAGAACACACATTCTCAGTAAATCCTCCAGAGTCTGGATGGTTCTTTCTGACTGGCCATCTGTTTTGAGGATGAAGACACTACTCAATCTCAGTTCAGTACCCAATGTTGTCTGTAGGCTTTGCCAGAATCTCGATGTAAACTTCGAGTCCTTATCAGAAACAATGGACACAGGCACTCCATGCAATCTAACAATCTCATCAATATAGATTACAGCCAATTTGTCCGCATTATAAATTGTTTTGATAGGTAAGAATGAGCAGATTTAGTCAGTCTATCAACAATAACCCAAATTGAATCCATACATTTACTGGAGCGAGGTAAACCAACAATAAAATCCATAGTGATATGTTCTTCCATTTCCACTCCGGTATCGGTAAGGGTTGCAGTAAACCCGCGGGTCGTTGATGTTCGGCTTTAACTTGTTGGCAATGAAGACATTTCGATACAAAATCAGCAATCTCTTTCTTCATTCCCGGCCACCAGAAATTCAGTTTCAAGTCTTGGTACATTTTTGTATTTCCTGGATGGATAGACAATTTCGAATTGTGGCCTTCTTGCAGAATTCTTCTTTTTAGTTCAGAATCACTCGGTAACACAATCTTCCCTGAAATTTCAACACATTATTTCTCAAATTTGAAATCCGACCTCGGTTTGGATTCCCGTTCTTCGCTGATCTCTTCAAGAAGTCATACATGTTGCTGTTTCTCTTTAATCTCTTCAATCAGTGCTGGCTGAGCAGAAATAACAGCTATTGTTCCACCTTGTTCACGCAAAACAATCTCAATTCAAGTCTTGCAAGGTCACATAGCAATTCTCTCTGCCCGGTGAGTAAACAGGCCAAACTTCCAATAGATTTCCGACTCAGTGCATCGGCAACGGTGTTAGCTTTTCCTAGATAGTACAGAATTTGCAGGTCATAGTCTTTTATCAGTTCTAACCATCTCCGCTGCCTCATGTTCAGTTCTTTCTGTGTGAAGAAGTATTTCAAACTCTTGTGGTCTATATACACCTCACATGTTGCCCCACAAAGGTAGTGACGCCAAATTTTCAGTGCAACACTACTGCAGCAAGTTCTAAATCATGGGTCGGGTAGTTCTTTTCTTGTGGTCTCAATTGTCAGGAAGCATATGCAATAACTTTACCATTCTGCATTAAAATACATCCCAAAGCCTTATAAGAAGCATCACTATATACAACATAACCATCCGTACCTGAGGGTAAGGTGAGAATCGGCGCAGTCACTAGTCGAGTTTTCAACTCTTGAAAAGCTGATTCCCTCTGATCAGTCCAGTCAAATGATATCCCCTTCTGAGTCAACTGTGTCAGTGGTAGGGCAATTTTGGAGAAGTCTTTGGTAACATTAGTCAGTCTGGGCCAATTCACCACTGCTTCAATTTTCTGTGGGTCAATTGAGATGCCATCCTTACTAATTACATGTCCCAAAAACATAACATTATCAAGCCAAAATTCACACTTTGTCAGCTTAGCATACAGTTTCTGTTCTCTTAAGGTCTGTAAGGCAATGTTCAAATGACGTTCATGTTCTTCCTTACTCTTGGAATAAATCAAAATGTCATCTATGAAAACAACTACAAATTCATCGAGGAATGGTTTGAAAATTTGGTTCATAAAGTCCATAAATGCAGTAGGCGCATTAGTAACTCCGAAAGGCATAACAAGAAATTCATAATGTCCGTATCTCGTTCGAAAGGCAGTCTTTTCAATGTCCTCTGGTTTGACTTTCAGCTGGTGGTATTCGGATCTAAGGTCAATTTTGGAGAAGACCTGAGCACCCTGTAACTGGTCAAACAAATCATCAATACGAGGCAGTGGGTATTTGTTTTTCACTGTTACCTTGTTCAATTCATGGTGGTCAATGCCGAGTCTCAGTGAGCCGTCTTTCTTTTTCACAAATAAAAGGTGCGCCCACCCGGTGAAGTACTGGGCCTGATGAACTTTTTATCTAGCAATTCTTGTAGCTGAATTTTCAATTCTTTCAGTTCGGTACGTGCCATTCTGTACGGAGCTTTGGATACTGGCTGTGTACCCGGTAATAATTCAATAGTGAATTCTATCTCCCTATCAATCCAATCCCTTGGCAAGTCATCTGGAAAAACATCTGGGAATACTGTCCACATCAGTTTTAGTATCAGTAGGTACAGTCAATAACACATATCCATATCTACACCTTTTTAATCAATTTAAAAGCTTTTATGGACGAAATCAGATACGGGGGAGATACTACGCCAACTCCGCTAAACACAAATTCAGGCAATCTAGGTGGACAGAAAATAACTTGTTTCGTTACACAGTCTATGGTAGCATGATATTTTGTTAAACAGTTCATTTCCAAAATGACATCGAAATGATCAATGTTCAAAGGCAGTAAATCAATATACAAATGCACATCCCCAATAACAATCTTACATGCAGGATACATATAAGCACAAGTCATGGATCCCCCAGCGGGTGAAGATACAGCTAACAAATAGTTCATGGGTTCCAGTGGTCTATTCAATTTTCGTGAAAAAGCATACGAGACAAATGAATGTGTAGACCCCGAATCAATCAGAATATAAGCATTTTGGGCATAAATTGAGAGTATACCTGACACAACTATCTCGGTGTTCTATATATCTCCCGGTACGAGTGCAAACACCAGGCCTTGCCTTAAAGGCTCCTTTCCAGTCGCTTTGGGATTGGGTTTTGGTGGGGCAGTTGATGCTGCGGCGCTAGCTGCAGCTTTACTATTGCCTTGGGAAGTGGAAGGGCAATCTTTGACCATGTGACCCACCTTGCCACACCTGTAACAAGCACCGGAAATTTTATAGACAAACCCCTTTATGCCTTTTTCCACATTCAGAGCAAGGTGGTATGGAACCACTTCCCTGACTAGAACTGTTTGTTGACCCTGTGTTTTGCTTTTTGCTCGATGAACTGTTCCGGCTTTTCTTAAACTTAAAGCCCCGTCTCTTACCGTGTCACTCGGTCGCTGGTGTTTCAGTC
Organism: Camellia japonica; assembly: GCA_030407325.1. NCBI lineage: Eukaryota > Viridiplantae > Streptophyta > Magnoliopsida > Ericales > Theaceae > Camellia > Camellia japonica. The sequence continues at coordinate 95,564,019 of JAPPVO010000002.1, forward strand.
TGTTTTAATGCTTCGATATTCGATTCAACTATTATTGCTCGGTCAAGAACATCCACGTATTTAAGTAACTTCAAAACATTAATTCGATCAAGTATTTCTACATTGAGGCCGCCTTCAAACTTCCTGGCCTTTTTGTAGTCAGTATCCACCATGTGTGGTGCATATCAGGCGAGTTCAGTGAACTTAGATTCATACTCTGCTACTGACATGGTGCCCTGTTTCAACTACTCAAATTCAGTTACTTTTCGATCCCTAACACACTGAAGGAAGTACTTTTCAAAGAAGGCTTCTTTAAATTGAGCCCAAGTTATAGCATTGTTGGTGTCACGGACGAGCATCCACCACCGTCTGGCCTCTTCTTGTAGAGTAAAGGTAGCCAGTAACACCTTATGTGCTTCAGAACACGAAAACACTTTGAACAATTTCTCAGTCTCTAGAACCCATGCTCCGGCCTTTAATGGTTCAAGGCCTCCTTGGAATGATGGTGGTTTTATTTTGCTAAACTTCTATGTCAGAGCAATTATATCATCATTAACATTTGGTTCTGGCTGTACTGGAGGAGGTGGGGGCTGTTGGTTCTGTTGTTGCCTTAGGGCTTCAGTCAACAGTTCCACTGTTCTTTCTAACCTTGCCATCCTTGCCTCGGATGATTCAGATTCATCAGCATGCCTTGCATTGTCCATTTCACTATAGGCAATATGGTAATAATAAACATAGGAAGTTGTTGACTTAAGCATATCAACACGTTAACACATATATTCATATCATGGCCACACACACTTTCTCATGCTCATGCAATGCCCTAATTACTTTTCTAGGACATCCTATAGCTCATTTGGACATGTGTGTGCAGTATAACTCGTGGTTTGATATTGCTATGATACCACTCTGTCACAACCCGAACCCGCTCCTATGGGTTTAGCATCGCAACCGGCCAGTAATCCGTGATTACCAAAGGCCTGCTTAACAGTAATGACAGTAATACAGAGTAAAGAGGCTGGCGGAAGCCAAATTAATAGGTGTCCAATGAGCTGTGACAATCTGAATGCAAAAGACTTTTTTATAAACATGCCACATTAATAACCAAAACATATGTACATGCGTCATATCCACAAACATCCATGTCAGGGACCAAATCCCTAACTAGAACTGTACAATCAAGTCTTAACATTTATTACAGATCAGAGGCAAAAGGGTGAAACTGAGACACCCAAAAACAGCCTTAGCTTGAACGAACTTGGAACCTCGAAGTGAGGCACGGTGGTTGGCTTGACAAAACAAGAGCTTAACTTGACGCTCCTAGCATCGGTCCGGTGTTTCGACACCTACATATAAATATAAACAGTGAGCTAAAGCCCAGTGAATAACATATGCATAAAGGGGTTAAGAATGAATGTCCTTTTAGTAATTAAAGCAGTCAATTGCATCAGTAAATCAGTCATTTAGAACCATAGTAGTCATATGTGGTACATCCAATTGCAAAATAGTACAGTAGGTCTTAACAGACCGAACAGTCAGTTGATGGCCATCATAACAGTAAACAGTAGTAGTTCCAAACATGGGAACCGATAGAGATCTCTGTGACAGTAGTAGTAACAGTACAGTAACAGTAAATTGCTATGAATGCCACGAATACAGTTTACAAATAGGACAAACATTCATTCATTAAACAATAATTTTTCAGTAAGCAGAACAGTTGATCATTCAGAAAATAATCATAATTGAACATATCTTTACAACATTGTTACTCACAGAGCACTGGGCTATAGACAAGCTAATGAGCGTCCTCGGATGCCAACCCTACAGTTGTAGAATGAACACACACTCGGGATTAATAACTTAGCCCCTAACTATACTGGTGTGGTTCTATAACATTATCCTCATTAAGATACCTTAAACATGGCCTAGGAATGCCTAGGATGGAATGAGGATGCAAAGATGCACTTTAAAACACTTTTCAAAATTTTTCAGAAAATAAGGGTCTCGCTCGAGCGTGGCTTTCTACGCTCGAGCGAGCGTGCCAAAACAGAGGGGTCGCTCGAGCGTGGACTTTCTCGCTCGAGCGGTCTGTAAAAATGCAAAAAGTGCTGGATGTTGAAAATCTCCGCTCGACGCTAGCTCGATGCTCGCTCGAGCGTGAGACACAGTCCTCGCTCGAGCGTAGGTTCCTTCGCTCGAGCGTGCGTTTGCACATGCAGAAAACCTGAGATCTTGCAATCTACGCTTGAGCCAGTATCCCTTCACTCGAGCAGAGCTCTGAACAAAAGATGGTCGCTCAAGCATGGAATCCTTCGCTCGAGCGTGGAAGCCAAAATCTGGAATTTCCAGATTTGCCTCCTAAGCTCAAACCAAGCATTCAACACTTCAAAACTCAACCTTTTGGGCCCATTTTCTGGAAAACACTTGAAAACTCATACTACAACATATTTTGAAGATCAATTTTGTAAAATCAAGCCCAAAGGTAAGCCAATTGAACACAATTTCAAGAGAAACTTTCATGAACTAAACAAGAACATAACATGCATGAGTTCTTATGAATTCCAATGCTCTAAACATAATCAAATGCAAGTTTGACTCCAAAACATGGTGAATTCATGGACTATAACAAAAACATGAACATTGCATGTAGAAATTTTCATGAAAGCAACCTCAAAATTCAAGAATATGCACATGCATGCATGAATTAATTCTCAATTCAACTCTTTAAACCAATTCTTGACTTTAAACTCCAAATTCCATGATCCATGCAAGATACAACTTAAATTCCCAATCAAGAAGGTGAGTTCTCTACCTTAGGTCTTGAATTCCAAATGTAGAAGCCTAATCTTCCAGTCTCCTTCATTTCCTCTAAGTTTCAAACCAAACTTTTTGAACTAATTCTTTTCTTCCAATTCTCTCACTCTCATACGTTTTGCTTCAGAAAATGGGTGAAGAAATGATGCCTCAGATGTATAAATTAAGTCCTCAAACAATGACCCTAAGGTGGCCCACTCAATGGCAATAAGGTAAATAACTAGGTTTAGTTAATTTAACATTAACAATGCTAATTTAACCGTTTCAAATCAAATTTTAATTAAACCTATCATAAAATCACATAAATCCTAATTAGTATATAACACTAATCAATTTCTGATTCGGTCACCGATAAGACCTTCAATTCGCAGTTCGAAATTAAAACATGAACAGATTCATTTAGAAATCAAACAGATAGAAATGCATTCAAAACAATACACTCATACAATCGATTCAGGATATCATTCTTATCATGCTTAATCACAGATTAGCACTAATTAGAGGTGAGGGTTGCCACACAAACCAAGGCATTAGAATAAAATTGGACCTACTTCTGTGATATTAACCACTACTCTGAGAGAACTACCATGCTGTGAACTGCCTGAAACCTACCACCACTCTCTAAACCTCTGGAAAATGTGATGAACCTCTACCTCTAAAAGAACCTCTGTGACCTCCTCTGTACCTCCTTTATAGTTCTCTCTAGTTGCAGAATAGGCAAATGGAATGCCAGAGGTATGAGATTGTTTAAGTGAAGACTCAACATGAATGGACTCTAAACACAGCAAGGAAGACAAATCTTCCATGGAAATAGGATTAGACCGAGCTCTAATGGTTGTCTTGAAAGCATTGTATTCATCTGGTAAACCATTAAGAACTAAGGGAACCAGATCTTCATCTTCAACTAGTACTGAAGCCACAACAAGTTGATCCGAAACAGATTGAAATTGACTCAAGAAATCCTCCATTGTGGAGCCTTTTTTAACAATACGACTGAGCTTATTTTTCAACTGATGAATGTGACATCTAGAAAGAGATGTAAACCTAAGAACAGAACAGACCAGACCTTAGTGCTAGTCTAACAATGAATGACATATGTGTAGATAGATGAAGACAATGTAGCAGTGATACAACTCAACAGATATGAATCAATGGTGATCCACTGTGTGTAATTTGGATTCAAAACTTCTTGATTGTTAAAATCAAGCATAACAGATGATGGCCATACTGTAGTACCATCAACAAATCCAAGAAGCTTCGTAGCTTTCAAGATGTTATGGATCTGATTCTTCTTGACAATGTAATTAGTTGAATCAAGCTTTGTAGGCACAAAGCATTTAGTTTTGAATCAATAGTGTAAGATTTGCAGGTAAAGAAGAACTTGAAGGTATAAGGTTTGGAGTAGCCATAGAAGTATCTCCAAGGATCTCTACTCGCAAGAGCTTAGAGCTCTGATACCATAAAGAGAATTGATCTGTTTATTCAACACTTTACAGATCGGTTTACAATCACTATTTATAGAGATAAGCTATCTCTTAACTATAACTCTTAACCACTTAACCTAACCATAACTACAATCCAACTCTAGTTCTAACAAACTAACTACCAAACTAACAACCTCTAAGCTTTAGCTGAGCTGCAGCTTATAGGCTGTGTGTCCTGTATCTGGCTTAGGCTGTTGTAGATGAGGAGATAATGAATCAGCTTTGGATGGATGCTTGTTGCAGCTGAGGAGATGATTGATCAGCTTGAGGCTTATGCTTATCAATTATCACCCTTGCCTTGGATGATCGCCCTTGTTCTCTATTGATGGTTGATCAACTTCTTCCCATTCCTTATCACCATCTTTTTCCACCCATCCCATTCTCATTTAGGTTTAAGCCTACCCCTACCTTCTCATGTCAAATACCTTTCCTCTCTCAACCTTCTTGTCATCGTCAATGCGTTTGATTTTAGTTTGTAGATAATTACACCTCAATTCTCATGAATAATAAAAACTAGATGCCATCAACAATTAATAGGGATCATATTTAAGGTCTATTTTCGTATTTATACGTTCTTATATTGTATCTAGCTAGATTAGAGTCATTAGACTGGTATCCAATCTTAAATCTTTTTTATTTTTTATTTTTTTGCAGTAGGAGATATTTATAATATAAAAAGTATTGCATCCAAACAATTATAGTCTAACAATTAAAGAAACCCAACAATCAAGAAAGATCGCCATAATTACAAAAAAATAACATAACATAAAGGCAAATAATAGCGGAGAAAAATATAAATTTTGCTTTTGGCAATGATTGACCCAGATCTCTAGATAGAACTTCACATAGATGCCAATTGAACTAACCCAACCAGTTGAAAAAAAAAAATTAAAAAAAATAAAAGTCACCCACTCACCATACATTTGCTCTCATTTCTTATTAGGGCATATTTTTATTGGATTTCCATTTTCTTTTTTGAAAAAAAAAAAAAAAAAAAAAACGGCTATACAAGTAGATAATGTTGTCCCTTTATTTTATAAAACACTTTGAGAACTTGAATGTAGACATTATATGAAACTTATGTAAATGTCATCAGTGGAGTGGATTGCATCTCTATTTGAAACCGTGGTTAGAGATTACTTTTCTTTAGTGGAGCACTGAGAAGAAAGAGTGACATTCTTGTTGCCAATTTTATTTTTTTAATTCCACTTCCTAAATTTCAACTCAATCACAAGAATGCATAAAACTAGTATTTTTTTTTTATTATCTGTTCTATACATGAGTTGCGTTTATAAATTTGAGTTTATGTAAATATTATTTTAATATAATAATTATTTTTCTACAACCAATAGAAAAATTATATGTCAAAGTTTAATAATCAAGTTTTAAAATGTTATTAATAAGTGAACCGATTGAAGTTCATTCTTCAAAATAATCAAAACATTGTATTCCCATGCAATTTCCCGTGCTTTTTGATAGTTTTCCGTAACTCAAAGCGATTCAGATAAATTTTACAAATTTAAATCCAGTTGAATTTAATTTGATATTTTCTTCCTTTTGCAATCATTGTGATATATTTTCTAATAAAGAGATTGTTTCAGATAAAAACTAAAAACTTTATGCATTTAGAACTAACAATTTCAATCCATAGAATTTCTGAAAATAAATTGGAAACAATTTTTTAAACAAAACCAAAAAATTTATAAAAGACGTGTGTACTTGGATTTCATAAAGCGATATTTCTAGTTGTGCAAATAAAATATTCTAAAAGGAGAGATTTTAAAATCATTTTTTGTCAAATTAAGAAAAGAAAAATTAATAATGTGAGAGTAAAAAAGATTATCACCGCCAATTCAGGTGAAGGTTAGATTAGCTATGTGGCTCAAAGCATAACCAATTCAGGTGGAGTTTTCTATAGATGACTTGGTATTTAATCTGCAACAAGTGAGGTATTGTATCAGAAATAGAGGTTGAACGAAAATTGTTTCACTCTGGAGATCTGCAGCAGTCACTACAACATGTAAGACTTTTGGCGACCAATTATTTTGGTCCCTAAAACCATTAATTTGGTCTCTAAATAGTTTTTGTGACAAAATTAAATTCGTCACTAACAAAGTCACTAAAAGTGCGTCTAGAAAAGTCTTTAGCGACGAATTTTTGAAAATGTCACTGAAAATGATAATTAACGACCAATTATATATTGTCACAAAATGTTTGATATTGCAAAACTAAAATATTTCGTTGCTAATACTTTATCACAAAATGTCTCCATTTGGTCGCAAAAAGCAAAATAGTGACTTTTTTAACAACAATTATATTTGGTTGCAAAAAGCAAAATAGTGACCTTTTTAACAACAAATATATTTGGTCGTTAAAGGTTTGAAATAACATTTTGAAAACATTCAATTTCATAGCTACAAATTGACATCCACAGCCCAAATCTATCTCTATATATAGAAAAAAAACAATATCAAATCTTGCACACGAGATCAAATATATTCTTGTATATACAAAAGACAAATTACAAAAATCAAAACTCTAAGTATCCAAATTCACTTCAACATAGTTCATTATATGAGTTAAATCCCAAAACAAGATCAAATTAGTTCAACATCGTATGAGTTAGAACTCTATGACGACTTCAACTTTGTCTTTCTCTCGTACCACCTCTTCACTAGTTTAGTTACAAGAGCAACATGCCCTAAACAATTAGTTGTTCCACGACCACAAAAGCTTATCACCGTCTATAGTCATAGAGAAAGGATGAAAATTCTGCACACATGATCATAATCACAAGTGTAAACAAAGTTCAAAAATGTAAAAGAAATGTAGATGAAATCCAAAAGTGGATATCAACCTTGAAGAACTTAACTAAGGCATTTGAAGCAAATAAAAGCTCTGATTTTTGGGGCAAATTGAAAGAAAAATTTAAAAAAAAAAAAAATTGTTTGACTTATATTACAAGTGTAGCATTATCAGTAGCCCAAGTACAAGCAACCTACACAAGAGCTGCAGCCTTAGCACAAGTGTGTGCAACTGCATTACAAGTGTGTTCAACAATTAAATCTAATTTTTAGCATATGCAAAGGTATTAACTTCTATTATCAATTTCAGCATGTATTTTATAAGGAATAATTTTAATATTTAAAATTCAAAACATTGCCTGGTACGTCTTATCATCCCATAATTGACACAGGTATCGCCACACCTCTTTTTCAATATTCTTCATGCTGGTTTGCAAGGGCTGATTCCAAAATTAATATGGTTTCATCATATCACCAAGAAGAAAGCAACATAATGATTTTAATTTATGCAAAAAGGATTTAAATTTATTACCGACTAGGCAATCCAGGATACATAGTACTCCCTCCACTTAAAACTATGTGCTGGTAGAGCTGCGAAAAACAAAACAAATTAGGGGTTAAAAAAACTTGAAAATAAATTCAAATACATTACAAAGTGTATATTGTACAAGGCATGAAGTGGTCACATAGTACAGAAAAAATCTATATAGCAAGACAAGTGTATCTTCATCAAAGTTGTAGGATATATGTCATTGTTATAACTATTAAGATTGATAATACTAAATGCTTTTAAGTAAAAAACTATAAGAATTATTGCTTACAAAATGACCTACATACCATCATCCGATTATTAATGTCCATTTCTTGAATACAACGAAATACCATGTCAGCCATTCCATCACCTTCGACATCTATGAGTCCCTACAAGAAGAAAGCAATTCAAACTTCTACAAATTCCAACCTATCAAAGTATTATTAAAACTGTATAACCTCACAGATCTAAAAATACTTTACTGAAATCAGCATTCTACATGTTGAGAATGCTCCAACAATGTTATAGTTGATGAGTTTCACTGAATATATTACCAGTGATAAACCATGAGTCACAGTTGATGAGTTTTACTCCTTCAATGGATAAGTTCTTTAATTTATCACAAAGTTCAATCCACAAAGTGAACCTTTATTATTCACATTAAGTTATTAAAAAAAACAACCATTTGATCCAAATGATACAAAGAATGGAACCCATTAATAGCAAATTACAATAAATCTCTTACGATAAGTAATATTAGCCAACTCCCCACCATAGCCAACACAGAGGGAAAGAAAGAAAAAGTACATAACAAGGACACTTACATTTCTTCTTGTCAATCTGGAGCATGTCTACAATTCTTTGTAATAACACCATTATTATATTCGATGACCAAAAAAATACCATTATTATGTTCAAATATCTCCATGCTCAAAAAATAAATAAAATAAAATAAAAAAATTGTGCATTATGTTGCAGTAAAACAAAGTCAAATAATAAAGCATAGGTTGCCAAAGACTCCCTACGCGGTTTCAATTTAACATCAACTCACACACAGAATACCCACCCCACCCCCAAAGAAAATAACTAATAGATAAATGAAGAAGAAGCTTAGAAAAAATAATGCTCCATCTCATGAGAGAACCAAGTTCTAGAAATACAGCAAATAAAGTAATTTCATTGACTCAAGAAAAATTGTCTTAGTCGTAAAACATACCTGCAATATATTAAGGACAGTCCTGATTACATCATGATCTTTCAAGAAAGCCACACTATGGCGGGCCTGTCCTATAATTTCAACCCATTTTTGCACAGAAAAATGAAACCATAAGCCACTAGCCACCACAAAGACTAGCATGGGCTTGAACACATGCACATGCATTCCTGGAAGTAGTAGCACTTTTTATGTAAGCTTGCCTGATTTGGAAGCTCCATCAGCCTCTCCAAATATTCATTCCCTCTTTTGAGGATCAGATTCTGCTTGAATCATATTGCTGACCTAAAACAGAAGAACATCAATTGTTACTTCACAACGACCCTTTATACAGTTAATATTGGGGCATCAGACAAACATACTATATATCAAAAAATTAGACAAACATACTGATTCATAAAATGAATGAATCTGATGGGACTCAAGATCAGCTATAGTTGTAGGAAGGCTTGTTAGAAGCTCAAATACAAATGGTTCACTTTCTCCAAGCTGGAAACAATAGAAGAAAAGCAGGACACATTCAAAGTTATATCCAATATGGAAAATTGACATTTGACAACAAGATTAAAATAATGTTACCTGTACAATAACAAATTTACGCTTGTACTTCTGAACAATTTTCAAGAATGTGTCGCAAGCTATATCTTGAAAGAATTATCACACACAAATTTTAACTATAGTAATTTACTTTTCTAAGATTAAAAGGTAAAATGTTGGCCATAGATGATGAACAAGACAGGAATGACAATACCCAATTAATGTAACACCACAAACTCCATATATGATATTAAGAAGGCTATCAAAGTAATTAACTAGAACAATTGAAACAATAAAAACACTCCAAATTTTATAACAAAAACTAGAACATAATTAACAAGTCTAAAATAAACACATAGATAGGACACATTGTGTGGATTGCATAAGGAGCAAAAAGTTATTGCAATGCATACCATTAATATCATAAACAACATCAAAGCCTTCGGCTGAGAGACTGGCTTTCACGAATTCAATGTCCTTCCTGTCTCCTTTCAAGTGCAAGATCTACACTTAGAATACGGTATTTCATTCCAATTCTAAAACATTAACATTCAAGATCTATACAAAACTCTAAAAATACCTCTAGATCTTCTCCATAACCAACAAAAACTGAGAAAATTTGTGTTGATTTCAGTAAATCCAAACCATACGTCAAGCATATATGTAGATCGACAAGAACCAGCAAAACAAGTATCATTGTCAAGAACCAACAAAACTGAGTCATATGAACATATTTTCATTTGAATTTTAGGTTGGTAGATAAGATTAGATATATGATGCGTAATTAGTACATCAAATAATTTAAATGAAGTGAACATAAGAATATGCCTCTGTTTATTAATGGATTCCAAGTATCATTGTCAATAATAGCTCCATTGAATTGACTAACTGATAGATAAACAAGTTACAACATGAAGTAGATAAGCCACAAACCCTCCAGCAAGTGATTGGAGTATTACATAGCGAGTAGCAACCACAGAGATCAAAAATCCTTTAAATGACTAACAAGTTTTAATAAGAGAAAAGAGAAGAATTGTTCATGTATGTTCAACTGCTATAGTAGCACAAGACTTGTGTGATTGCTGCTTTATCAACTCAAGTAATCACCAAGTAGAATTGGCATGTGGCTAGTGGGTGTAACCGTGTGTGTTGTTTGCTTTCTTGGGAAGAGACAAAGGTAACAAAAGGCAGAACAAGAAAAAAAAAAAAAGTGTGAAAGAAACAAAAGAAAATCATATTATAAAATTGACACATGATCACTTGATGGGCCTTGGCAATGATCCTTCTGATGACAGAAATTGATTTATACATCAATTTCACCTTTTTCTAGTTTTTCTTAGTGAATACAACCTTGCCTACTAAAAACAAAAAAATAGAGAACTACTAATAATTGCAAAAGTCGTCCTAAAAAAGTTACAGTTCGGTTGATAGTGTTACCAATGATGGGCAGATGGATGTAAAAAGGGATCCCATAGCATAAATGATGCAGTCAACAGTCCTTAATTGGTCCAGGATAGTTGGATTTACATTGGGAAAAACCTATTCAATAGAAAGCATACATTATTCACACAGCAGACAAAAAAAGTCACAGATATACTAACATGAAATTTTATAATCATGCAATATCAGAATATCAGATATACTGAAACAAAAATCCACATATGCATCCAGACATCTAATATTCGCACACAATTCATGCAGAGTACACATCATCTAAGTAGCAAGTTGTGGCAAGGGTGTATTGCATCTACATGGACAATTTACTTCAATTGAATATAAAGGAAGACAAAAAATTTATGACCTGTTTAGAGATAGGATATAGAGATTCCAAAAAATGCCAGTAACTTTGCTTCCTCCAGGACTTCTTCTCTACAATTGCATCATGTACGTATATTGTGAGATACCATTAAATTAACAGAGAGAGAGAGAGAGAGAGAGAGAGAGATTGAAAACACACCAAACCGTTATTGAATCCAAATTACTACGATCTCTATTAGAAACCAAATTGATTTACTCAAACTTATATATATCCGTAAAAAAATTGAAGAAGATGAAGAATAAATTATATAAGATCTCAAAATATGTGTGTTGTGTGTGTGTGTGTGTGTAACAAAAATGATAGAAAATCTCAGAAAATTGTGCATCAAGATGCAGATCTCAGCAGCCATGAAAATCATTGATTTACCTTCCGATTGAAGCCAAAGAACTCAGATCTTCAATGATCGATTCGGATTAAAACTGAGATCAGTAGCTGAGATCTTAATTGACTCGGATTAAAGTTACAATAGGTAAGATCGATTGAAGCTGAGATCAGTACAAAGATCGATTCGGATTGAAGTGAAAATCAATTCTGATATAAGGTGACACAAAAATTGATTCGGATTGAAGCTAAAGATCGATCGAACTTGAAGATCGATTGAGTCCTAGACAGAAGAAATAGCTGAGATCGAGAGTCCTAGTGAAGATCGATTCTGATATCGCGTATTGGAAAACCTTTAGCAACAGAGGAAATAGCTGAGATCGATTGAGTCCTAGTGAAGATCGATTCTATATCGCGTATTTGACAACCTTTAGCAACCAAATTAATGGTCTCCAGCTTTTACTCACCTTACACATGTGGGTCAAGTGTCGAAATGAACGTACATGTTAGTTTTTTGGTCCATAAAAGTCTCAAAATAATTTTTTTTGGCCTATTCTAAAGGAATATGGTGTGTTTGTATAATTTTTTCTTAAAGTTTATTTTTGTCCCTAAATGATAGTTTTTAGAGGCTAAATTCAATTAGACCCTAAATATTAGTCTCTAAATCACTATTTTCTTATAGTGAGTCTACTACATCAGGACTGGCAAATTAGTTTGCTGTCAGGTATGCTTAGCTGCTAATCTTGGTTTGTGGGGTTGATGTTGCTTTGGTTCAGATTCTGTAGGGATGAAGCTGGTTGTAAGTCTTGGTGGTTGACATAAGGGCTTGGTGATTGAGCTGATATGTTGGTTGGAGGGGTTGTCCTTCTTTGTTGGAATGATATGCTCAGCTGCATGGATGAAGTTCTGCTGAATGGTTGAATTGATCAGGTACAGTGGTTTGTTTTGCGTCAGAAATGGTATCTGAGCTTGTCTAATCTGGTTTTTGAGGTATGATTTAGTCTACTCTACAGGTACAGTGGTTTATGTATGTTTTGTTTCTGTGAAAGTAGTGGGTTCAGTCTGTTCTATCTGTTCTGTTTCTATGATTATCTGGATTGCAAATGAATTAAGGTTTTGCTATTCTTTTGAGTACTGCATGGTGGCATATTAGTCTTGCTTTTACTGGAGCTTGTCATTGCTGATCTGTTTTGTTTTGGTGGCTGAGTCTGTTGTTCTGGTTTTGATGTTCTGCACTAACCTGTTGTTGCTTGATCTGTTATCTGTCTCTGTGACTATATGGACTAAATAAGAGCTGTGGTGTTGAGTCTGTTTTGGTGTTGAGTAAAGCAATAGAAATGGAGGATGAGTCTATTTTGGTGCTATGTTCCTGTTATTGGCTGAAGGTGGTAGAAGGAGGTTGATCTGTTTTCTTATTAGGCTGCTATGCTTAGCTGTGGTGTTTAGGTTTTTCCTGTTTCTTTGGTTGGTCGCTCACCAACTTTGGGGATGCTAGCAAATGATAAGATGGGCTTTTTGGTGCCAACATAGTTTGGATGATTTAGCTCATTGTGATGCTTTTGCACTTTCCTTTCTTTATTGATGTATTATGTTTTGTACCTTGTACTTTGCTCTTACATTAATGAAGTTTCTTTTTTGCCAATCAAAAAAAAAAAAAAAAAAAAAAAAAAAGAGATTATCATAAAAATGGATGGGGAAGAAAATAATAATCTAGTCAACATATTATATTTGTTACATTAGTCACATTTTCTTTTCGAACACAAAATATAATTCTTTTCCAAGCTATCAATATATATATGAATGTATATATTTGGTAAACTATATGAAGTTAAATACATATGTGTCTAAAAAAAGAAAAAAAATTTAAATGAATTTATTTTAATACTTTTTTTTTATTTCTATAATTTTTAATATATTTATCAGGTAATGATAACATCACGATTTCAATTCAATTCTAGTTGAGCCTACGGTTAAACTAATGACCTTTGCCCCATCTAGGTTTTATATAAAAGAAAAATTAATAATAATTGAGTGGCACACCTCTATACCTATGAAATATGGGGTTCACAGTATAAAAATTAGCAATTTGGTTAAAATATAAACCCCCTCAAAACAAAACAAAAACAAAAAACAAAAAAAATGACTTTTTATAACTATTGTCAATCAATTGTCATATAATTACTATCTTTTGTAAATCAACATGAATAATATAATAAGGTAATCAAAGACCAACCCCTTAAGAACGATTTGAAAAATAAGTCTGACGTTAAAAGTTTTCGTCATGAGTGAGAGAGAGGGAGATTTGCGACTACCCAAAGCAATGGAGGTTGGATCCCGGTCGTGAAGCAGTGGAGAGGAGGTGGAGCTCGAGGTAACGAAGTAAAGCAGGGCCTTTACACTGTATTTGTGGACAATCTTCCAAGTTCAATGGATGCTAAATCCATGTTCAAGCTCTTCACAAAGTTTGACATAGTGAAAGATGTCTTTATCCCCTTCAAAAGAAAAAGAGTGTCAAACTCAAGATTTGGGTTTGTGAGATTCGACTGTCCTATAGCATCAGATATTGCTATTTAGAAAGCAAATGGTCTTTTGGTGGATGACAAGGTTCTCGAAGTCAAAATTGCTTCTTATGACAGGAGCAACAGGGATGTGCACAATATGTTGGTTATAGATTAGAGAAGCATTCAAACTAACCAAAAACAGGGGTATTAAAGCAGGGGTCAAGTACCATATGTTGGTCATAGATCATTCGCAGAGGTACTAAAAGGGGGCACAATCACTGAAGCTAGGAAAGCAAGCACGACCATCAAAGTCAATGAAGATGGTCATGGCTAGCTCTATGAAAGTGTCATAATCAAACTCAATACGGATTACTCCACTAACAACATCAAAGAGGCCTTGAAGGAAAATGGGATAGCGCAAGCTATGGTCAAAAAAGAGGGAGGACATGATGTAGTATTGACTTTTAAATCCCAAGAGGAGTTGCAATCAAACATCCACAATATTAAAGAATGGTTTAAAGATTGGAGTCAGTTTGTATTGGAATAGAAGCCAGGATCCAAATTTAGCAGGAGAGATATGTGTGGTTAAGGTGTTATGGCATACTGTAGACGTCCCCAAACGCCCCGGGAGGGAATGAGCCCCCCGTTCCATTCATTTTGGGTTCACTACAGTTCAGGACTCTAATTGTCACGATTCTTAATCTAAACCAAAGAGTCCGAATCCGGCAAATCGTTTTGAGAAAATAGATTTTTTTGAAAGAAGTGCCAAACATGGACTGCTTTGCCAGATACAGAGTCGCCACCTAAATATTTTATTTTTGGGAAATTTAGGAAACCCTGACTCGTTTGCCTAAGGCCACGTGTCCGTCACCACCAAAGTTGCCTCAGCTCGGGAACTTGGGTACGATTGGGGAAGGTCACTTCGTGAGCACCCCCGCTCGCTCGATCAAAGATCGGCCTCTACTAAACATGATATCTAGTTTTGAAAACATTATGTGCTCTTATTCCGGTTATTAGCCTAGCTTTACTATGTGATGCGCACAACATACAAGTATAGACCGGGTCGCCTGAATTGGAACAAAACATTTCATCTTTGTTTTTGAAAGATGGTTTGCTACTCGCAAGTAGGCTTAAAATGCAGATTTTGCCACCCTCGGGTGGGCTTAGAAAACATGTTTTTGCCACTATCTAGTGGGCTTAAAACTCACAGTTGATGATTTGTCCCAATCCAAATAACCCAACCTTCACCCACAGGCATTCAGGCAGTTATATCACATAAGCAGATAGCCTCATGTAAGCATGCTATCATGGCAGTCACTCACACACATGCAAGGATGCTAAAGCATAAAAACTTACCGAGTACTCCAAGCCAAAACAGAAGCTAATTAGAAATCCATGCATGATCCTAACTACACAAAATGCCTAATGCAACACATGCAAAAATACAACTATAGCAGGCTCGGCTATCCTAAACATGGCATATGGAATGCTACAGCTAACATGTATTCAACTCGGAATTGAAATACAATGCAGTTAGTACGATGCGCCGAGCCCGGTGCATGCAAAACAGATGAATGAATGCAAACATGCTATCATACTGTATGCTAATTGAAACATGCCCTAATCTAACCATCATAAGCTGGTAAATAAAAGGGAGAAAGACATGGGGTTGGAAGACATACATCACACGCATGCACACTTATTACAACATTGCCCTCGCTCGGAGGGTCCGAATAAATAATATACAGTCCCAAATGAATAATTTACAGTCCGAATAAATACAAAACCCTAATTAATTAACAAATTTAACTAGGAAAGCAATAAATTGGCATGCAAGCCAGGGACTGCCTCAACTCTGATCCGGATGATGAATGATACATGTTCGGGTTGCCTCGCACGAAAATCCATTGCGATGCCCCAATTAGCCTCTGTTTGCAATACATGCTCGGAATATTGTGCAAGGCCTTTGAAAGCCACTGATTTCTGATTTGCTGCAACAGAGAACAGGAAAGGGGCATGGCAATGTATTTTCACATGTGTATGCTTGACTACTCTACAGGGAACGTAGTCCTCGATCCTGGTGCCATCAATCACGCATATCGAGGCATAATGGCCGTGGAGTCGAATTGCACGACTTAATATGAAATGAATGCACATGAAAACAAAACAAAACCTAAACTCCATCATGGATAATCCGGAGTGTCGGCGACTGGGGAATTGAGACACGTTCCGTCACTCGGAGTACGAAACGTACCTCGTTTCCCGTGCTCGGGCTAACTCCTATCCCAAACACAATGCAATATGCATGACATGCATGAATGCAACTAAGATACAACCTAACATGCACAATGCTATGTAATGGCATACACGATGCACGAGGTAATATGGCATACACAATGCGCTAACATACAACCTAGCATACACAATGCTATGAAATGAAATGGCATACGCAATGCATAATGGTCTTACACCAACATGAGTGGACCTCAGCCACACCCACATAGGAGGCCATAAGATGGAAATGAGACACTCGAGATGCGTGCACACATGCACGCAAACCGAGGACCGAACCTAAGGCACGGATTCCACTCTACCAAAGCATGGTAAGGCATGGAACATGATATGCAAACAAGCAAATTTCAGCACTCAAACATGATGCTAAACAGCCCCGAAACATGGCAATATGGCACCCGATGCATGAGATGAAACCCGAAACTCAAAATTAGGCACATGGGATGACTTATAGCTATACAAAGCATGCATTATTTGAACATGAAGCATGAAGACAGAGTCAAGGCAGTCCCAAAACATGAACTTTTCTTGTTCAAAGTGTGGCCAAAAGGTGCTAGCAAGATGGCTTAAATTAGCATGCGATTTTGACTATCAAACATGGATTACATGGCACGTGTATGAAGCACATGGAATCTCACTAAACCAGCAAAAATCAGTGAACTAAACATGCCAAAACATGCCTAAATAACCACTGAAATGAAGCTAACACATGCACAAATGAGGGGCTTCTTTGGAGGGCATACAAAGGGGTTATTAAACACATACAAGATGGACATGTGGAAGTCCCAAACCAACTTTGAAAATCAAATATGATAGTCTAGAAACTCGCCAAATTGACCCTGAAATGTGACTAAGAAGCATGCGAGATGGGGTCGCTTTGGAAGGCCAAAATGACCCTCAAACAAGTCAAGGTGAGAGGGGGTCACCCCCCTCTGATTTGGAGGCTCAAAGATTTCAGTGGCTAGAAGGCCAAACAAAGCATGCAACAAGGGCTAGGATGTAAGGCTCAAAATGGGAGGCAACCAAGCATACAAGATAGCATATGACCTCAAACAAAAATGGAACCTTAATAGAACATGAAAATGGTGTCAAAACAAGCCTTTTTCCAGTTTACAACAAGTCTCAAAAATGGACACTAATAAGGCTAATCTATCATGCAAAAATGGCCCTAAAAGAGAGAATAGGTAAGAGGCAGCAGCTGGCCCCAAATTGCCAAGAGCCCTTCAACATAGTTGAAGAGGGACTCAAAACACAGCACTTTACAGTTTACATTAAGCCACTAAAATAAACTCAAGTGAGGCTAAACTATCATGCAAGAAAAAGGCCAAAAGAGGACAAAGAGGCAAGTGGTAGCTGCTGGCCTCAAACAGAGGAGGGCCCTTCAAAAATGTTGAAGAGGGCTCAAAAAATGATATTTTACAGTTTATGACCAAGTCCAAAACAGCTCACAAATAAGCCTAAAATACTATGCAAAAATAGGCCTAAAAGAGTGTTAAAGAGACAAGTGATAGTAGGAGACCTCAAACAGCAAGAGGTCCTTGATCAAACATGAAAAGGAGCTCCAAATAAGACTATTTCCAGTTTGGGTCAGAGCCCAAAAATATAAGCACAAGGAGCTAAGATATAGACCAAAATAGTGCACAAAAGAGGGAAAATGGGACTCACCCTTGTAGCCTATGTCTTCAACAGTTTTTGGTCCATGAAATGGTGCTCCTAGCCTCTAGAAATGGACTCCAAGTTTCTGGAATGGAGTGAGGAGGTGTGGTGCTATGTATTGTAGTGTAAATGGTGCAAGGGTTTCAAGGTTTTGAGGCTTGGAAGAGGGGGAGAGGGAGAGATGTATGCAAGAGCTCCAAAGGGTTTTTTCTTCACCCTCTAAATGCAGCTGGAGCTGCTGGTTTTATAGAGGGAGAGAAGGGAAAAAGGGGGGGAAAAACAAATTCAAATTTCCCCCCCAAAAGGCCAAACCCCGAATATAAGACCTGGGGGAAAACAAATTGCACAGCTGGAACACACTTGGGAGGGCAAGAATGGCCGGCCAGCTCAAAAGGGCCAAAATGGTCATCTGACCAGCTAGGTGGCCGGCCTGCTACATTTTCTGGCCAGCCTACTACTTTTCAAGACAAAAAAAATCTGCCGGAAAGACAGGTGGCCGGCTAGTGATTGTGAAGTCCAATGGTGGCCGTGAAAGTGTCCAAATTTAAGCCCCGGAAGTTAGCTTTCCAATGGCGCAAACCTTGCATTAAAATTCCTCCTGTGGAAAAAGTTATGCCTGTTTTGGTGAAGCCGCGCAGATTCGGTTCAACCGGAATGATGCCTTACTTCAATCAACCCTATCTCCCCCGTCCGGAATTGGCTTTAGGAGATTCTTGAGTGCAAAATGAAGCCCTGGAAGTCTTATTTCCAACGGTGGTGGCCTCATAGCTTGATTCCAAGTATGCAAATGAATAGGCCCGATTCGGCGAGGGTTGCTCGACTCTTTCTTAACAGTTCATGCCCATTTTCTTCCCCAACTGGGTTTCTTCCCTCTTCTCTTCTTTTCTTCAACTTCAAACCCCTAAGTAAGGTGTTTTGAAAGATTTTTCAAAGATTTCATCTCTCTTTCATTCATTTCTGCTTTGTCCTTGCTCGGTTTACCGAAAAGCGCAACATTTAACAAAATGCGAGCGTTAGAACATCGTAGAAACTTTATTTCAAAAACGTTTTGAAAGAGAGGGTTTTTAAGGTCTAAAATCTTTTGATCAAGATTGTTTTGGTCCAAAAAGGGGTATGAAGTTGAGCTTTGACTCTCTCCTTGCCGAAGAAACTGAACCTTTCCCCTGCACACCTTTCTCCATCATGTAAACCATCAGTCGCGTCCAAGTCTTAAGGGCAGTCAAAAATGGGGTGTCTACAGTTGCCCCTCTTTGACAGAACTCAGAAGTCAAGAAGTAACAGGAGTGAATGTCAAAGCCCAGAGACGACCCATTTTTGACAAGGCCGAAGACTTGGACAAACAAACAAAGTACAGACAAATAAATGGTTGCGCCCGCAGGCTGCCTACGTATCCCTTTGTAAGGAATCAAACCAGCGTAGTTCAGGGGCAGGATGCAAAATGATATGTAGAAAGATTTTGATAATTGGACTTATACGCTACGCGAAGCCGGTTTGAAGATTGGACTTATACGCTAAGCGAAGCCGGTTTGAAGATTGGACTTAAACGCTACGCGAAGCCGGTTTGAAAATTGGACTTATACGCTACGCGAAGCCGGTTTGAAAATTGGACTTATACGCTACGCGAAGCCGGTTTGAAAATTGGACTTATGTAATGCACTGTAATGACTAAAATGCAATGTGATAGCTAGGAAAAAGGAGGTACCTTACAGGGGCAATTGGCAATGACTTACCTCGACAATGTCCTATCTCATGCTGATGTGGGAATCTTCCTCTTCTTCTCAGTTGAACCACAGGTACTACTTTTCTCCCTGACTATGGTCGCAGCTTTCCCTATTCTCCAACAGGGTGACAGACTAGGTTGATTCGGTATCCAGAATTGAGGCGCATACATATGCTATCTCAATCTATGGGGCTGCCATACAGATTTCAAGCCGAGGATATACCCCTGGGTATTTAAACCAGACTTTAGTCTCGGAAATCCCGAACCTTTGCGTTCTAGGCATAAGCCATTCGAACTCTAGTTTCCACTGTCTCAGTTGGTCTCCTAGGAACTCACTACTAATATAGGTAGGTGGCTATACCAGACCATCGAAAGTCGTTCGGGCACAACAAACACCAAAGGAATTGCACCTTTAGAGGATTTAAGGTCTCCTAGACCGGAAAGTGCACTGGATGATGCGAATAAATGCAAGTGCGATGCGCAAAACAGCACGAATAATGATGCAGGATTTAAGGTCTCCTTGGACCAGAGGATTTAAGGTCTCCTGGACCAGGTGAGTGCACAAGACAGTGCGAGCTAAAGGTGAGGTGCGCAAGACAGCGCGATAAAATGCATGCACAATGCAAGTAACGGTCACGACGCAAGATAGCGCGATGCAATACACTCACAAGTACAGGTGAGATGCGTAAGATAGCGCGATAAAATGCATGCACAATGCAAGTAATGTGCACAAAATAGTGCGATGCGCAAAATAGCGCGAGTGAAATGTAATCCACTAACAAGTGCAGGTGGGACGCGCAAGATAGCGCGAATGATACAATGCACAAAATAGTGCGATATGCTAAACAGCGCGATTGATTTGAAATGCACAAGATAGTGCGATGTGATATGCAAAGCACAGGACAGTGCGATTGAGGTGCGCAAGATAGCGCGAATGATACAATGCACAAAACAGTGCGATACGCTAAACAGCGCGATTGATTTGAAATGCACAAGATAGTGCGATGTGATATGCAAAGCACAGGACAGTGCGATTGAGGTGCGCAAAATAGCGCGAATGATACAATGCACAAAATAGTGCGATACGCTAAACAGCGCGAGTGATTAGAAATGCACAAAACAGCGCGATACGCTAAACAGCGCGAGTGATTAGAAATGCACAAAACAGCGCGATACGCTAAACAGCGCGAGTGATTAGAAATGCACAAAACAGTGCGATACACTAAACAGCGCGAGTGATTAGAAATGCACAAAACAGTGCGATACGCTAAACAGCGCAAGTGATTTGAAATGCACAAGACAGTGCGATACGCTAAACAGCGCGAGTGATTTGAAATGCACAAGACAGTGCGAGTGAGATAAAATGCAAGTGCACAGGACAGTGCGAGCGAGATAAAATGCACAAGAAAGTGCGATAAAATGCATCTTCTATGCAAGTATGGAGATATTTTCGATGCAAAAGATACAAGCATTTTCTATGCAAGTATGGAAGCACATTCTATGCAATATTGAAAGCAAGCATATTCTATGCATGAAACAAGCAAAGCATATTCTATGCGGAATCGAAAGCAAGCATATTCTATGCATGAAACAAGCAAAGCATATTCTGTGCGGAATCGAAAGCAAGCATATTCTATGCATGAATCATAACGATGTGCGGTACGCATGCAACAACAGTGTATATGAAAGTTCACATTCTATGCAATAGAGGAGCATCAAATATGTACTCTGGTGCCTCTGATTTGCCTCTTAGAGGACTTCGCAACTCAGTCAGCTCAAAAAGGGCACACCATGTTCATATTGGCGAGAGATAACATCTGCATGTGAAACCCTCGGGTGCTGCTTGGACTGCCATTCTGACTTGAAGTAGGCTTACACTTGGGGTCGAGATACACTCATACTCCAGAGAAATGGCGAGGCCTGAGAAGATGCACCTGGAATGCAATCTCGGATTTTGCTAAAGTTGAAACATGCTAAGATGCTCCAAATTTTCCCTCTTTTCTTTTGCTTTGCAGTTTGGAACCTAAATAGCTTCAGATAGGTCTTTGTTTTACTATTCTGACATGACCTGGGTTGAACCCTGCGGCTTTATGAAAGAACAAATCCTGTTTTGCACAAATTTGGAGAACGGCACGGCACTCCTGAGCACAAAACGATTCATTATGGAATTGAGAAATGAGTTCTTAACCGGGTATTGAGCCTACAACTGACCACAGCCAAAACGACTCAACAACGGAAAACAAAAGGTAAACAACCTAAACACATCCGTTGACACTCAAAATGACTCAAAGCAAGAATCGAGACAAACAAAACAAAAGACACGACACACAGACGTGTTACAAAGACGAGAGACCTCTCAGTTCGCGAGGAGCCAGTTTCTCCGGGTATTGTTTCCCACCATTTCTTATTTGTGATTCTCACATCACTCGGCCCTCAAGCTCTGTTTTTCTGAAAAAGCCCTTTCCTCACTTTTTCTCTCAGCGCACACCTCTCTATTCTTCAATCTCTCATTTTAAATCCCTCCCCTGGGTGGTTGATGGATAAATAGAAAGTTGTGGGCTCTTGCCCCTAGCATTCCGCTAGATTCTTCTTCTTCTGCACGCAGCTAGTGAGTTTCTCCCACAGAGGGGCTGTGCTACAACTGGGTGTGTAGCAAATCTGCAGCTGACATCGGTTGACGATGCTCTGTTGGGGAGTTTGGACGTGATCAGATCTGTCCAGATGAGGGAGTGGAATATCTTGATCCATTCCAGTTCGTGCTTCGCACTTGGCTTGATATCTCGTTGCTCGGAGGGTGAGAAAGCTTTCAGCCCTTTTGTTGTTAACTTCAGTTGTGCCCTTTTCTGGCAGGTAGAGTGCCCTTCTTGGCAGGTATTGTGGCAATGGGGAAAAGACAGAATGCCTGACTCAACTGTGCCCCTAGTTCATCATTTCGACCATTTTTTGTTTTTGGCTTTCTACTAAAACAATTTTGACCAAAATGAGAGTTAGATTAACATGCTTGTTCAGTTTTCTCATTTAAAAACATGCAAGTCAGGCTATCAGCACTGAAAATTTTCCTTTTTTGTGTCCAAGAAATGGTCCAGTTTTGAAAAATGGAATACTTTTCGAGAAAATTAGTCAACCTCAGTAAAAATTGTCAAAAACTATTTCGCAAACGGCCACTGCTGAACGAGCACGGAACCTACCCTTGAGATGCACAACCTCAGATCCGAAGGAAAATTGCCCCTTTCCTGAAGGACACTGCATGGTAACGGAAAGTTGCCCCTTGTTTGAATGGCACCGCAACGCATTGTAGTCAGTCCTCAGAGTAACGAACACAACCAAATCCTTAGATACAGAGAAGACAAAGATGACCAGAACCATCGCATGGACACAGTCGAATTTTGAAGCGTTTTACGGCTGGACTTCAGAATGAAGTTGCCTACGTATCCCAAAGATGGGAATCAAGCCTCACGTAGTTCGGGGTTAAGGTACACTCGGGTATTAACCTCTCCTTTTGCGCTCTAACTTTTGCCAAGGCCGCCCTTTCTGGGGTTTTCAACCTTGCGAGCTATGTTCTTTAATTCTTTTTTTTTTTTTTTTTGCCTCTTTCTTTCATTTCTTTTTGATTTTCTTTTTTGTCCTTTTCTTTGCATTTTTCTCTTTTTTTTTGTTTTTTTTTTTGTTCTTTGTTCCTTTCTCTTTTTTGTTCTTTTTTTTTTTTCTTTCTTGTCCTAACTTTTGCCTGGGCCGCCCTTTTGGGTTTTCGGCCCAGCGAGCCTCTCAAGGATAAAAGTGTAGCTTTGTCCATGTCGAATGGTTTTGAGATCCTGAAGTCATCTGAATCCAGGAGAATGGTTGCTGTTTGTTGACGGTGCAGGAGTCCATCCAATGGGGGGCTGAATCTGCCCCTAGTGTTGTGGATAGGAACTCGGTTATCCTTCAGCAATTCTTTCTTCTTTCCTCCCTTTTGGGATTTGGCATTCTTGCCGATCTTTGTTAGCTTGAGAAACATCCCAATTTTTTGAATCTTCGAACACCTTTGACATTTTTGCCCCTAGTTCGAGGGGTGCTTTTGATCTAGCTTCGCAAGCTTCTTCTGATGAGGTCTGATCTTCTTGATCTGACTTTGGTGCCTCTTGCTCGAGGGCTGCTTCCAATCTGGCCATACAGGCCTCTCCTGATGGTTGATCGTTGAACACTCCGAATTGTGGTTCAAGGTTTTAAAGCAAGGGCTTAAGTCTTGAGGCTGAGAGCGATCCTAGGCTGCACAATCTCAAGAGCGATTCCACACAGGTCTTCGCAGGACCGCGCAAAACATTTTGTTTTTGAAAATTTTTAAGAAAGCGACAAATCGCTCGCGTTGAAGATAGTGTGAAACCAGTCTGGATCAAGCTAGGGTCCTTCTCAGTACTCACGCTAACAAGCATGATTTCATTCATTAAGGGCTTAGCATGCCTCTCTTTCTCTCAATTGATCAAATTTTTGCAAATTTCGAGGAATTCCCCCTCTTTGTTTTCACCGCAGTGTTCAAAAAGTTTTGAAAAACTCAGGTCATTACAATCATTTCAAGGCACAGAAAAGACAGAGTTCTTAGTCAAATACTGCCATCTCATTCAGAACTTCCGGCATAACTAGCACAAGGCAGAAGCAAACGCGAGAGCGTGAAAATCACTGCTGTTCATTCAAATCTGTTGGCATTACTGGCTCAAGGCAGAAACAGACTCAAAAGAAAATGAAAAGACAAACGCGAAACAAAATGGTGACGCCCGAGGTAACACCCCCCGGAATCACCCGACCTTCAAAACAGGACTGACTCGATATAACAAGACAGACCCGAAACAAAAGACTGACTCAAAACAGACTCAAAACAACAAGACTGACCCAATACCCAAGTTAGAATGTACAATAACCAGCATTCAAAATGCTCAAAACAGTGCGTGCCATACGCCATATCTGGAGTAAATCGAGTGCCATCCGCAGGTGGTTTATTCCCCGATCACATCACATTATCCCCCAAGTTCACCGATCCAGTGCCGATAGACTTTGCTGATCTTGGCCGGAGGATGACCCCATTGTCAAATAGATCCTGTACTTCATGGCGAAGACGGAAGCAGTTGTCGGTAGTATGGCCAGTTTACTGATGGTATGCGCAGTACTGGGTAGCATCATGCGTAGCCGGAAGAGGGTTCGGGAGAGGCCGAGGCTCAAGGGGTTTGAGATGGCCTTGTCCAACAAGGATTTGGAGAGCTTTGGACAAAGGCATATAAAGGGCATGGAAGACCCTCCGACCTCGGGGTTGGTACTTCAAGGTTTGTGGATTTTTGCTAGGTGCACCAGCGAAGGGATTGGCAGGTGCTGGCCTGGTTTGTTGATCTCTTTCGAGTGCAGGATTATAGCTGAAAGGAACGTTTCTGATACAAAGACCTTCTCCCGGTTTTCCCTTTGATTCAGACTGCCCCCAACTTGAGTAGCGAAAGTGTCATCCACAGCTTTTGCAACAACCCGAGGACTTGCTCTTTGTTCAGTCCCTCGGCTTTCAAAGCTCAACAGCGAACAAAGATGTTCATGGGGATCCATGCCCGCCCCTACCTTGTTCTTTCCACTCGCCTCTACTTTGCCAAGGGATTGGCCTTCCTCAAATGCAGCCCGTCCCAAGACTGGGGGGCCTTTTGACATGAAATTCCCAGTATGTGGTGTGGTCGATGATGGAGCTAATGTCCCGGATGCCAGATCGGTCACGGTTCTTTGAAGATCTTTAATCATTCTCATCAACTCCGAAGTAGTGGGTTCACGGGTTTGAGATGATTGAGGTTCAGGTGCACCCATCATGCATAAGTCCACGCTTTCTGGAATGAATACCTCAGGCTTGGGTAGATGGGCTGGGGTGATGTATATGCTGGGGTCGAAGGTGGATGGTAGTGTATGGATGAGGTTGAGGTAGGCAGGAGATGTTTGGTCATTGGGGTCTGAAGGTGGAGCTATCGTCTGGTTGTCGATGAGATTTTGGACCTCATGACGAAGGCGGTAGCAACGGTCGGTGCCATGACCATGCTGCTGATGGTACACACAGTACTTGGAGGGGTTATGTCTGGCTGAGAGTGGGTCAGGCAGAGGTTGAGGATCGAGGGGTTTGAGATACCCTCTTTCCATCAGGACTTTTAGTGCGCTAGTCAGGCTCATATGGAGAGGGGTGAAAGTTCTGCCCTGAGCTCGGGCTAGGCTGGTTGTTTGTAGGCTTGGTTTGGCAAAAGGGTTGGCTGTGGTGACTGTATTGATTTCAGTGGGTTCAGGAATAGTGCTATTTCCGGCATTGGTACTTCTTGAAATCACCCTTCTTGTCGGTTCCCTTGTTCTGGGAATAATCCCGCTGTTGAACGCATTCTCGACCTGAACCCCCAGTTCATGCAAACTTTTGAAAGTGAATAGCGGAGCGACTATCAACTTTTGCAACATATCATGCTCGAGGTTTCGCACCATCATCTGCACTTGATCCCTCTCAGAAGGGCGGCGATCTGTCATCTATGCTGCCTTTGCTCTCCACCTCGCAACAAATTCCACAAAAGGCTTTGTTGGGTTCTGGCGGGTTGCTTCAAGCTCTTAGATGGTCATTTCAACTTGGGTATTGTAGGAATACTGATCGACAAAGGCCTCAGCCAGTTCTTCCCAATTTTGCTTCGCTGTATCCTCCAACTTGGCATACTAAGTGGCCGCTACACCCGACAGGGTTCTTCCATACAGAGAGAGTTTCTGTGGCTTAGTCAGACCCATCGGCTTCAGGATATCCAAGAAAAGCCGGATATGTACCATAGGATCTCCAGACCCGTCGAAACGGTCAATATGTGGCATTTTGAATCTGTCTGGGAGCCGTACGGCAGCCTCGGTGTGCCCATCCTCAATGTCGGGAATGGAGTTAAGGCCATGTGCCTTTTTGAATTGCTTCTCAAGGTTTGCAATTTTCACTGCGGTCAGATCGAGCTCATTAACATCAAGGGGATAAAGCCTCTCATTAGGCTGCACCAAGGGTCTGAAGACTCGGGCTTGAGCCAACCCTTCTCGAGGATTCGGACACTGCAAATCTTCAGCTGGCGGAAGTGGGTCAAAGTTCGGCTGGGGCCCCGAAGCTAGATGTGAGGCAGATGCCTCAGATGGGCGTTGCGTTTCAGCATTAGTCTCATCCTGTACGGCAGTTCCTTGATTTAACGCTGCTATCACGGCCACTAATTCTTCCGAACCCTGTGCCATCACGGTCTGCTGAGTCTGAACAAAGGTGATGTGACTGGTGACTGACGGATCAGATGAACCGATGAGCCTGTCTGGCCCTTCTTTGCCTTACCACTGGCGAAGGAAAACTGGTTACCCTTGAATTGAATCTCTGACCTGACAAAGTCTATCAACACAAGTCCAATGAATCTGGGGGATATCGAAGCCTTCTGAAGCTACGGTTCCAAGACTACCTAGCAAAAGAGAAAACATAGAGCATCTCAGCCTGATTTCACTAGAACAGATATGGGCATAGCTGAATGACTGCACTCGTTACTGATTTCTGCCCCAAAATTCTGCCTCAAATCTGATACCCTCGGGTAAACTGATTCCCAAAACACTGATGCTGATGCCCGCAGGCCTGATGCCCAGACTTGCAAACTGATATATGCATTCCTGTAGAGACGCACTCTAAAAGCACATAGCAGATAAGTGAGAGCCAAAACACCCCTATGTTGGGGTAGGGTTTCCCTGTCCTATTTTGTCAGGAGCTAGGGTTTCACTACGCACGCAGCGGTTTCAAACAACCTATATTGGGTAAGCAACATGTCCTAGTTTGGAATGGTCACTACGGATTTCGATATGCACTAGGTCGAATGGTCAAAAGGGTGCCCCGGTAAAACCGGGGTTTGTGTTCCCATACTGGCAGAGCCCACAACCGGTCAGCCTTATGGTCATGCCTTGACAAGACAAGCCTCCGGCAAACCGTTCAGGAATAGCAGATGGTAAACACGGTGTCCTAGGTGCACCAATGCAAATGCAATGCAAAGAAACACACAAGTGTAGTCAAAACCAGATATCATGGGTTCGAGTCAAGTTCTCTAAGTCCCTAGCAGAGTCGCCAGAAACTGTAGACGTCCCCGAACACCCCGGGAGGGAATGAGCCCCCCGTTCCGTTCATTTTGGGCTCACTACAGTTCAGGACTCTAATTGTCACGGTTCTTAATTTGAACCAAAGAGTCCGAATCCGGCAAATCATTTTGAGAAAACAGATTTTTTTGAAAAAAGTGCCAAACATGGACTGCTTTGCCAGATATAGAGTCGCCACCTAAATATTTTATTTTTGGGAAATTTAGGAAACCCTGACTCATTTGCCTAAGGCCACGTGTCTGTCATCACCAAAGTTGCATCAGCTCAGGAACTTGGGTACGATTGGGGAAGGTCACTTCGTGAGCACCCCCGCTCGCCCGATCAAAGATCGGCCTCTACTAAACATGATATCTAGTTTTGAAAACATTATGTGCTCTTATTCCGGTTATTAGCCTAGCTTTACTATGTGATGCGCACAGCATACAAGTATAGACCGGGTCGCCTGAATTGGAACAAAACATTTCATGTTTGTTTTTGAAAGATGGTTTGCTACTCGCAAGTAGGCTTAAAATGCAGATTTTGCCACCCTCGGGTGGGCTTAGAAAACATGGTTTTGCCACTATCTAGTGGGCTTAAAACTCACAGTTGATGATTTGTCCCAATCCAAATAACCCAACCTTCACCCACAGGCATTCAGGCAGTTATATCACATAAGCAGATAGCCTCATGGTAAGCATGCCATCATGGCAGTCACTCACACACATGCAACGATGCTAAAGCATAAAAACTTACCGAGTACTCCAAGCCAAAACAGAAGCTAATTAGAAATCCATGCATGATCCTAACTATACAAAAATGCCTAATGCAACACATGCAAAAATGCAACTATAGCAGGCTCGGCTATCCTAAACATGGCATATGGAATGCTACAGCTAACATGTATTCAACTCGGAATTGAAATACAATGCAGTTAGTACGATGCGCCGAGCCCAGTGCATGCAAAACAGATGAATGAATGCAAACATGCTATCATACTGTATACTAATTGAAACATGCCCTAATCTAACCATCATAAGCTGGTAAATAAAAAGGAGAAAGACGTGGGGTTGAAAGACATACATCACGCACACGCACACTTATTACAACATTGCCCTCGCTCGGAGGGTCCGAATAAATAATACACAGTCCCAAATGAATAATTTACAGTCCGAATAAATACAAAACCCTAATTAATTAAC
Source organism: Camellia japonica (assembly GCA_030407325.1). Taxonomy (NCBI): domain Eukaryota; kingdom Viridiplantae; phylum Streptophyta; class Magnoliopsida; order Ericales; family Theaceae; genus Camellia; species Camellia japonica. The sequence goes on from JAPPVO010000002.1 coordinate 95,592,984, forward strand.
AAATTTAACTAGGAAAGCAATAAATTGGCATGCAAGCCAGAGACTGCCTCAACTCTGATCCGGATGATGAATGATGCATGTTCGGGTTGCCTTGCGCGGAAATCCATTGCGATGCCCCAATTAGCCTCTGTTTGCAATTCATGCTCGGAATATTGTGCAAGGCCTTTGAAAGCCACTGATTTCTGATTTGCTGCAACAGAGAACAGGAAAGGGGCATGGCAATGTATTTTCACATATGTATGCTTGACTACTCTACAGGGAACGTAGTCCTCGATCCTCGTGCCATCAATCACGCATATCGATGCATGATGGCCGAGGAGTCGAATTGCACGACTTAATATGAAATGAATGCACATGAAAACAAAACAAAACCTAAACTCCATCATGGATAATCCGGAGTGTCGGCGAATGGGGAATTGAGACCCGTTCCGTCACTCGGAGTACGAAACATACCTCGTTTCCCGTGCTCGGGCTAACTCCTATCCCAAACACAATGCAATATGCATGACATGCATGAATGCAACTAAGATACAACCTAACATGCACAATGCTATGTAATGGCATACACGATGCACGAGGTAATATGGCATACACAATGCGCTAACATACAACCTAGCATACACAATGCTATGAAATGAAATGGCATACGCAATGCATAATGGTCTTACACCAACATGAGTGGACCTCAGCCACACCCACATAGGAGGCCATAAGATGGAAATGAGACACTCGAGATGCGTGCACACATGCACGTAAACCGAGAACCGAACCTAAGGCACGGATGCCACTCTACCAAAGCATGGTAAGGCATGGAACATGATATGCAAACAAGAAAATTTCAGCACTCAAACATGATGCTAAACAGCCCCGAAACATGGCAATATGGCACCCGATGCATGAGATGAAACCCGAAACTCAAAATTAGGCACATGGGATGACTTATAGCTATACGAAGCATGCATTATTTGAACATGAAGCATGAAGACAGAGTCAAGGAAGTCCCAAAACATGAACTTTTCTAGTTCAAAGTGTGGCCAAAAGGTGCTAGCAGGATGACTTAAATTAGCATGCGATTTTGACTATCAAACATGGATTACATGGCACGTATATGAAGCACATGGAATCTCACTAAACTAGCAAAAATCAGTGAACTAAACATGCCAAAACATGCCCAAATAACCACTGAAATGAAGCTAACACATGCACAACTGAGGGGCTTCTTTGGAGGGCATACAAAGGGGTTATTAAGCACATACAAGATGGACATGTGGAAGCCCCAAACCAACTTTGAAAATCAAATATGATAGTCTAGAAACTCGCCAAATTGACCCTGAAATGTGACTAAGAAGCATGCGAGATGGGGTCGCTTTGGAAGGCCAAAATGACCCTCAAACAAGTCAAGGTGAGAGGGGGTCACCCCCCTCTGATTTGGAGGCTCAAAATAGCAGCCAAGCCACTGAAAATCCATTGGATTTCAGTGGCTAGAAGGCCAAACAAAGCATGCAACAAGGGCTAGGATGTAAGGCTCAAAATAGGAGGCAACCGAGCATACAAGATAGCATACGACCTCAAACAAAAATGGAACCTTAATAGAACATGAAAATGGTGTCAAAACAAGCCTTTTTCCAGTTTACAACAAGTCTCAAAAATGGACACTAATAAGGCTAATCTATCATGCAAAAATGGCCCTAAAAGAGAGAATAGAGGTAAGAGGCAGCAGCTGGACCCAAATGGCCAAGAACCCTTCAACAAAGTTTAAGATGGGCTCAAAACATCATACTTTACAGTTTACATTAAGCCACGAAAATAAACGCAAGTGAGGCTAAACTATCATGCAAGAAAAAGGCCAAAAGAGGGACAAAGAGGCAAGTGGTAGCTGCTGGCCTCAAACAGAGGAGGGCCCTTCAACAATGTTGAAGAGGGGCTCAAAATATGATATTTTACAGTTTATGACCAAGTCCAAAACAGCTCACAAATAAGCCTAAAATACTATGCAAAAATAGGCCTAAAAGAGTGTTAAAGAGACAAGTGATAGTAGGCGACCTCAAACAGCAAGAGGTCCTTGATCAAACATGAAAAGGAGCTCCAAATAAGACTATTTCCAGTTTGGGTCGGAGCCCAAAAATATAAGCACAAGGAGCTAAGATATAGACCAAAATAGTGCACAAAAGAGGGAAAATGGGACTCACCCTTGTAGCCTATGTCTTCAACAGTTTTTGGTCCATGAAATGGTGCTCCTAGCCTCTAGAAATGGACTCCAAGTTGCTGGAATGGAGTGAGGAGGTGTGGTGCTATGTATTATAGTGTAAATGGTGCAAGGGTTTCAAGGTTTTGAGGCTTGGAAGAGAGGGAGAGGGAGAGATGTATGCAGGAGCTCCAAAGGGTTTTTTGTTCACCCTCTAAATGCAGCTGGAGCTGCTGGTTTTATAGAGGGAGAGAAGGGAAAAAGGGGGGGAAAAACAAATTCAAATTTTCCCCCCAAAAGGCCAAACCCCGGATATAGGACCTGGGGGAAAACAAATTGCACAGCTGGAACACACTTGGGAGGGCAAGAATGGCCGGCCAGCTCAAAAGGGCCAAAATGGTCATCCGACCAGCTAGGTGGCCGGCCTGCTACATTTTCTGGCCGGCCTACTACTTTTCAGGACAAAACAAATCTTCCGGAAAGACAGGTGGCCGGCCAGTGATTGGGAAGTCCAATGGTGGCCGTGCAAGTGTCCAAATTGAAGCCCCGGAAGTTAGCTTTCCAATGGCGCAAACCTTGCATTAAAATTCCTCCTGTGGAAAAAGTTATGCCTGTTTTGGTGAAGCCGCGCAGATTCGGTTCAACCGGAATGATGCCTTACTTCAATCAACCCTATCTCCCCCGTCCGGAATTGGCTTTAGGAGATTCTTGAGTGCAAAATGAAGCCCCGGAAGTCTTATTTCCAACGGTGGTAGCCTCATAGCTTGATTCCAAGTATGTAAATGAATAGGCCCGATTCAGCGAGGGTTGCTCGACTCTTTCTTTACAGTTCATGCCCATTTTCTCCCCCAACTGGGTTTCTTCCCTCTTCTCTTCTTTTCTTCAACTTCAAACCCCTAATTAAGGTGTTTTGAAAGATTTTTCAAATATTTCATCTCTCTTTCATTCATTTCTGCTTTGTCCTTGCTCGGTTTACCAAAAAGCGCAACATTTAACAAAATGCGAGCGTTAGAACATCGTAGAAACTTTATTTCAAAAACGTTTTGAAAGAGAGGGTTTTTAAGGTCTAAAATCTTTTGATCAAGATTGTTTTGGTCCAAAAAGGGGTATGAAGTTGAGCTTTGACTCTCTCCTTGCCGAAGAAACTGAACCTTTCCCCTGCACACCTTTCTCCATCATGTAAACCATCAGTCGCGTCCAAGTCTTAAGGGCAGTCAAAAATGGGGTGTCTACACATACCCTTAAACCTCTGGAATAGGAACACACTTAACAGCATTAGAAGCTTGTGGGGGTCAGTTCTTCACTTGAAGGGTGATATTAGTCAACTTAAGTCCTTCTCTTACTCCAGAATCAATGTGGTTACATCATGCATGGAGTTCATCGCCTCAACAATAAATCTGGAGTACAAGGGCAAACTCTACCCTATACTTGTGTATGAAGACCATCTTGACAACCCAGTAGAGTCTTTTGCCAAATCACACAATAAGTAGGATGATTGCAGCTCTAATGTTGGCTTCTGTAGGGTGGAGGAAGTTAATTTTCCAGAAAAGTGTTGCAATGAGAAGATTGATGATGATGCGGTGACAGAAGGGTATGACTACTCTGGTGCTGTCGTTACATGTTCCAATAAGGTAGCACATAGGAAGGGACTCACTCAGTGCTACAGTGGAGAGAATGTGGGTATAGTGGTTGAGGAGACCTTGTGTGACATGAGAATCAATAATGCTAGTGCAGTAGGTGTAAAAGAAGTTGGTGATGCCGTTGCTTGTTCCAATACGGTAGCACACAAGAAGGGACTCACACAGTGCTACAGTGGAGAGAAGGTGGATATAGTGGTTGAAGAGACTTTGTGTGATGGGAGGCTCAGCAATGCTAGTGCACTAAGTGTAAAAGAAGCAATGATGAAGGAGATAGCATCCTAACCCAAAAGCTATGTTGACCCCTTGAGGTGTGTTGAGCAAGTTTTATCAACTAGCTTTATCAAAAGTCTTAGTGGACCAAAAGGTGATCTTGGGCCTAGCATTAATCTTGAGGTGGACTTGGCCCACTCACATGGTAAGCATTTACTTCAAGGCCCTAATATCAAGCCATCTGAACCACTTGTTACCAGGCCTAACAGTAGTAAAGCATTGCTTGGGTGCCACTCTCCTGTGCACTCTATCTCCACAGACCCACATGATAATGTTGGTCTAACTGGGTTGGGCATTATGGGGTTTTAGGATCAAGGCCATGGTAGACCACCTACTTTCACCCTTAATCCCTTGTGGAATGTTAGGAAATCAGGGAAGAAGAAGGCTCAGGTGGAGGGCTTCTCCTGTTTTGCTAGGCTTTATGGTCACAAAGCTGCAACAATTAGTAAACACACTTCCAGGTCTGTTATCTTCACACCAGAAGCAATTGCTCTTGCTCACTCAGATCTGTCTGAGGGTGACTCAAGTTTAAATAGCTTTCTCCTTAAAGAAGCTAAAGCCACTATTAACTTGAGGGAGAAACTTAGAATAAACTTTAAGGGAAAAGAAGTTGCTGTACTGGACAAGATTATCGACCTAGAGCTGAAAGATAAAGAGAGAATCAACAAAGAGGGTAAGGCAAAGCTGTAATAACAGTGGCTGGAGGCCTTACAGTGTATCAATTGTCTTTCTATGAAGCTTCTTTCTTGGAATGTCAAAGGCATTGGTAAGCCTGAACAGAGGGGCATAATCAAAAGACTTTTAAAAGATAGGCACATTGATGTTGTATTTCTTCAAGAAACTAAGAAAGTAGTGGTTTCAGATACTGTAGCTCGAGGGCTTTGGGGAAATAGGAAAATAGAGTTTATGTCTGTGGATCCTGATGGCACTACAGGAGGGCTTCTTTGTATTTGGGACCCAGATGTTTTCCAACTTTTCTGGCAGCTGCTACAATAGGAGGTTTATTCTTCTCTCAGGTACACTCTACAACTCTTTTGATTGTGTTCTTCAAAATGTTTATGCAACTAATGATATCAGCAGCCAATCCATTCTTTGGAATTCCATAATCAAGCTCAAGGACTCCTTTCCCAATCCTTGGTGCTTGGGAGGTGATCTCATTGAAATAAGGCATATGGAAGAGAGAGTAGGTTGTGTCAGAAGAGATAAGGGAATGAATCAACTTAATGAGTTTATAGACAAATGTGAACTGAATGACCTACCCATTCTTGGAAGATCATACACTTGGTGTAATTCTCAGGAGGACCAGAAATGGAGCAGAATTGATAGAATCATGCTTAGCCCAGAATGGTTGATTCATTTCAAAATGAAGCTTTGGGGCTTGCTTAGGTTAATATCAGATCATTGCCCTCTATTGATGATGGAGGATGAAAGAGATTGGAGCTCTAAACCCTTCAGGGTTATCAATGCTTAGACTTTGCACCCCAATTTTTCACATCTTTTCATTTCTTATTGGGAGAACACTACTATTACTGGTTGGGTAGGTTTTATACTCTAGCAAAACCTGAAGCACCTAAAGGTGGAATTAAAGATATGGAATATTGAAGTGTTTGGCAATGTTTCAGCTAAACTCAAGGCTTTAGAGGAGGAATTGCATGCACTAGATATCATTGCAGAGAAAAGAGTACTGCTTGATTCAAAAAATGCTAGAAGAAGAGAGGTTAGAGGTGAAGTGTGGAAACTCTATAGAATGGTGGAATGGCTATGGCATCAACAATATCCAGAATGAATTGGTCTCTGCATGGGGACAAAAATACTATATTCTTTCATGCTATTGCAAGCACCAGACAAAATAGGAACTTGATCAATTCCATCTGAGTCAATCGTGTGTCTTTGAAGGAACATAGCAGAGTTAAACATAAGGTTTTCCTTTATTTTAGGAAACAATTCAAGGAAAGTTGGGTTAATAGGCCTGTTTTGGGAGGGGAGTTCAGATCAATTGAGGACAGCGCTATCTCTCACCATCTTGTATCAGATTTCTCTGAAGTAGAGGTATTGTTTACCATTAAAGAGAGTAATAGCAACAAAGCACCAGGCCCAATGGGTTTAACCTCCTATGCTATCAGAAGTTTTGGAGAGTCATGAAGCAGGAGATCATGTAATTCTTTCAAGATTTTCACAACCATAGCAGTCTCACCTATGGAATCAACAACTCTTTCATTACACTTATTCCCAAGTTAGATAATCCCATTAATCTGTTTGACTACTGACCCATTAGCCTAGTGGGTTCTATCTACAAGATTTTAGCAAAAGTTCTAATGCACAGATTGAAGTCAGTGGTGCCCTTCATTATTGGTGACACTCAGATTGCTTTTATAAGGGGAAGAAATATCCTAGATGGGGTGTTTATTACTAATGAAGTAGTTGATGGATGGAAGAATGCCAAGCAGCAAGGGTTGATTATCAAGTTGGATTTTGAGAAAGCTTTTGATTTAGTAAACTGGGAGTTCATGTTCTCTACGATGTCCAGCTTTGGATTTGGGGCTAAATGGGTCTCTTGGATGAAAGCTTGCGTGTCTACAACCAGAATTTCCATTCTCATAAATGGTTCACCAATTAATGAGTTCTTACCACAAATAGGCCTCAGGCAAGGTGATCCATTATCTCTGTTCCTGTTCAATATAGTGGCTAAGGGGCTCAATATTCTCTTGAATAGAGCACTGAATCTTGGCATCCTTAATGGTGTATTGCTTGGGGTTAATAAGGTTCTTATCTCGCATCTTCAATTTGATGATGACTCAATTGTCTTCTATGATGCTAATATGGACCAGGTGGTAATTATCAAAAGAATTCTTCAATGCTTTGAAGTTCTATCTGGACTCAGAATCAATTATTACGAGAGTGTTGTCTGTGGTGTTGGTATGGTTGATGAGTCTCTGCATGCCTTTGCAAAGCTGTTGAATTACAAGTGCTAAGCTTGCCACTAAAATTTTTGGGGTTGCCTTTAGAAGCTAACCTAGGTAGAAAATCAACCTGGAAGCCTATGCTTGATAATATTAGATCTCGACTATTAGGTTGGATGAGGAAAATGTTGTCCTTTGTAGGGAGGTTAACTTTGATCAAATCTGTCCTCTTAAGTCTCCATGTATACTATTTTTCCCTCTTTAAGATGCCTGAAGGTGTGGCTCGTGAATTTGAAAAGATTGAGGCTGCTTTCTTGTGGGGTGGTAATGGTCTAAAAAGAAAAGTACATTTGGTAAAATGGTTAGAGGTTACAAAGAGTGTTGCCCATTGGGGTCTGGGCATTAGAAGGATTATGGACATTGTAGACGTCCCCGAACGCCCCGGGAGGGAACGAGCCCCCACGTTCCGTTCGTTTTGGGCTCACTACAGCTCAGGACTCTAATTGTCACGGTTCGTAATCTGAACCAAAGAGTCCAAATCCAACAAATTGTTTTGAGAAAACAGATTTTTAGAAAAGAAGTGCCAAACATGGACTGCTTTGCCAGATACAGAGTCGCCACCTAAATATTTTATTTTTGGGAAATTTAGGAAACCCTGACTCGTGCCTAAGGCCACGTGTCCGTCATCACCAAAGTTGCCTCGGCTCGGGAACTTGGGTACGATTGGGGAAGGTCACTTCGTGAGCACCCCCGCTCGCCCGATCAAAGATCGGCCTCTACTAACCATGATATCTAGTTTTGAAAACCTTATGCATTCTTGTTCCGGTTATTAGCCTAGATTTACTATGTGATGCGCACAGCATACAAGTATAGACCGGGTCGCCGGAACGAAACATTTCATGTTTGTTTTTGAAAGATGGTTTGCTACTCGCAAGTAGGCTTAAAATATAAATTTTGCCACCCTCGGGTGAGCTTAGAAAACATGGTTTTGCCACTATCTAGTGGGCTTAAAAATCTCAATCAATGATTTGTTCCAATCCAAATAACGCAACCTTCACCCACAGGCATTCAAGCAGTTATATCACATAAGCACATAGCCTCATGGTAAGCATGCTATTCATGGCAGTCACTCACACGCATGCAAGGATGCTAAAGCATAAAAACTTACCGAGTACTCCAAGCCAAAACAGAAGCTAATTAGAAATCCATGCATGATCCTAACTATACAGAAATGCCTAATGCAACACATGCAAAAATGCAACTATAGCAGGCTCGGCTATTCTAAACATGGCATATGGAATGCTACGGCTAACATGTATTCAACTCGGAATTGAAATACAAATGCAGTTAGTATGATGCGCCAAGCCCGATGCATGCAAAACAGATGAATGAATGCAAACATGCTATCATAATGTATGCTAATTGAAACATGCCCTAATCTAACCATCATAAGCTGGTAAATAAAAGGGAGAAAGACGTGGGGTTGGAAGACATACATCACACGCACGCACACTTATTACAACAATGCCCTCGCTCGGAGGATCCGAATAAATAATACAGTCCCAAATAAATAATTACAGTCCGAATAAATACAAAACCCTAATTAATTAACAAATTAATCTAGGAAAGCTATAAACTAGCATGCAAGCTAGGGACTGCCTCGACTCTGCTCCGGATGATGAATGATGCATGTTCGGGTTGCTTGGCACGGAAATCCATCGCGATGCCCCAATTAGCCTCTGTTTGCAATTGATGCCGGAATGCTGTGCAAGGTTTTTGAAAGCTGCTGATTTCTGATTTGCTGCAACAGAGAGCAGGAAAGGGGCATAGCAATGTATTTTCATATATGTATGCATGACTACTCTTCAGGGAGTGTAGTCCTCGATCCTCGTGCCACCAATCACGCATCTCGATGCATGATGGCCGAGGATTCGAATTGCATGACTCAATATTAAATTAATGCACATATAAACACAACAAGACCGAGACTCCATCATGGGTAATCCGGAGTGTCGGTGACCGGGAATTGAGGCACGTTCCGTCACTCGGAGTACGAAACGTCCCTCGTTTCCCGTGCTCGGGCTAACTCCTATCCCAAGCACAATGCAATATGCATGACATGCATGAATGCGACTAACATACACCCTAGCATACTCAATGCTATGAAATGGCATACACAATGCACGATGTAACGTGGCATGCATGATGCTCTAACATACAACCTAGCACATGCAATGCAAAGGACTAAGATGGCATACGCAATGCAATATGGGCTTACACTAACATGAGTGGACCTCAGCCACACTCATATAGGAGGCCATTAGGATGGAAATGAGACACTCGAGATGCGTGCACACATGCACGCAAACCGAGGACCGGACCTAAGGCACGAATGCCACTCTACCAAAGCATGGTAAGGCATGGAACATGATATGCAAACAAGAAAATTTCAGCACTAAAACATGATGCTAAACAGCCCTGAAACATGGCAATATGGCACCCGATGCATGAGGTGAACCCCGAAACTCAAAACTAGGCATACGCAATGACCTATAGCTATACAAAGCATGCATTATTTGATCATGAAGCATGAAGAAAGAACCAAGGCAGTCCCAAAACATGAACATTTCTAGTTCAAAGCATGGCCAAAAGATGCTAGCAAGATGGCCTAAAATAGCATGCGATTTTGACTATCAAACATGGATTACATGGCACGTATATGAAGCACATGGAATCTCACTAAACCATCAAAAATCAGTGAACTAAACATGCCAAAATACGCCCAAATACACATGGAAAGACAGCCAACACATGCACAAATGAGGGGCTCCTTTAGAGGGCCATGCAAGGAGTTATTAGGCACATACAAGATAGACATGTGGCAGCCCCAAATCAACTTTGAAAATCAAATATGATAGTCCTAAAACTCACCAAATTGACCCTGAAATGTGACTAAGAAGCATGCAAGATAGGGTCTCTTTGGAAGGCCCAAATGACCCTCAAACAAGTCAAGGTGAGAGGGGGGCACCCCCCTCTGATTTGGAGGCTCAAAATAGCATCAAAGCCACTGGAAATCCACTAGATTCCAATGGCTAGAAGGTCAAACAAGGCATGCAACAATAGCTTAGGTATAAGGCTCAAAACAAGGAACAATCAAGCATTCAAGGAAGCATGTGACCTCAAATAAGAAAATGCCCTTAAGAAAACATGAATATAATATCAAAACAAGCCTCTTTCCAGTTTATAACAAGTCTCAAAAATGAACACAAGTAGGGCTAATCTATCATGCAAAAATGGCCCTAAAAGAGAGAATAGATGTAAGGGACATCAGCTGGCCCCAAATGGCCAAGAGCCCTTCAACAAAGTTGAAGAGGGGCTCAAAAAAAGGCACTTTACAGTTTACATCAAACCACGAAAATAAACACAAGTGAGGCTAAACTATTATGCAAGAAAAAGGCCTAAAAGAGGGATAAAGAGACAGGTGGTAGCTGCTGGCCTCAAACAAGGGAGAGCCCTCCAACAATGTTTAAGAGAGGCTCAAAACAAGACATTTCACAGTTTATGACCAAGTCCAAAACAGCTCACAAATAAGCCTAAAATATCATGCAAAAATAGGCCTAAAAGAGAGTTTAAACACAAAGGGTGAGGAGGAGACCTCAAACAGGGAAAGACCCTTGATCAAACATAGAGATGAGCTCAAAATATGACTATTTACAGTTTAGGTCGGAGCCCAAAAATGCAAGCAAAAGGAGCTAATATATTGAGCAAAATAAGGCAAGAAAGATGGAAAATGGGACTCACCCTTGTAGAGCCAACCTTCAACAGCTCTTGGACCAAGTTTGGGGGCTCTCAACCTCTGGAAATCAGCTTCAAAGGGCTAGAATGGAGGATGGAGGTGTGGTGCTATGAGGTGTAGGGTAAAGGGTGTAGGAAGCTTAAGGCTTTGAGGTGTGGAAGAGAGGAAGAGGGAGAGTTGTATGCAAGACTCTAAACAAGAATTTGTAACCCCTCAAAATGGAGCTGGAGGGTCTGGTTATATAGACAAAGGAGTGGAGGAAAGGGGGGGAAAAATGAAATTCAAATTTCCCCCCAAAAGACCCCCCCTCGGATACAGGATCTGGGGGGGAAAGGAGGGTACATCTGTAAGGAACCAGGTGTGAGGAATATGGCCGGCCAGGTTCAGAGAGTTCAGGTGGCCGGCCGGCCACCTCCCCTGGTGTAGACGTCCCCGAACGCCCCGGGAGGGATATGAGTCCCCCGTTCCGTTCATCTTGGGCTCACTACAGTTCAGGACTCTAATTGTCACGGTTCTTAATCTGAACCAAAGAGTCCAAATCCGGCAAATTGTTTTGAGAAAACAGATTTTTGAAAGAAGTGTCAAACATGGACTGCTTTGCCAGATACAGAGTCGCCACCTAAATATTTTATTTTTGGAAAATTTAGGAAACCCTGACTCGTTTGCCTAAGGCCACGTGTCCGTCATCACCAAAGTTGCCTCGGCTCGGGAACTTGGGTACGATTGGGGAAGGTCACTTCGTGAGCACCCCCGCTCGCCCGATCAAAGATCAGCCTCTACTAAACATGCTATCGAATTTTGAAAACCTTATGTGCTCTTATTCCGGTTATTAGCCTAGCTTTACTATGTGATGCGCACAGCATACAAGTATAGACCGGGTCGCCTGAATTGGAACAAAACATTTCATGTTTGTTTTTGAAAGATGGTTTGCTACTCGCAAGTAGGCTTAAAATGCAAATTTTGCCACCTTCGGGTGGGCTTAGAAAAGATGGTTTTGCCACTATCTAGTGGGCTTAAAACTCATAGTCAATGATTTGTTCCAATCCACATAACCCAACCTTCACCCACAGGCATTCAGGCAGTTATATCACATAAGCAAATAGCCTCATGGTAAGCATGCTATCATGGCAGTCACTCACATGCATGCAAGGATGCTAAAGCATAAAAACTCACCGAGTACTCCAAGCCAAAAAAGAAGCTATGTTAGAAATCCATGCATGATCCTAACTATTCAGAGATGCCTAATGCAACACATGCAAAAATGCAACTATAGCAGGCTCGGCTATTCTAAACATGGCATATGGAATGCTACAGCTAACAAGTACTCAACTTGAAATTGAAATACAAATGCAGTTAGTATGATGCGCCGAGCCCGGTGCATGCAAAACAGATGAATGAATGCAAACATGCTATCATACTGTATGCTAATTGAAACATGCCCTAATCTAACCATCATAAGCAGGTAAATAAAAGGGAAAGAAAGACGTGGGGTTGGAAGACATACATCACACGCACGCACACTTATTACAATTGTGCCCTCACTCGGAAGGTCCGAAAGAATAATATACAGTCCCAAATAAATACAGTCCGAATAAGTACAAAACCCTAATTAATTAACAAATTAATCTAGGAAAGCAGTAAATTTAGCATGCAAGCCAGGGACTGCCTCGACTCCGCTCCAGATGCTTTGCGCGGAAATCCACTGCGATGCCCCAATTAGCCTCTGTTTGCAGTTGTTCTTGGAAAGTGCGCCAAGCTTCGGAAGGCTGCTGATTCTTGATTTGCTGCAATAGAGAGCAGGAAAGGGGCCTGGCAATGTATTTTCACATATGTATGCACGACTACTCTTCAGGGAGTGTAGTCTTCGATCCTCGTGCCACCAATCACGCATCTCAATGCATGATGGCCAAGGAGTCGAATTGCATGACACAATATGGAATGAATGCACAAATAAACATAACAAGACCGAGACTCCATCATGGATAATCCGGAGTGTCGGCGACTGGGGAATTGAGACACGTTCCGTCACTCGGAGTACGAAACGTACCGCGTTTCCCGTGCTTGGGCTAACTCCTATCGCAAACACAATGCAATATGCATGACATGCATGAATGCAACTAAGATACAACCTAACATGCACAATGCTATGAAATGGCATACACGATGCACGAAGTAACATGGCATACACAATGCACTAACATACAACCTAACATACACAGTGCTATGAAATGAAATGGCATACACAATGCATAATGGACTTACACCAATACAAGTGGACCTCATCCACACTCACATAGGAGGCCATTAGGTGAAAATGAGACACTCGAAATGCGTGCACGCATGCACGCAAACCGAGGACCGAACCTAAGGCACGAATGCCACTCTACCAAAGCATGGCAAGGCATGGGATATGGCATACAAACATACAAATTTCAGTGCCAAAATATGATGCTAAACAACCCCGAAACATGGCAATATGGCACCCGATGCATGGGATGAACCCCGAAACACAAAACTAGGCACACGGAATGACTTATAGCTATACAAAGCATGCATTATTTGAACATGAAGTGTAAAGACAGAGTCAAGAAAGTCCCAAAACATGCACATTTCTAGTTCAAAACATCGCCAAAAGATGTTAGCAAGATGGCCCAAAATAGCATGCGATTTTGACTATCAAACATGGATTACATGGCACGTATATGAAGCACATGGAATCTCACTAGACCAGAAAAAATCAGTGAACTAAACATGCCAAAATACGCCCAAATACACATGGAAAGACAGCCAACACATGCACAAATGAGGGGCTCCTTTGGAAGGGCATACAAGGGATTCTTAAGCATATACAAGATAGACATGTGGAAGCCCCAAATCAACTTTGAAAATCAAATATGATAGTCTTAAAACTCACCAAATTGACCCTGAAATGTGACTTCGAAGCATGCAAGATAGGGTCTCTTTGGAAAGCCAAAATGACCACCAAACAAGTCAAGGAGAGAGGGGGTCACCACCCTCTGATTTGGAGGCTCAAGACAGCATCAAAGCCACTGGAAATCCACTAGATTCTAGTGGCCAGAAGGTCAAACAAAGCATGCAACAATAGCTTAGGTATAAGGCTCAAAACAAGGGACAATCAAGCATACAAGGAAGCATATGACCTCAAATAAGAAAATGCCCTTAATAAAACATGAAGATGATGTCAAAACAAGCCTTTTTCCATTTTATGAAAAATCCCAAAAGTGAACACAAGTAGGGCTAATCTATCATGCAAAAATAGGCCTAAAAGAGGGATAGAGAGACAAGAGGTAGTAGGAGACCTCAAACAACAAGAGGTCCTTGATCAAACATGGAGAGAAACTCAAAATATATGACTATTTACAGTTTGGCTCGGAGCCCAGAAATGCTCAAAAACAAAGCTAATATATCATGCAAGATTAGGCCCTAAAAGAGAGATAAAAAGAAATGGATAGTAGATGACCTTAAACAGAGAAAGGTCCTTAATAAAACATGAAGATAAGCTCAAAATAAGACCATTTTAAGTTTGGGTCAGAGCCCAAAAATGCTTGCAAGTATGGCTTACAAATGAAGCAAAAAAAAGCAAGTTTGAGGGAAATGAGTGCTTACCCTTGTAGAGCAGTGAACCAGCAGTTTTTGGACCAAATTTGTGAGCTTCCAACCTCTTCAAATGTCCTCCAAAGCGCTGGAATGGAGTGTAGAGGTGTGGTGCTATGGGTTGTAGGGTAAAAATGGCCAAGAAATTAGGGTTTTGGAGCTTGGATGAGAGAGATATGGAGGTTGTATGTATAATGCTCTAACCAAGTTTTGTCACCCTTAAAAATGGAGCTGGGGGGCTGGTTTTATAGAGGAGAGGAGTGGAGAAAAGGAGGAGAAAATCAAATTCAAATTTTCCCCCCAAAAGACCCCCCCTCAGATACAGGATCTGGGGGGAAACAGAGGGCACAGCTGGAATGAACTCAGGGAGAGGAATCTGGCCGACCAGGTGCAAAAGGTTCAGGTGGTCGGCCGGCCACCTCCCATGGCCGGCCGGCCAGTTCAAAAGGTTCAAGGTGGCCGGCCACCCCCTAGGATGAAGCCCCAGAAGTTAGCGTTCCAATGCCGCAAACCTTGCATTAAAATTCCTCCTGTGGAAAAAGTTATGCTAGTTTTGGTGAAGCCGCGCAGATTCGGTCCAAACGGACTTCAACCAACCATATCTCCCCTACCCGAACTTGTCCTTAGGAGATTCTTGAGTGAAAAATGAAGCTCCGGAAATAAGATTTCCAACGGTGGTGGCCTCATACCTTAATTCCTCCTGTGCAAAGAGTTATTCCCTTTTCGGTGAAGCCGCGCAATGTTTTCTCTCCTTCCCAGATTCATGCTGAACCACTTTTATCCAAAAAAAAAGCTGGTCGGCCATCTGATTTTCCTGTTCTCCATGTGGCCACATTGAAGCCCCGGAAGTTAGCTTTCCAACGGCGCCAACCTCGCATCAAAATTCCTTTTGTGCAAAGAGTTATGCCTGTTTTGGTGAAGCCGCGCAGCTTTGGCCCTACTCGGATTCATGCCGAACTTCTCCCAAACTAGTTTTCTTCTCTCTTCTCCTCCTTTCTTCAACTCCAAACCCCTAAGTAAGGCGTTTTGAAAGATTTTTCAAAGATTTCATCCCTCTTTCGTTCATTTCCACTTTGTCCTTGCTCGGTTTACCGAAAAGCGCAACATTTGACAAAATGCGAGCCTCGGAACATCGTAAAAACTTTATTTCAAAAACGTTTTGAAAGAGAGGGTTTTAAGGTCTAAAAATCTTTTGATCAAGATTGTTTTGGTCTAAAATCTTCCAAAAATGAACCCTAACTAATGCAAAACGAGGATTCAGGAGCCAAAACGCGCGGCCCGAGGCCCCGAAAATAAGCTGTTAGGCACCAGAGGTGGCGTGCGACCACGAAGTTGGTCTCTCGGGCCACAGTGTCCCTAAAAAGAGAGGAAACAAGGTGTGTGCCAAGAACTGGACCAAACGGAGGTAGTTAAGCGGTCCCGAACCGAGGCACACGGCCGATGCCTCCGAAAATCGAAAACCGGGCTCCAAACGGGAAAAATGGCCTACGACCATGAAGCGTAGCCTACGGCCACTGAGAGATAATCTACGAGACCTCTCCCTCCCTTCGGGAAGAGAAAACAAAGAAAACAGGGCCTAGTTCGCAAACCGAGGCGAGGCACAAAAGAGTCCGGGAGTCTGGAGGCAAGGCTCGCAGCCGTGACTTCGTGACCTCAGAACGAGCACAATATGCAACATCACCAAGCGCTCAATCGGTGACGTCTGAGTCTTAAGGTCGGTCAAAAATGGGGTGTCTACACCTGGCCGGCCGGCCAGGTTCAAAAGGGTCAATCAAAGAAAGTTGGCCGACCACCCATATTGGTGGCCTCCCATGTGTGCACAACACAACCATGTGGTCAAAACCCAGAAAAAGTGAACCAGGAGAGAGAAAACCCAACTTTTCAGAGGGGTTCAAAAGGGTCAGGAACAATTGCTGGCCGGCCATGACATATTGGTGGCCTCCCAGGTCTGTACAACACAAATATGTGGTTGAGGGCCAAAGAAAGTGGCCCGGGAATGGTCAACACCAGCTTTCTAGCGAGAAAAACGGGCGACGGAGAGCGTTGAAGGAATAAAGCTAGTCCTCAGAACAATTGCTGGCCTCCCACCCTTCTACGACCTTCATACCAATGAAAATAAGGTCCCTGCCAAAAAAGAACTCAAACCGATGCAAAACGAAGGTTCGGGGGGCCAAAACGCGCAGCCCGGGGCCCCAAAAACTGACTGTTAAGCACCGGAGGTGGCGTTCGACCACGAAGTTGGTCTCTCGAGCCACAGTGTCCCTCAAAAGGGAGGAAATAAGATGTGTGCCAAAAACCGGAGCAAACGAAGGTGGTTAGGCGGTCCCGAACCGAGGCACACGGCCGACGGCTCCGAAAACCGGGAACCGGGCTCCAAACAGGAAAAATGGCCTACGACCACGAAACGTAGCCTACGGCCACTGAGAGATGGTCTACGAGACCTCTCCCTCCCTTCGGGAAGAGAAAACAAAGAAAATAGGGCCTGGTTCGCAAACCGAGGCAAAGCACAGAAAAGCCCGGAAGTTCGGAGGCAAGGCTCGCAGCCGAGACTCTGAAACCTCTGAACGAGCACGATATGCAATATCACCAAGCGCTCAATCGGTGACGTCTGAGTCTTAAGGTCGGTCAAAAATTGGATGTCTACAGACGTTAATGCATGCTTGCTTCTTAAATGATGATGGAAATTTGGAAATCAAATTAATGCACTATGGAGAAAAGTTATCTGCAGCAAGTATAAGATTGAGGTAGAGTGTTGGCATCCTCCTGTGCAATCCTCGTATAAGCATTCTAGGGTATGGAAGGACATTATCTCCATGGGGGTTCATAGTTGGAACGCTTTCAACTTCTTGGATAACTACCAAATCAAAGTGAGAGATGGCAATTGAATCAGATTTTGGCATGATAAGTGGTGTGGATCCGCCTATCTCAAGGATGAGTTCTCTTCTCTCTTCAACCTGTCTGCTGATAAGAATGGATCTCTCCACCAATTTTATGTTAGGAAAACCAGCTCTAGTGATTGGAACTTTCTCTATAGAAGAGTGCTATATGCTTGGGAATTGGTTGCTGAAGCTAGGTTGATTGTTCTATTATCATCTACTCCTCCCTTGAGCCTAAGCAATGCTAACAGTATGGTCTGGTCCTCTACAGCCACAGGTTAGAGTGATTTCTCAGTATCTTCCTTATACTCTCTTTGCAATTCTTTTCTTGGGCCTCATCTCAGAATTAGCAAGTTTGTTTGGAGCAATATCTTACCCCTCAAAGTCCATTTTTTTGGATGGTTAGCCTGGAAAAACAGAATTAAAACAGTTGTATTTCTGCTCAATATTGGCATTCTTGGCAACAATGTTTCACCCTTGTGTATTTTCTGCAAAATAGCTCCTGAATTTGCTTCTCATGTTCTGTTTCATTGCCATTTCTCTTGGATCATTTGGTCATCTATGTTACATGATTGGAGGCTTCAATGGTGTATTCTAGAATTTATGGCAGGCCTACTCAATTGGTAGATAGGTGGTAAATTTAAGTGTCCACTCAGAAAATTTTGGAGAGCAATTCCACTAGTAGTTCTCTGGTCTCTTTGGAAGCATAGGAATGAGTGTGTTTTTAGTGATACCCATCCTAATTCTGCTGACTTGTGGGGACTAATCAAGATCAGATTAGCTCTTTAGCTCAAAGCTTCTCTTAAGGACTTCTTCTTCTTAGTTGATAATGTTGTTATCAATTGGAGGCAAATCAAGCTTTGCTATTGAGGTTAGAAAGTGCCTAGGTTAGTTGGAGCATCAGCAACAACTTTCATTGTTGTGGTTCATAATCTGCACTTTGTCATTGGGTTGGTTTGGTGTTTTGTTGTTTTTATTGCTTTGTTGTTTGGTCTTCTAATGTTGTTTTGTTGTTGTTGTTATTTATTTATTTATTTATTTATTTTCTATTCTCTTTGGTTGCTCTTGATTGGTTTCTCTCCATCTCAGGTATGTGCCATCCTGCTTTGTTGATGTAAGTTTGCATGTTTCTTGCTCTTTCCATCAATATTTTTTTTTTTGCCGATCAAAAAAAAAAACATGAATAATATGCGTGTGTGTGTGCGCGCACGCGAGATACGCGTGCACATGCACATTTACATATATGTTTTTTTATGTTAACTTCTAGCTTTTATATCGGTAGAAATTAATATGATAGTCTATATTTTAGTTTCAAAACTTTTATTAATATATATGTTTGTCCGCCTTTACCTTAGAATTTTGGACATATCTGTGCCTTCTTGTGTCCTTGAGAAGAGACTGTACTTATTTGTTTCTTGAGACATTTACATACAAGTCTTAATTTATAAACTTATATTTCTTTAAGTCCTAACTAAGATTTTTTTGACTTTCAAGTCTTACTAAATTTTTAATGGTCGGAATTGCCTTTTAAATAATGATTGTTCATCATTTATGATTATCTATAAAAGAACATGATAATTTGATATTTATTTTTATTTTTGAAATTTTAAAATATCAACTTTCAAATTGAAACTAAAAAAATATTATGTGCAAAAATAATAATAATATTGTTTTTTTAAAAAAAATATTGAAAAAATTGAATTATTTTGTTATAGAAAACTGAAAATTTTGTATCTATAAAGGAGTATGATGATGGAATAATGTTCTCAGTTTTAAAACTAGAAAAAAACTGATATTGTTCTCGATTTTATTAAATAGCTTAATCAAACCAATAAGTAAAAGGGAAAAAATGTTTAATCTCATACTCTTTTCTTTTTTTTTTCATTAGTTAGGCCTCGTTTGGTTACATCACATTTTATCTTAAGAGTGAAAAAGTCATTAAAAAATCCAAAAATCCAAAAATCCAACAAACTATATATAAAAAAATAATTAAAAAAATCAAAGATTCTATTTTCGCTATACTTTTTGCACATTTTTTCATAAAAATTTAAAAATTCATCTCAAATATACTATTTTTTTTATCTCATATTTTATCAAAAAAACTAAAAAGTTGCTAAAATAATATGTTCCTAAACGAGGCTTTAGTGAAACAATTATCTGAAATGTTACTGTGCAAAATTGATAATATTCTTAATTTTAAAAATTGAAAAAAATTGGTAATATTCTCAATTTTACTAAATAGGACTGATTGGTTCAAAAAATCTTAAATAAGACTCGAGTGACCATAACATTTATAAATAAGACCATCCACAAAGTGAATGGTCTATTGGTAGATGAAAGGGTGCTAGAAGTTAAAAAAACTTCCAAGGACAGGTGCATTAGATTTGAACAGAGCATGAGAGAACCCCATACCATCAGAAGACCTCCTGAAACTATCAGATACAGGGATGAAGTTCCATATTGAGGCCTAAGATCGTTCGCTGAAGTATTAAAAAGGGTCAAACCCACTGTGGCTGGGAAAACAAGTTTGTCCATAAAAGCCAATGAAAATGGTCTTTGATGGCTCTATGATAGTGTAATAGTCAGATTTATTACTGAATACTTTACCATTAACATTGAAAATGTCTTTAAGGAGAAAGGTTTGGATCAAGTAATGGTCAGAAAAGGGAGAGGTCAAGATATAGTATTAACTTTCAAATCTCAAGAGGAGCTAAAATCAAATATTTACAATATCAAAGAATGGTTTAAGAAATAGAGTCAATTCGTGGTGGAATGGAAGCCAGGATTATATCTTGAACAGAGAGATGTGTGTGGTTGAGGTGTTATGGCATACCCTTAAATCTTTGGAATAGGGGCACACTCAACAACATTGGAAGCATGTGGGGTACTGTTTTTAGCTTGGATGGTGATATTTGTCAACCAAAGTCCTTCTCCCACACCAGAATCAGAGTGGCTACATCTTGTATGGAGATTATTAGAAAAACTATATCTTTGGAGTGCAAGGGTAATCTACATCCCATCCTTGTGTATAAAGATCATTTAGCAGAATTTAGTAGCTTAAAGCACAATGGCTTAGAAGAGTGCAGCTCCAACGAAATCTGTGGCAGTGTTGTGAAAGAAACAAGTCCAGTGCAGTGTTTAAGGAAGAAGTAGGCAGAAAATGTGATGGAGGTAAACACAGTTGTTGAGGAGTCAAAGTGGGATGGAGGTTTCAACAGAGAAGATGAAGTATATACCAAGGAGGTAGAATAGAGGACAGGATCTAGTGATTGTCATTTGGGTGAAGAGGTAAACACAATTGTCGAGGAGACCATGTTGGAGGAGTCAGTGCATAGCCTAAATTTTAATGTTGAGCAAGTCTCTACACCTGGTTTTATCAGAATCCTCAGTCGATCTCAAGATGAAATTGGGTTTGGTATCAATCTTGAAATGGATTTGGCACAAGCTCTTAGTAAGAATTTAAATAGGAAGGGTCTTCTGAGCCTAAATCATTCAGGCTTAGTTAGGCAACCTGCTTCTGTCCCAAAACTCTTGCAGAATGAGAAGAGAAAAAGAAAGAAGAAGGTTCAGCTAGAGGGGTTCACCAGCTTTTCTAGACTTTATGGGCAGAAAGCTACAACAATCAACAAGCATACTTCTAGGCCTGTCATCTTCAAACCAGTAGCAGCTGCGATAGCACGTTCAGATCTGTTTGAGAGTGTGTAGACACCCCATTTTTGACCGACCTTAAGACTCAGATGTCACCGATTGAGCGCTCGGTGATGTTGCATATTGTGCTCGTTCAGAAGTCTCAGAGTCGCGGCCGTGCGCCCTGCCTCCGGACTTCCGAACTCTCTTCTGTGCCTTGCCTCGGTTTGCGAACCGGACTCGGTTTTCTCTGTTTTCTTTTCTGAGGGGAGGGAGAGGTCCCGTAGACCATCTCTCAGTGGCCGTGGGCTACATTTTGTGGCCGTAGGCCATTTTGCCCATTTCGGAGCTCGGTTCCCGGTTTTCGGAGCTGTCAGGCCGTGTGCCTCGGTTCGGGACCACCCAACCATCTCCGATTCCTCCGATTTTTGGCATGCATCTCATTTACTCCCTTTCGAGGGACACTGGGGTCTTAGATACCCACTTCGTGGCCGAATGCCACTTTCGGTGCTTAACAGCCTATTTTTGGGACCCCGAACTGCGTGTTTTGGTCCCCGAGCATTCGTTTTGCATCGGTTTTTGTTCATTTTTGGCAGGTACCTCTGTTTTATCACCAGGAAGATCACTGGAGGGTGGGAGGCCAACAATTGTCTCAGCAACCAGTTATGCTCTTCCGGCGCCCCCCGGCGCCCGTTTTTCTCACTTCCGGGCTAATGTTGAACACCCTAGGGCCATTTTCTTCAAGCCAAAACCACATATTTGTGTTGTACACATATGGGAGGATCCTAAAAACACATGGTCGGCCAGTAATTCTTTTTGACCCTTTTGAACCCCTTCTAAAAGTGGCTTGTTGTCTCTCTTGTTTCAGAGTTGCCAATTTCCAACCATAGGGCCCTGTTGTACACACATGGGAGGACACCAATCCTTGGTGGCCAGCCAGAAAATTTCACTGACCCTTTTGACCCCTAGCCGGCCGGCCATGGGGGGTGGCCGGCCGGCCACCTACAGCAAAAGTGCCTAACCGGCCTACTTCCTCAGTGTGAGTTTATCCCAGCTGTATCTTGGTTTTCCCCCAAAAAAGATCTGATCCGGGGGAACCTTTTGGAGGGAAATAAGAGCTCATTTCCCTCCATTGGCCCAAGGATTCCTCTCTCCCTCTCTTGTCTACATTGGTGTCCTCCCAACTCAAGAGAAGAGATTACAAGCATTGGTTGAAGCATATACATACATACAACTTCATTTCCTTCAAGTTTTGGTGCCATTTCTTCATCATCTTCAAGCTCTACCCTCACCACTCCATTCCAGCAGCAAAGGAAGGGATTCCAGCAGCTTAGAGTCATCAAATCTGGTCCAAGAAGCAACAAAAGTATTGGTCTTCAAGGGTAAGTAGATTTCCCCTCTTTTGTAGCATTTTCTTGCTTCATTTCTTAAGCCTACTTGCTTACTGTTTTGGGCTCCAACCTTAACTGAAACTAGCTCTATTTTGAGCTATTCTTCATGTTTGTTCAAGGGCTCAACCCTGTTTGAGTCCTCCATCTTGTACTTTCTTCAATAACATCTTGTATGCCATTATTTTGCATGCTTTTTCTAGCCTATGAGTGATCTGTTTTCGAGCATAATGTAAACTGTAAGTGGGCCTATTTTGAGCCCCTCTTCAACATTTAAGAAGGGCTCAACCCTGTTTGGGCCCCCCATCTTGCACTTGCTTCACAATTCCTCCAATTTACCGTAAATTTGCATGATTTGTTTGGCCTATATTTAAATTGTTTTGGAGTTTGTTATGAACTGTGAGTAAGCTTATTTTGTGTCCCTCTACAACATTGTAGAAGGGATCAACCTTGTTGGGGGTCTCCATGTTATACTTGTCATTATACCCCTCTTTGACCCCCATTTTTGCATGCTTTTTTAAGCTTATCTAGATTCTGTTTTCGGCCATCATCAGAACTGGAAAGAGTCATATTTTGGTCTTCTTGACATATTTCATTAAGGGTCTTTGCTGGTTTGATGAATGTTTGGGGTACCTCATGTTATAGCCTTATGTATCCTAGTTCTTGCATGACATTTTTAGCATGTTTTCATACTGAGTTGGGGGATGTCACCCACTGTAAATGTTCATATTTTTAGTCCCTCATCAGTATTGTAGAAGAGTTTTTTTCCATTTGGGCATCGCATGTATCACTTGCTTCAATACCCCTCTTGCGGAGCCATTTTTGCATACTTGCCTAATCCTATGTGTGCTTGTTGTTTAGCCATTTTTATGACTGAAAAATGCTTGTCTTGGGGCTGTCTTGCTACTGTATTTTCATTCCATGTCCATATTGTGCATACATTGCATAGCTATGGGCCATTTCGGGCGCCTAATATCGCATTTCGGGATCATTCCATGTATCGGGTGTACTTTCGCCATGTTTCGGGACTGTTTTCCCCCATATTTCAGTGCTAAAATTCCATTGGCATGTTTTCATATCATTTCCATGTCATTGCATGCCTTAGGGCCATCGCCTCGGTTTGCGCGCCCGTGTGCATGTATTTCGAGGCATCTCATTTTCATCCAACGGCCTCTTGTGTGAGTGTGGCTGAGTCTCTCTCATGTTGGTGTAAGCCCATATTGCATCGCGTATCTCATTTTAGTCCTGTTGCATTCCGTATGCCATTTTCTCAGTTTGCGTGCCCGTGGGCACGCATTTCGAGACGTCTCATTTTAGTCTCATTGCATATCATTTCCATGCCATTTCATGCCTTACGGCCATCGCCTCGGTTTGCGTGCCCGTGTGCACGTATTTCGAGGCATCTCATTTTCATCTATCGGCCTCTTATGTGAGTGTAGCTGAGGCTCTCTCATGTTAGCGTAAGTCCGATTTGCATTGCGTATGCCATTTCATACCTTAAGATCATCGCCTCGGTTTGCGTGCCCGCATGCACGCATTTCGAGGCATCTCATTTTCATAGCATTGTGTATGCTAGGCTGAGGCATCTTATTTTCATCTATCGGCCTCTTATGTGAGTGTAGCTGAGGCTCTCTCATGTTAGCGTAAGTTCGATTTGCATTGCGTATGCCATTTCATACCTTAGGATCATCACCTCGGTTTGCGTGCCCGCGTGCATGCATTTCGAGGCATCTCATTTTCATAGCATTGTGCATGCTAGGATTGTATTTTAGTTGCATTCATGCATATCATGCATATTGCATCGTGTTCGGGATAGGAGTTAGCCCGGGCACAGGAAACGAGGCACGTTTCGTACTCTGAGTGACGAAACGGGTCTTAATTCCCAAGTCACCGACACTCCGGATTACCCATGATGGAGTTAGGTTTTGTTGTAGCATTCATCTGCATTCATCCTATATTGAGTTGTGCAATTCGGCTCCTCGGCCATCATGCATCGAGATACGTGATTGGTGGCACGAGGATCGAGGCATGCATATATTTGTGAAATGCATTACTATGCCCCTTTCCTGCTCTCTGTTGCAGCAAAATGAAGAATCAGCAACTTTTCGGAGTCGGGCACGTATTTCGAGAAACATTACAAACAGAGGCTAATTGGGGCATCCCAGTGGATTTCCGCGCAAGGCAGCCCAGCATACATCATTCATCAGAGTCGAGGCAGCCCCTGGCTTGCATGCCAGTTTACAGCTTTCTTAGTTTAATTTGTTAATTAATTAGGAATCTGTATATTTATTTCAGACTGTATTATTTATTCGGACCCTCTGCGCGAAGGCATAACTGTAATAAGTGTGGGTAAGTGTGGTGTATGTCTTCCAACCCCACGTCTTTCTTCCCTTTTATTTACCCGCTTATGATGGTTAGATTAGGGCATATTTCAATTAGCATACAGTATGACAGCATGTTTGCATCATTCATCTGTTTTGCACGCACCGGGCTCGGCGCATCATACAAACTGCATTTGTATTTCAATTCCTAATTGGGTACATGTTAGCTGTAGCATTTCACATGCCATGTTTAGAATAGCCGAGCCTGCTATAGTTGCATTATTGCATGTGTTGCATTAGGCAACTCTGTATAATTAGGATCATGCATGATTTCTAATCAATTTTTATTTTTGGCTTGGAGTACTCGGTAAGTTTTATGCTTTAGCATCCTTGCATGCGTGTGAGTGACTGCCATGATAACATGCTTGCCATGAGGCTATATGCTTATATGATATAACTGCCTTGAATGCCTGTGGGTAGAGGTTGAGTTATTTGAAGTGGAACAAATCATTGACTGTTTGTTTTAAGCCCACTAGATAGTGGCAAAATCATGTTTTCTAAGCCCACCCGAGGGTGGTAAATCCACGTCTTAGCCTACCTGCGGGTAGCACCATCAAACCATTTTCAAACAAACAAACATGAAATATTTTGTTCCAATTCAGGCGACCCGGTCTATACTTGTTTGCTGCGAGCATCACATAGTAACCTAGGTTAATAACCGGAACAAGAACTCACAATGTTTTCAAAAACAGATATCATGGTTAGTAGAGGCCGGTCTTTGACCGGGCGAGCGGGGGTGCTCACGAAGTGACCTTCCCCAATCGTACCCAAGTTCCCGAGCCGAGGCAACTTTGGTGATGACGGACACGTGGCCTTTGGCACCGAGTCAGGGTTTCCTAAATTTCCCAAAAATAAAACATTTAGGTGGCGACTCTGTATCTGGCAAAGCAATCCATGTTTGGCACTTCTTTCAAAAAATCTGTTTTCCAAAACGATTTGCCGGATTTGGACTCTTTGGTTCAAGATTAAGAACCGTGACACAAATCGAGTCCGAGCTGTAGCAAGGTCCCCCGCGGGCTTGTTACAAAGTGTTACTAGTCTAAACAATCTTTTCCTCAATGAAGCTAAAGCCACTATACAATTAGGTAAATCTCTTGGCATCAATTTCAATGGGAAAGAAGATGATGTGTTGAATAAGATTATTGAGCTAGAGCTAAAGGACAAAGAAAGATCCAAATAGGAGGGTTTGGTCTAAGAAGGATGTTGGATGGCAACAAGTAAGCATAGCTGGAGCATTCTGTGGGTTATAACCTTTTGTTAGCTAGTTTTTGGGTGGTGGCATCAAGTGTTAGTGGACTTGTGAGCTAGTGTTGGTTTCTCACCAACACTATGCTTGGTTTCCTTTCTTTTCTTTTTGTCTTTCTTATCCTTATTGATGTAATCTCATATGTAATGTATGGCTTCTTCATCAATAAAGATTTTCTTTGCTAATCAAAAAGAAGAAAAATAAAACATTTATAAATAAGACTTTTAAGTAATTAACTCTTTTTTCATTGTTAAAGTCAATCCGATTTTTCTTAAACTCCAATAAAATTAAGAAAGAAAAAATTCATTTGTTGCATTGAAGATTGTTTGATTCAACAACTTTCAAAGACGGGGGATTAAAATTGTAAAATTTAGACGTAAACAAACTATTTTAAATTTTCATTGATGGATCGATATGATTATTTATTCCATCAATACTCTGAGTAGTGAATTCTTGCGCACTACATAAGGGTTAGGAGGAGGAGGCCCTGGGGAAAGTATACATGCAGTGGAGATACTGTGATTCCACAATATATATGGAATTAGGGTTTGGATCCAAAAATTTTGTTAGTATGGAGGAAATGCGAGGTTCGATAGCTCAACTCAACTTTCCAATGGAGAGAGTCCAGAAAATCACTCTAGGATATACATTTGCGAGGGTGGTTGTGGCTCCACCTGGCTCAAGTGCTAAAAGGAGACTGAAGTTGTCAAACACAAGGTAGAATTGAGAAGAAGAAATTGAAAAACAAAGCTATAAACCAAGAAAATGTCGTGGTAGCTGATTTACTCGATGAGCTCTGAGTTTATCTAAGACTATTGTTTGCTAACAAGTTTTTATTTATTTATTTAATATTTAATATTTAAATGAATATATTCTCCTTTGATTCTGCTACCATATTTTTGCTTTCTTACTTTTTAGTGTGTTGTGTGAATGCATACAGTGTTTTTGGTTGGGGTTTGGGAATGGGTACAACAACAACTTTTCTTAATTCTTTTCTTAGGGAACTTGTAGGAACAATTCATCTAGAATTCTTCAATTGGTGGTCTTCGGGTCTTCAAATTTTAGCAATGATCTTATTTATATAGAATAGAAAATTGGTGCTTCAAGTCACGTTACTTAGTCACTTTCCTAAAGACAATATATGTACCCACCAAAAGGTGTGTAGGGGGTTACAATAAATTTGCCTCGAGGATACAATGAAGCCTAATCTAAAAATCAAGTCTACTGGTGCCTGCACTGATGATAGTAAATCAGAATACTCTTGATATAATCAAGAAAACCAAGACACTAATAATCAAATCTGCAGAACTTGATTACCGGAAAGAAAAGCAGAAATTTATTTAAGAAACTCTTGATTGAAAACTCAAAATCAAGAGGGAAAGAGAGAGAATTGCATAATGAATTCTGAATTTTTTGGATGATATCAAATAGCTGATTTCGTAGCCTATTTATAGGCCTTGATGGATCTGATCGAATAGTCATGTCCCATGATCGCATCCGATTAGATTTGATCGTTGGATCGACGATCTATAGTACAGATCATTCTCACACTGAATAGAAGCCTTGACTAATCACACCTGATCACGACCGGGTGCCATCTCATCCACATGATCGCGCACATCTCCAATCAACGGCTATGATCAACCCGCTCCAGATCGAACACACAACCGTTTGATCGGTTGGTTGACTCATCGCCAACGAAAGACACGTCACTGCCACGTGAAGCTGACTGTATTTCACATCACCCATGCCACAAAGTGCGCCCATCAAACATCACACAGCCCACTACCCACGCCACGTGCGCGGATTGTGCAAAGCACCATCCTTGCGATATGGGTGCATGCACACTAGCTTTCATCCCATAATTTCATATTCAAAAGAATATTGCATGTAACACTTTATTAAGTGCTCCATGTTTTGTTTTCTTTACAATGTGGGACAAAGTCCCCAAACTTATTTTATCTTTTCCAAAGAAAACATGGAAGGTTTTTAAAACACCTAAAAATTAAACTATAAATTTTGAAAAACATTTTGAAAATTTCCCAACCGAACTTTCATACTATAAGGTTCACAATAAATGCACAACAATTTTATTTGTATAATTCCACTTTTAAAATTTAAAGGAGCTTTGATTTGCTGTCCATTAATGAAGTCGAAGTTTAGGGTCTGTAATGAATACGGCTATTCGGAGTTTCGAAGGTATGGCTGGGGCACATATTGTCTTTTTTGGTTTGTGCTTCTTGGCCGCTTATATGGTATTGGTAACATCCCCTCTTTTTTCATTTCACTTTTAGTTGTTGAGCTTGTGTTCATTTCATTTTTAATTATAGAAAAGTATGTTAAGAGTTTATTTTTTAACCTTTTTTTTTTTTTTTTGTCCTTTTTTTTTTTGAAAAAACATACAAAAATAATAATAATAATAATAATAATAATAATAAAAAGGTGATGTGATACCAAAATCAAAAAGCTAATAAACTAACTTTTAATCTAATTGCCAAAAGAGGCCAATTTTGAGGATATCAATTAGAAGAGAATTGAGTTGGACTTAATCCACAAACTAGCAAAAATTATCTAATAGATCTGAAATACAAAGTGCTTGTGTATTCATTTAATGACAATTTATAATTTGTTTATTATTTCTTTATTTTTAGGGTTATATATTCAATTACCTCCTACTATTTTGAAGTAAAAATTACACTTACTATGTTGAGTAGAAATTTATACTTTTTTGTTGTGAGAAAATTTGTCATTTGATAATTCAGGTTATAAAATTTTGTGATGTTGTTATATAAATATCATACTTAATTAATAGATTATACATAATAGCAACAAGCCGGAATTAAGAAATAGAAATATACACATATTACATCTCGATTTAATAAAAAGAATGAGAAAGGTATAACTTGTGCATTTGCCCCTATGGCAAAGAAATTTGGGTTAATTGCACTTATTTTCGTTATAATCTCATTTTATTCCTTTTATTTGTAATTATTACAATCAATTTTTAGAGTTTAAGTCAAGCTGTAATGCCATTCTTCCATCTATTTATCATTAAAAATGTTAACGGAACTTTGTAATATAAATTAAACATGACATTTTTTTGGTTTCATTAATGTTCTTATGCTTTCATCAAAATTTTAATTTAATCTTTGTATTCTCACTAAATTCTTACTCTGGTCATTTTAATTTTAATTTCCATCAAACTCATTAATCATAAATGGACAAAAGAATGTCATTGTAACTCAAAATATAACTGAGTGACTATCACAATTAAAAATGAAGGAATCAAGATAAAATTATGGTAAAAATATAAGAATGTTATGTATAAGCTCATCTAAGGAGTTGTTTGGGAAGTGACTATTTTAATTGATTTTTTTAGTTTTTTTTATTAAAAAGAAAGTGTAGAAAATAGGAAAAGTGATGTAATTAGGTATTTAAGTTTTTAACAATGGGAATTACTTGTCTTTAGTTGAAAGACAGTTAAGACTTTTGACTGGCCGATAATAATCAGTAAACGAAAAATTCTTACCGATAAGAATTTTTAAAAAATTCAATTGGATTATATTTTCATAAACTTTTATTAGTAAAAAATTTTCATTTAATAACTCTTACTAATGAAAAAGCTCAACTGCCTGGTTTAATACTGATGAAAAAGCTCAACTGTCTGGTTTAATTATTCAACGAGAAACAAGGCAAATCTTTTTAACTAAAAAGCCAATACTCTTAAGAAAAATTATTGATTAATTTTGAGACATCACATGTTTATACCGTTGATTAATCACAAATTTTATATCCTTTTATATTTTTTAATATTTTTTAATTACCTAACACAAAATTTTAAATTCTATCATTTTTTATCGATCGTAATACATATAAAGCTCGACGTTACCCTTACCAATAACTTGTCACACTCCAAAGGGGCTAAGAAACTTTATGAAAAGTAGGTTAATGTTGTTTTCAGCGGGTAATTTGGATCGAGGACAGAGAATCATGTGGGCCATCCGCCGACGCAACAAGACAAATTAAGCCCAGGAATCGAAGTCACCAACGGTCTCTTTCTCACACGCACTCACAGCGACAGACAAGACACAGACGTGGACTACACAAATCTATATATAGGCTTTGACATGAGTCGTTTGGTTATTTTAATCAAAAATAAAAAATAAAAAATGTTTAAAAAAAATAAATAAGATAAAATATCACATTTAAATTATAATCATTTTATTTTATTTTTATAAAAATTAAAAAAATCAAAAAACTTATACTACAAACGAACGCATAATAATGTTGTTTGGAGTGTGCTATATAAGCACACTTCTTATTCTTTTTTATTTTTTAGGTCAAATTACCTCTTTATTTTTATGTATATCTTTTCGTAAAAATTAAAAATATATTTATTTAAATCATTTTAAACAATAAATTATTAATTATGTAATAAATTAAAAATTAATATTTAAATTTAGAGGGCGAGAAGGGTTGATTGCCCCATTGCATTTCAAAAAATACCTTCAATATACTAATATTAATTAATAATTATCTTCAAATTATACAAACTCACCCCTGATACTTTTTGCAAAAACTTGTAACTAGTTATTCGCTCTAAGCTTTTGAAAAAAATTAAGTGATCATTTCTCTATACTTATAAAGCATGGGTGTTAAAATATGAAATTAAATTTTTTAGACAAAATATATCAAAATTAGGTTATAATGTCCAATATTTGCAAGAAGTAAAGAACGTGGAGAAAGATTTAGCAAATTACTTGATGGCATTTATTGACAAAGTCATTATTCGAAATTTTAATATTGATTCTATCATAACATGAAAGATCGTCAAGCATAATTTAAGATACTTTCACTACAGTATATAAGAGTTTTAGAAATTAAATTTTTTGTCGCTAAATGTGAAAATTTTGTTAAAAAAAATATTTAGGGACAAATTTTTATCGTCGTGAGGATAGTTACTAGAAGGTCATCCCAAAAAGTCAAAAATAAAGCTTTTAGCAACAAAATTTTGAAAATGTCACTAATAAATAGACTTTCGGGGACAAAACAATTTGATCTCAAAATAGGTTATTTTTTTAGACAAAAAATTTGGTCCCAAAATGATAATAATTCATCACTAATGTCTAATTTTCGTTGTTAAAAATATAATGACAATACTTTTCGTAATAAAAATATTTGGTCCATAAAAAATAATTTTGTCCCTAAATTTTAGTTTCTAAAATCTTAATTTTTTATAGTACCCACTTTAATATATAAATTATCCTGTAATTGTTATCTTTTGTGACTCAATGTGGATACAAAATAATAAAAAAAAAACCTTATTTATATACATTTTCATGTAATTTTTCACTTCATGTAGGTAAAAGTTTGTGTCGTAATTTATGTGTATTTAAAAAAAATAAACAAACAAACAAAACAAAATAAAACAAAATTGTTAGTATATATATTCGTCCCCTCTATGTCAAAATTTTGGGTTCGTCTCTGTTGACATCTATCATAACATATCATTATGGGTACAAGTGTGTAAGTTTTTTTGAGGTCTCAAACATTTCTCATATAAAAATCTTATATTACGACTCAGACTTAATTATTCAAAAATTATTTAAAATTATCATCTTATCACTACAAGAAAAGAGACTTTATAATACGGAAGCATTTGTGACAGCATCACTTACTGTCGCAAAAAGTGATTTTTTGTGATGGCACTACTTGCCGTCACCAATAAATGGGTTTTTAGCGACGACACCCCTTCCTGTCACAAAAAAGCAACTTTTTTGCGACGGTAACAACTGCCATCGCAAATAATGAGCATTTTTTGCGACAGAAACCTATGCTGTAACAAATAAAGCTGTTTTTTGCGACGGCATGAACTGCAATCGCAAATAAGAGAGTTTTTTGCGACGGTAATAGGTGCCCAAAAAAAAAAAAAAGCGAGACTGTTTTGAACTCAGTTATGTTTTTTGCGACTATACTTCTAATGTCGTCTTATCAAAATAGTCTCGCTTTTTTTTTTTTTGGGCACCTATTACCGTCGCAAAAAACTCTCTTATTTGCGATTGCAGTTCATGCCGTCGCAAAAACAGCTTTATTTGTTACAGCATAGGTTTCTGTCGCAAAAAATGCTCATTATTTGCGATGGCAGTTGTTACCGTCGCAAAAAAGTTACTTTTTTGTGACAGGAAGGGGTGTCGTCGCTAAAAACCCATTTATTGGTGACGGCAAGTAGTGCCATCACAAAAAATCACTTTTTGCGACAATAAGTGATGCTATCACAAATGCTTCCGTATTATAAAGTCTCTTTTCTTGTAGTGATAAGATGATAATTTTAAATAATTTTTGAATAATTAAGTCTGAGTTCGTAATATAAGTATTTTTATATGAGAAATGTTTGAGACCTCAAAAAAACTTACACACTTGTACCCATAATGATATGTTATGATAGATGTCAACAGAGACGAACCCAAAATTTTGACATAGAGGCGACGAATATATATACTAACAATTTTGTTTTATTTTGTTTTGTTTGTTTGTTTATTTTTTTTTTAAATACACATAAATTACGACACAAACTTTTACTTACATGAAGTGAAAAATTACATGAAAATGTATATAAATAAGGTTTTTTTTTATTATTTTGTATCTGTAGACACCCCATTTTTGACCGACCTTAAGACTCAGACGTCACCGATTGAGCGCTTGGTAATGTTGCATATTGTGCTCGTTCAGAAGTCTCAGAGTCCGGCCGCGAGCCCTGCCTCCGGACTTCCGAACCCTTTCTGTACTTTGCCTCGGTTTGCGAACCAGGCTCAGTTTTCTCTGTTTCTCTTCCCGAAGGGAGGAAGAGGTCTAGTAGATCATCTCTCAGTGGCCGTAGGCTACGTTTCGTGGTCGTAGGCCATTTTTCCCATTTTGGAGCCCGGTTCCCGGTTTTCGGAGCCGTCAGGCCGTGTGCCTCGGTTCGAGACCGCCTAACCATCTCCGATTGCCCCGGTTTTTGGCATGCATCCTATTTACTCCCTTTCGAGGGACACCGGGGTCCGAGAGACCAACTTCGTGGTCGAACAACACTCCCGGTGCCTAACAGCCCACTTTCGGGGCCCCGAACTGCGTGTTTCGGCTCCCGAACCTTCATTCTACATTTTTGGACTCCGACCCAAACTTGAGATAGTCATATTTTGAGGTCCTTTTCATGTTTGATTAAGGACCTTTTGTTGTTTGACATCTTCATATACCACTTGCTTCTTTACCCCTCGTTTTTCCCTTTTCTTGCATGGTATTTTAGGCGTACTTGTGGGGTGTGTTGGACTTGGTCGTAAACTACAAAGTGTCTTATTTTGAGCCCCTCTTCAACTTTGTTGAAGGGCTCTCGGCCATTTGGGACCTGCAGCTATCACTTGCCCCTTTAGCTCACATTTTGGCTTTTGGGGAAATTTGAATTTCATTTCCCCCCCATTTTTCCCCCTCTTTTCCAGCCTCTTTTGCTTATATATACAGCACCCCAGGTCTGTGTGAAGGGTTAGAGATTTTTGTATAAGCCTCTCACATTAAATTTCTCTCTCTCTCTACTCTAAACCTAAAAACCCCTTAAGTTCTTAACCATTTTTACACACCACCACCTAGCACCACCACCACCACTCCATACCAGTGGCTTGGAGGACCTTCTCAGAGGCTAGAAGTGCTGCATTTTGGACCAAGAGGCTGCTAAAGGGTTGGTCTTCAAGGGTGAGTCTCGTTTTTCCCTTTTTTGCTCTTTTCTTGGTCTATTTCTTAGCCCTTCTTGCTCATACATTTGAGCTCCGACCAAAACTGAAAGTAGTTTTTTTGAGCTCTTCTTCATCTTTCATTAAGGGTCCCTCACAGTTTGGACCTCCTTGTTGCACTTCCTTCTTTACCCCTTTGTATGCCATTATTTTGCATAGTAATTTTGGCCCATATGTAATCTGTTTTGGAGCATGATATAAACTGTGAGTAGGCTTATTTTGAGCCCTTCTTCAACATTGAAGAAGGGCTCAACACTGTTTGGAACCTCCATGCATGACTTGCCATTGAACCCCTCTTGGGTCCCCATTTTTGCATGTTTTATTAGGCTTTTGAGCCTCTGTTTTTGGACCTTGGTCCGAACTGAAAAGGGGCTTATTTTGACCCCCTCTCCATGTTTCATTGAGGGTTTGTTGCTGTTTGAGACATATTTTGTATACTTCATGTTAGAGCCCTCTTGTGGCCTTAATTTTGCATGGCATTTTGAGCATATTTCTACACTGTTTTGGCTTGATCATCTACTGTAAAAAGCCATATTTTGGGCCCCTCTTCAACATGTTGAAGGGCCCTAACCTGTTGGGGCCAGCATATATCAGTTACTTCTTGCCCCTTTGATGGCCCATTTCTTGCATGAGTTGTTTGCCATACTTGTATCTATTTTTGGGGCTTGTCATAAACTGAAAAAGGTATATTTTTGGTCCCCTTCAATGTTGTAGAAGGCCCCTTCCCTGTTTGGGCCAGAATTTGTGGGTTGCTCATTATCTCTCTTTCGGGCCCCTTTTTGCATGCTAATTTACCCACTTGTGCTTGCTGTTTGGCCACGCTTTGAACTGTAAAAAGCTTTTTTGGGGCTTCCTTGCTTCTGTTTACATTCATGTACAAATTATGCATGCTTTGTATAGCTATAGGCCATTTCATGCGTCAAATTCATGTTTCGGGACTCTTTTCCATGCATCGGGTTTCATTTCGCCATGTTTCGGGGCTGTTTTGCATCTCATTTTGCAGTACTGAAATTTGCATTTTTGCATATCATATCCCATGTCTTGCCATGTCTCATTAGAGTGGCATTTCCGTGCCGTAGGGTCGGTCCTCGGTTTGCGTGCACGTGTGCACGCATTTCGAGTTGTCTCATTTTCATCTGATGGCCTCTTATGTGAGTGTGGCTGAGGTCCACTCATGTTGGTGTAAGCCCATATGCATTGTGTATGCCATTTCATTCCATAGCATTGTGTATGCTAGGTTGTATATTAGCGCATTCTGTGCCATATCACCTCGTGCATCGTGTATGCCATTTCATAGCATTTTTCATGTTAGGTTGTATCTTAGTTGCATTTCATGCATATCATGCATATTGCATTGTGTTCGGGATAGGATTAGCCCGGGCACGGGAAACGAGGTACGTTCCGTACTCCGAGTGACGGAACGTGTCTCAATTCCCAGTCACCGACACTCCGGATCATCCATGATGGAGTTAGGTTTTGTTGTGTTTTCATGTGCATTCATTCTATATTGAATTGTGCGATTCGGCTCCTCGGCCATCATGCATCGAGATGCGTGATTGGTGGCACGAGGATCGAGGCATGCATACATTTGTGAAAATACATTGCTATGCCCTTTCCTGCTCTCTGTTGCAGCATATCAAGAATCAGCAGTCTTCCGAGGCTTGGCGCGCTTTTCAAGAAATAATTACAAAACAGAGGCTAATCGGGGCATCGCCGTGGATTTCCGCGCAAGGCAGTCCAAACATGCATCATTCATCATCCGGAGCGGAATCAAGGCAGTCCCTGGCTTGCATGCCAGTTTTACAGCTTTCTTAGTTAACTTGTTAATTAATTAGGAATTTGTACATTATTTGGACTGTATTATTCTTTTATTCGGGATGTATATTTATTTGGACCCTCTGCGCGAGGGCAAAATTGTAATAAGTGTGGGTGAGTGTGATGTATGTCTTCCAACCCCCACTTCTTTCTTCCCTTTTATTTACCTGCTTATGATGGTTAGATTAGGGCATATTTCAATTAGCATAACAGTATGACAGCATGTTTGCATCATTCATCTGTTTTGCATGCACCGGGCTCGGCGCATCATACAAACTGCATCTGTATTTCAATTCCAAGTTGAATACTTGATAGCTGTTGCATTTCATATGCCATGTTTAGAATAGCCGAGCCTGCTATAGTTGCATCTTTGCATGTGTTGCATTAGGCAATTCTGTGCATCTAGGATCATGCATGGATTTCTAACGAGCTTCTGTTTTGGCTTGGAGTACTCGGTGAGTTTTTATGCTTTAGCATCCTTGCATGCGTGTGAGTGACTGCCATGAAAAGCATGCTTACCATGAGGCTAATTGCTTATGTGATATAACTGCCTTGAATGCCTGTGGGTGGAGGTTGAGTTACTTGGAGTGGAACAAATCATTGACTGTTTGTTTTAAGCCCACTAGATAGTGGCAAAACCATTGTTTTCTAAAGCCCACCCGAGGGTGGCAAATCCATGTCTTAGCCTACCTGCGGGTAGCACCATCAAACCATTTTCAAAAACAAACATGAAGTGTTTTGTTCCAATTCAGGCGACCCAGTCTATACTTGTATGCTGTGCGCATCACATAGTAACCTAGGCTAATAATCGGAATAAGAACACACAATGTTTTCAAAATAAGATATCATGGTTAGTAGAGGCCGGTCTTTGACCGGGCGAGCGGGGGTGCTCACGAAGTGACCTTCCCCAATCGTACCCAAGTTCCCGAGCCGAGGCAACTTTGGTGATGACGGACACGTGGCCTTTGGCACCGAGTCAGGGTTTCCTAAATTCCCATTAAAAAACATTTAGGTGGCGACTCTGTATCTGGCAAAGCAGTCCATGTTTGGCACTTCTTTCAAAAAAATCTGTTTTCAAAACGATTTGCCGGATGGACTCTTTGGTTCAAGATTAAGAACCGTGACATTTTGAGTCCTTCGAACTGTAGTGACCCAATATCGAACCGTAACGGAGGGGACTCGCACTCCTCGCCCGGGATGCGTTCGGGGACGTCTACAGTTTCTGGCGACTCTGCTGGGGATTTTAGAGAACTTGACTCGAACTCGTGATATCCTGTTTTGACTACACTTATGTGTTTCTTTGCATTGCATGTGCATTGGCGCCTAGGACACCGTGTTGGCCATCTGCTATTCCTGAGCGGTTTGCCGGAGGCTTGTCTTGTCAAGGCATGTCCATAAGGCTGACCGGTTACGGGCTCTGCCAGTATGGGAACACAAACCCCGGTTTTACCGGGGCACCCTTTTTGACCATTCGACCTAGTGCATATTCGAATCCATAGTGACCATTCCAAACTAGGACAGGTTGCTTACCCGATATAGGTTGTTTGAAACCGCTGCGTGCGTAGTGAAACCCTAGCTCCTGACAAAATAGGACAGGGAAACCCTACCCCAACATAGGGGTGTATTGGCTCTCATTTACTTGCTATGTGCTTTTAGAGTGTATCTCTACAGGGAATGCATGTATCAGTTTGCGAGTCCGGGCATCAGGCCTGAGGGCATCAATATTTTGGGGAATCAGTTTTACCTGAGGGTATCAGTTCACAGGCAGAATTTTGGGGCAGAATTCAGCAAAGAGTGCAATCATTCAGTTGTGCTCGTATCTGTTCTAGTGAAATCAGGCTGAGGTGCTGTCTGTTTTCTCTTCTGCTAAGTAGTCTTGGAACCATAGCTCCAGAAGGGTCTGATATCCCTCGGGTACTCTGGACCTGTGTTGTTATGTGATCAAGGGATGAACCACTTGCTGTCGGTGCTCAGTTTACTCCGGATGTGATTGATGGCACGCACTATTTTGAGCATTTGCGAATGCTGTTTATCCTACCTTTTGACTTGGGTATTGCGTCTGTCTTATTGTATCGAGTCAGCCTTGTTGAGTCTGTCTTGTCGTATCGAGTCTGTCTTCTTGTATTGAGTCAGCCCTGTTGAGTCTGTCTCGTTGTATCGGGTCAACCCTGTTGAGTCTGTCTCGTTGTATCGAGTCAATCCTGTTAAGTCTGCCTTGTCATATCGAGTCAGTCCTATTTTGGTTGGAGTCGGGTGATGCCGGGGGTGTTACCTTGGACATCACTTGCTTGTTTTGTGTTTGTCTTTTCGTTTTCTTTTGAGTCTGTTTCTGCCTTGGAGCCAGTAACGCCAACAGATTTCGAATGAAACAGCAGTGATTCTCATACTCTTGTGTTTGCTTCTGCCGTGTGCCAGTTGTGCCAGAAATTCTAAATGAGATGGCAGTATTTGACTAGAAGCTATGTCTTTTCTGTGCCTTGAATTCATTGCATCGACCTAAGTTTTCCAAAACTTTTTTCGAAATATTGTGATAAAAACAAAGAGGGAGGAATTCCTCGGGATTTGCAAAACTTTGATCAAATTGAGAGAAAGAGAGGCGTGCTAAGCCCTTAATGAATGAAATCATGCTTGTTAGTGTGAGTACTGAGAAGGACCCTAGCTTGATCCAGATTGGTCCCACACTGTCTTCAGCGCGAGCGATTTGTCGCTTTCTTAAAAACTTTCAAAAAAAGTGTTTTGCACGGTCCTGCGAAGACATGTGTGGAATCGCTCTTGAGATTGTACAGCTTAGGATCGCTCTCAGCCTCGAGACTCGACCCCCCTTTGCTTTCAAACCTTGAACTTGCATTCAGAACGTTCAACGGTCAACTACAATGTAAGGCCTGTGTGGCTAGATTTGAAGCAGCCCTCGAACAAGAGGCAAGGAAAGTCAGATCAAGAAGATCAGACCTCATCAGAAGAAGCTTGCAAGGCTAGATCAGAAACACCCCTCGAACTAGGGGCGAAAATGTCCGATGTGCTCGAAGAGCCGAAGATGGATCTTTCTGCAAATCGATGCAACAGCCACTCTCTTGGATACGGATGGCTTCAATCTCAAAAACCATTTGGCATGGACTTGTTACACTTTTTACCCTTTGAGAGGTTCGCTGGGCCGAAAACCCGGAAGGGCGACCCAGGCAAAAGTTAGAGCAAAGCAAAAAAAAAAAGGAAATGAAAATGCAAAGAAAAGAACAAAAAAAGAAAAAGATGAAAAGAGAAGAAATGAAAAAAAGAATGAAAAAAAGAAAAAGAAGCTCGCAAGGTCGAAAACCCGCATCGGGCGCCTTGGCAAAAGTTAGAGCCTAAAAGAAAAAGAAATGAAAAGAAAAGAATGAAAAGAAAAGAAAAAAAAAAAAAGAAGGCTCGCAAGGTTGAAAACCTGCAACAGGCGCCTTGGCAAAAGTTAGAGCATAAAAAGGAGAGGTTAAATACCCGAGTGTACCTTACCCCCGAACTACGTAAGGCTTGATTCCCATCTTTGGGATACGTAGGCAACTTCATCCTGAAGTCCAGCCGTAAAACACTTCAATTTGATTGTGTCCATGCGATGGTTCTGGTCATCTTTGTCTTCTCTGTATCTGAGGATTTGGTTGTGTTCGTCACTCTGAGGACTGACTACAATGCGCCGCTGTGCTATCCAAACAAGGGGCAACTTTCCGTTGCCATTCAGTGTGCTGCGGCGCCATCCAAACAAGGGGAAACTCTTCGTTGCCATTCAGTGTGCCGCGGCGCCATTCAAACAAGGGGCAACTTTCCGTTGCCATTCAATGCGCCGCGGTGCCGTTCAAACAAGGGGCAACTTTCCGTTGCCATGCAGCTCCCCTCCAGCAAGGGGCAATTTTCCTTCGAATCTGAGGTTGTGCATCTCGAGAGTGGGTTCTATGCTCGTTGAGCAGTGGCCGTTTGCAAAAATAGTTTTTGAGAATTTTTACTGAGGTTGACTAATTTTCTCGAAAATTGTTTCATCTTTTCCAAAAACTGGACCATTTCTTAGACCCAAAAAAGGAAAATTTTCAGTGCTCATAGCCTGACTTACATGATTTCAAATCAAAAATCGAACAAGCGTGTTAATCTAACTCTCATGTTGGTCAAAACTGTTTTTTAGTAGAAAGTAAAAAAAAAAAATGGTCAAAATGATGAACTAGGGGCACAGTTGAGTCAGGTTCTCTGTCTTTCCCCTTTATCAACATACTTGCCAGAAAGGGCACCATACTTGCCAAGAAGGGCACTCTACCTGCCAGAAAAGGCACAACTGAGGTTAACAACAAAAGGGCTGAAAGCTCTCAACATCCTCCAAGCAGCGAGGTATCAAGCCAGGTGCGAAGCACGAACTGGACTGGGGCAAGTATTCCACTCCATCATCTGGGCAAATCTAACCATGTCCAAACTCCCCGGCAGAGCATCGTCGACCAATGTCAGCCGCAGATTCGCTAAACACCCAATTGTAGCGCGGCCCCTCTGGAAGAAACTCACTGTTGTGAACAAGAAGAAGAATCTAGCAGAATGCTAGGGGCACGAGCCCACAACTTTCTGTTTATCCATCAACCATCTAGGGGAGGGATTGAAAAATGAGAGATTGAAGAATAGAGAGATGTGCGATGAGAGAGAAAAAGTGAGAAAAGGGCTTTTTCAAAAAACAAGAGATTGAATGCCGAGTGATGTGAGAATCACAAATGAGAAAGGGTGGGAAAAATACCCGGTGAAACAGGCTCCCTGTGCATATTTGAGTCTTGTGTTTTGTTTGTCTCGATTCTTGTTTTGAGTCGTTTCAAGTGTCAATAGATGTGTTTAGGTTGTTTACCTTTATTTTCCATTGTTGGGTTGTCTTTGCTGTGTTCAGTTGTAGGCTCAATACCCGGTCGAGAACTCATTTTCTCAAATTCAAAAATGATTTGTTGTGTGCTCAGAGTGCTGTGCCATTCTCCACATTTGTGCAAAAAAGGAATTTGTTCTTTCGAAAACTGCAGGGTCCACCCCGATAAGTGTGAACAGTAGAACCAGGACCTATCTGAAGCTATAATGGTTCCGGACTGCAAAGCAAAAGCAAAAGAGGGAAATGTCGGGCATCTGAGTTTGTTCCAACTTCGGTAAGCTCCGAGATCGCATTCCGTATGTACCTCTTCAGACCTTGTCAGTGTTCCGAAGAATGAGCGTGCCTCTATCCCAAGTGTAAGCCTGCTTCAAGTCAGAATGGCAATTAAAGCAGCAGCAGATGTTATCTCTCTCTAATATGAACAGGGTGTGCCCGTTCTTGAGCTGAATGTGTTGCAAACCCCTCCGAAAGGTAAATCGGAGGTCGCGTTTTTATCTGGTCTCGTTAAGGCTTGTATTCCCTTATTCGGCATTTTGTTTCAACTATGCGTTGTCACGCACATTCCACTTGCATTGTTATGCACCCTTCCACCCGCATTGTTATGCACTTCTCATGCTTGCATTGTGATGCACATTCCAGTTGCATTGTTATGCACCCACTTCACTAGCATTGTTATGCTCATTCGTTGCATTGATTGTGCACATCTATCTAGCATTGTTTTGCTCATTACTAGCATTGTTATGCACCTCGCGTGTGCGACGGGTTAGACCTCCTCTGGTTTAGAGCATTTGGAATACGTTCCAATGCTTATACCTTTCTGAAACACCGGGATACGTCCCTACGTTTCTTCTCCCTTTCCGAAACACCGGGATACGTCCTTACGTTTCTCTCTCTTTTCGAAACACCGGGATACGTCCCTACGTTTCTCCTCTCTTTGCGGAACACCGGGATACGTCCCTATGTTTCTCATTCCTTGCAGAACACCGGGATACGTCCTTACGTTTCTCTCTCTTTTCGAAACACCGGGATACGTCCCTACGTTTCTCCTCTCTTTGCGAAACACCGGGATACGTCCCTACGTTTCTCCCTTCTTTCTGAAACACAGGGATACGTCCCTAAGTTTCTCCCTCTTTTCAAAACACCGGGATACGTCCCTAATCCTTGGGATACGTCCCTAACCTCTGGGATACGTCCCTAACCTCTGGGATACGTCCCTAATCTTTGGGATACGTCCCTAACATTTGGGATACGTCCCTAATCCTTGGGATACGTCCCTAACCTCTGGGATACGTCCCTAATCCTTGGGATACGTCCCTAATCCTTGGGATACGTCCCTAATCCTTGG
Organism: Camellia japonica; assembly: GCA_030407325.1. Taxonomy (NCBI): domain Eukaryota; kingdom Viridiplantae; phylum Streptophyta; class Magnoliopsida; order Ericales; family Theaceae; genus Camellia; species Camellia japonica. The sequence continues at coordinate 95,634,683 of JAPPVO010000002.1, forward strand.
GATACGTCCCTAACCTTTGGGATACGTCCCTAACCTCTGGGATACGTCCCTAACCTCTGGGATACGTCCCTAATCTTTGGGATACGTCCCTAACCTTTGGGATACGTCCCTAATCCTTGGGATACGTCCCTAACCTTTGGGATACGTCCCTAATCCTTGGGATACGTCCCTAACCTCTGGGATACGTCCCTAATCTTTGGGATACGTCCCTAACATTTGGGATACGTCCCTAACCTCTGGGATACGTCCCTAATCCTTGGGATACGTCCCTAACCTCTGGGATACGTCCCTAACCTTTGGGATACGTCCCTAACCTCTGGGATACGTCCCTAACATTTGGGATACGTCCCTAAACCTTGGGATACGTCCCTAACCCTTGGGATACGTCCCTAATCCTTGGGATACGTCCCTAACCTCTGGGATACGTCCCTAATCTCTGGGATACGTCCCTAATCTTTGGGATACGTCCCTAACCTTTGGGATACGTCCCTAAATCTTGGGATACGTCCCTAAACCCCGGGATACGTCCCTAAACCCCGGGATACGTCCCTAAACACCGGGATGCGTCCCCATATTTCACCATCTTTGGTTAAGAGCATCTGGAATACGTTCCAATGCTTATACCTTTCCGAAACACCGGGATACGTCCCTATGTTTCTTTGCATGATCATAAGTTATGTTCGGCTTCTTGCATTGTCAGTTGCATTTTGCCCCTGCCTACGGGCATGCCTGCGGGCACATCTTTGTCTATCTTGTCTGCTTTGTCTAAGTCTTCGGCCTTGTCAAAAATGGGTCGTCTCTGGGCTTTGACATCCACTCCCGTCATTCTTATGACTTTCGAGTTCTGTCAAAGAGGGCAACTGTAGACACCCCATTTTTGACCGACCTTAAGACTCAGACGTCACCGATTGAGCGCTTGGTGATGTTGCATATTGTGCTCGTTCAGAAGTCTCAGAGTCTCGGCCGCGAGCCCTGCCTCGGACTTCCGAACCCTTTCTGTACTTTGCCTCGGTTTGCGAACCAGGCTCAGTTTTCTCTGTTTCTCTTCCCGAAGGGAGGAAGAGGTCTAGTAGATCATCTCTCAGTGGCCGTAGGCTACGTTTCGTGGTCGTAGGCCATTTTTCCATTTTGGAGCCCGGTTCCCGGTTTTCGGAGCCGTCAGGCCGTGTGCCTCGGTTCGGGACCGCCTAACCATCTCCGATTGCCCCGGTTTTGGCATGCATCCTAACTCCCTTTTGAGGGACACGGGGTCCGAGAGACCAACTTCGTGGTCGAACACCACTCCCGGTGCCTAACAGCCCACTTTCGGGGCCCCGAACTTGTTTCAGCTCCCGAACCTTCATTCTACATTTTTGGGCTCCGACCCAAACTTGAGATAGTCATATTTTGAGGTCCTTTTCATGTTTGATTAAGGACCTTTTGTTGTTTGACATCTCCATATACCACTTGCTTCTTTACCCCTCGTTTTTCCCCTTTTCTTGCACGGTATTTTAGGCGTACTTGTGGGCTGTGTTGGACTTGGTCGTAAACTACAAAGTGTCTTATTTTGAGCCCCTCTTCAACTTTGTTGAAGGGCTCTCGGCCATTTGGGACCTGCAGCTATCACTTGCCCCTTTAGCTCACATTTTGGCCATTTTGGGGGAAATTTGAATTTCATTTCCCCCCCATTTTTCCCCCTCTTTTCCAGCCTCTTTTGCTTATATATACAGCACCCCAGGTCTGTGTGAAGGGTTAGAGATTTTTGTATAAGCCTCTCACATTAAATTTCTCTCTCTCTTACTCTAAACCTAAAAACCCCTTAAGTTCTTAACCATTTTTACACACCACCACCTAGCACCACCACCACCACTCCATACCAGTGGCTTGGAGGACCTTCTCAGAGGCTAGAAGTGCTGCATTTTGGACCAAGAGGCTGCTAAAGGGTTGGTCTTCAAGGGTGAGTCTCGTTTTTCCCTTTTTTGCTCTTTTCTTGGTCTATTTCTTAGCCCTTCTTTCTCATACATTTGAGCTCCGACCAAAACTGAAAGTAGTTTTTTTGAGCTCTTCTTCATCTTTCATTAAGGGTCCCTCACAGTTTGGGACCTCCTTGTTGCACTTCCTTCTTTACCCCTTTGTATGCCATTATTTTGCATAGTAATTTTAGCCCATATGTAATCTGTTTTGGAGCATGATATAAACTGTGAGTAGGCTTATTTTGAGCCCTTATTAAACATTTAAGAAGGGCTCAACACTGTTTGGGACCTCCATGCATGACTTGCCATTGAACCCCTCTTGGGTCCCCATTTTTGCATGTTTTATTAGGCTTTTGAGCCTCTGTTTTTGGACCTTGGTCCGAACTGAAAAGGGGCTTATTTTGACCCCCTCTCCATGTTTCATTGAGGGTTTGTTGCTGTTTGAGACATATTTTGTATACTTCATGTTAGAGCCCTCTTGTGGCCTTAATTTTGCATGGCATTTTGAGCATATTTATACACTGTTTTGGGCTTGATCATCTACTGTAAAAAGCCATATTTTGGGCCCCTCTTCAACATTGTTGAAGGGCCCTAACCTGTTTGGGGCCAGCATATATCAGTTACTTCTTTGCCCCTTTGATGGCCCATTTCTTGCATGAGTTGTTTGCCATACTTGTATCTATTTTTGGGGCTTGTCATAAACTGAAAAAGGTCATATTTTTGGTCCCTATTCAATATTTTAGAAGGCCCCTTCCCTGTTTGGGGCCAGAATCTGTGAGTTGCTTCATTATCTCACTTTCGGGCCCATTTTTGCATGCTAATTTAGCCTTACTTGCGCCCACTGTTTGGCCTTGCTTTAAACTGTAAACAAGCTTTTTTTGGGGCTTCCTTGCTTCTGTATTTACACTTCATGTACGAATAATGCATGCATTGCATAGCTATAGGCCATTTCATGCGCCAAAATTCATGTTTCGGGACTCGTTCCATGCATCGAGTTTCATTTCACCATGTTTCGGGGCTGTTTTGCATCTCATTTTGCTACTGAAATTTGCATGTTTGCATATCATATCCCATGTCTTGCCATGTCTTGTTAGAGTGGCATTTCCGTGCCTTAGGGTCGATCCTCGGTTTGCGTGCACGTGTGCACGTATCCCGAGTTGTCTCATTTTCATCATTATGGCCTCCTATGTGAGTGTGGCTGAGGTCCACTTGTGTTGGTATAAGCCCATTATGTATTGTGTATGCCATTTCATCTCATAACATTGTGTATGCTAGGTTGTATGTTAGCGCATTCTGTACGCCATGTTACCTCGTGCATCGTGTATGTCATTTGATAGCATGTTGCATGTTAGGTTGTATCTTAGGTTGCATTCATGCATGTCATGCATATTGCATTGTGTTCGGGATAGGAGTTAGCCCGAGCACTGGAAACGAGGTACGTTCCGTACTCCGAGTGACGGAACGTGTCTCAATTCCCTAGTCACCGACACTCCGGATCATCCATGATGGAGTTAGGTTTTGTTGTGTTTTCATGTGCATTCATTCTATATTGAATTGTGCGATTCGGCTCCTCGATCATCATGCATCGAGATGCGTGATTGGTGGCACGAGGATCGAGGCATGCATACATTTGTGAAAATACATTGCTATGCCCCTTTCCTGCTCTCTGTTGCAGCATATCAAGAATCAGCAGTCTTCCGAGGCTTGGCGCGCTTTTCAAGAAATAATTACAAAACAGAGGCTAATCGGGGCATCGCCGTGGATTTCCGCGCAAGGCAGTCCAAACATGCATCATTCATCATCCGGAGCGGAATCAAGGCAGTCCCTGGCTTGCATGCCAGTTTTACAGCTTTCTTAGTTAACTTGTTAATTAATTAGGAATTTGTACATTATTTGGACTGTATTATTTGGACTGTATTATTCCTTTATTCGGGACTGTATATTTATTTGGACCCTCTGCGCGAGGGCAAAATTGTAATAAGTGTGGGTGAGTGTGATGTATGTCTTCCAACCCCCACTTCTTTCTTCCCTTTTATTTACCTGCTTATGATGGTTAGATTAGGGCATATTTCAATTAGCATAACAGTATGACAGCATGTTTGCATCATTCATCTGTTTTGCATGCACCGGGCTCGGCGCATCATACAAACTGCATCTGTATTTCAATTCCAAGTTGAATACTTGATAGCTGTTGCATTTCATATGCCATGTTTAGAATAGCCGAGCCTGCTATAGTTGCATCTTTGCATGTGTTGCATTAGGCAATTCTATGCATCTAGGATCATGCATGGATTTCTAACGAGCTTCTGTTTTGGCTTGGAGTACTCGGTGAGTTTTTATGCTTTAGCATCCTTGCATGCGTGTGAGTGACTGCCATGAAAAGCATGCTTACCATGAGGCTAATTGCTTATGTGATATAACTGCCTTGAATGCCTGTGGGTGGAGGTTGAGTTACTTGGAGTGGAACAAATCATTGACTGTTTGTTTTAAGTCCACTAGATAGTGGCAAAACCATTGTTTTCTAAAGCCCACCGAGGGTGGCAAATCCATGTCTTAGCCTACCTGCGGGTAGCACCATCAAACCATTTTCAAAAACAAACATGAAGTGTTTTGTTCCAATTCAGGCGACCCAGTCTATACTTGTATGTTGTGCGCATCACATAGTAACCTAGGCTAATAATCGGAATAAGAACACACAATGTTTTCAAAATAAGTTATTATGGTTAGTAGAGGCCGGTCTTTGACCGGGCGAGCGGGGGTGCTCACGAAGTGACCTTCCCCAATCGTACCCAAGTTCCCGAGCCGAGGCAACTTTGGTGATGACGGACACGTGGCCTTTGGCACCGAGTCAGGGTTTCCTAAATTTCCCATTAAAAAACATTTAGGTGGCGACTCTGTATCTGGCAAAGCAGTCCAGTTTGGCACTTCTTTCAAAAAAATCTGTTTTCAAAACGATTTGCCGGATTTGGACTCTTTGGTTCAAGATTAAGAACCGTGACATTTTGAGTCCTTCGCACTGTAGTGACCCAATATCGAACCGTAACGGAGGGGACTCGCATTCCTCGCCCGGGATGCGTTCGGGGACGTCTACAGTATCCACATTGAGTCACAAAAGATAACAATTACATGATAATTTATATATTAAAGTGGGTACTGTAAAAAATTAAGATTTTAGAAACTAAAATTTAGGGACAAAATTATTTTTTATGGACCAAATATTTTTATTACGAAAAGTATTGTCATTATATTTTTAACAACAAAAATTAGACATTAGTGATAAATTATTATCATTTTGGGACCAAATTTTTTGTCTAAAAAAATAACCTATTTTGAGATCAAATTGTTTTGTCCCGAAAGTCTATTTATTAGTGACATTTTAATTTTGTTGCTAAAAGCTTTGTTTTTGACTTTTTGGGATGACCTTCTAGTAACTATCCTCACGACGATAAAATTTTGTCCCTAAATATTTTTTGTAACAAAATTTTCACTTTTAGCGACAAAAAATTTAATTTCTAAAACTCTTATATACTGTAGTGAAAGTATCTTAAATATTTTTGTAGTGTTTCACTCATTTTTTCATCTTCATGTCTTTCTGTCTCTCTCTCTCTTTCGCTCATCTCTCTTCTCTTTCTCTTTCTCTCTTTCACTCATCACTCTTTGTCTTCCTGCCTCTCTCTCTCTCTCTCTTCCACACTGTGCCCGAGTTGCTCACTCTGTCCCTCTCCTCTTTTCGATTTACCGATCTTCCTCTCGATTTAATCTTTTTTTTTTCTCTCTCTCTCTCTCTCTCTCTCTCTCTCTTCTTTCAATCGCTCATTTCTTATTTCTCTTAATCACTTGTCGAAAGAGAAAAAAGTCAAAAAAATGAAATAGTCCTTTCTCTCTCTCTCTTCGTCTCTTGCTCATCTATCTTCTCTCTCTCTCTTCTCTCTCTCTCACTCATCACTTTTCTCTCTGGCTCTCTCATCTCTCTCCGCTCTCTATCTCTCTTGCTCATCTTTCTTCTCTCTCTCTCTCTCTATCTCTCACTCATCTTGTTTCTCTCTCTCTCACTCATCACTCTTCTCTCTGGCTCTTTCATCTCTCTTGCTCATCTTTCTTCTCTTTCCTCTCTCTCTCTTCTCTCTCTCTCTCTATCTCTTGTTCATCTCTTTTTGCTGTCTCTTTTTCTCTCTCTCTTTTTTTCTTTCTCTCTCTCTCTCTCTCTCTCTCTCTCTCACTCATCTCTCTTCTCTCACAATTGTTCATTTCTCTCAATCACACTCATCTCTTTCTCTGAGCTATATTGTTGTTGAAAGAGGAAAAAGTAAAAAAAATGAAATGGGTCTCTCTCTCTGTATCTCTCTCTCTGTCTCTCTCACTCATCTCTCTTCTCTTTTTTATGTCTCTCTCTCTCTCTCTCTCTCTCTCTATTGTTGATCATCTCTTGTTTCTCTCTCATTTTCTGTTTCTCTCTCTTCTTAACTTTCATTTCACAGCAAAATAGACACAGAAGTTTTTGGCAAAAAAATGAGTTTTTTTTTTTTTTTTTTGCTACGGCAACTTTTCCCCATCACAAATACAGGTTATCGGTGATGGCAATACCCTTGTCGTTTTTAATTTTCAATTTATATTTACAAAAATTTACAAAACTATCATAAAAACTTGTTTGATAGTTTTTTTGGTTTATAAATGGTTATCTCAGTTTACAAATTTGAGGAAAAATTGTAAACAGAGAATGCTGCCTTGGACTGCTGCAGTAGCCCAAAACAGGAGTTATTTTGTTGATCTGCTGGTGTGATTTGTGATCTGCTGGTGTTATTGGGCAAGTTGATCTGTTGTTGGCTGATCGTGGACTGCTGCAGTATCATTGATCTGTTTTGTTGTTTTGTAGCACATTTGGGGGAATGGGAGCTGATTTGGGCAGGATTGAACCATACTCTGCTAGAATGAGGCTGCTGCTACTGTGGACTGAAGTAGGAGGCTGCTGCTGCTAATGTGGACTGAAGTATGAGTGCTGCTAGTGTGGACTGTAGCAGCTAGAAGATGTTAAGATGATTTAAGCACAAATCTCAGTACTGTGTCATGAGCGGGATGTACCATGCTCTTTATTTTTATTTTCTTTCCTCTATCTCTTGCTTGCTTTGGATTGGATTCTCACCAATCCTGGGTCAAGTGCTGCTTTTTGCACTTCCCCCTTTATTGATGTAAGTTTTTTGCTTGTAAGGCTTTCTTCATCAATAAAGTTCCTTTTGCTTATCAAAAAAAAAAAAAAAAAATGAGTTTACGTTGGTTTTTAAACAGAAATTTAAAAATTTGATTAACAAATTTTTTTTTCAATTAATATTTTTAATTAAATTTTTTTCAAATAATTTTTTTCAATTAGTTTTTTTTCAAATAATTTTTTTCAGTTAATTTTTTTCCAATCAATTTTTTTTAATTAAATTTTTTTTGAATTATAATGTGTATGATCCCATTGTCATAAATAATGAAAAAAATAAACATAAATATTTTAGGCCTAGACAAACATGTTTTTTAGTTTATGTTTTTAAATTTTTAAAAATATTTTGTTCAAACCAAACGCGTTTATAATTTATGTTTTTTTAAAAATAAATAAAAATCAATTTATAAAATCCCTAAATCTTTTGAACAATTTCGCGCTCGTTTTTCCCCCTCAACGAAAATCCCCAAATCTTAAATCCCTAATCTTTTGAACCAAAAATCCCCATCTCTCTCTCTCGTGCGCGCGCCTATCTGGGCAGACGACGGCATCGAGCGACGGCGAGTAGCAGTAGACAACGGCGTCGAGCGATGGCAGCGACAACGTAAGACGGCATCGAGCAGTGAATAAACTTTATATATCTCTTGGGGAGTTGTTTGGTAAGATCGTTCTACATCTTTATATATGTCTCTTGAGAAGAGATTATCTAGTTTCTGTTTATATTTTACAGGGTTATATGGAAAGGGGATAAACTGATAGATGGGGTCCCTGAAACTCTTGATATGCTTTGGACAAAGGTTTGTATTTTTTTTATGAACTTGTACATGTCATGCAAACAAACATTGTATTTTAATGGTTTTAATTTCTGTTACCTCTTTTTATTGATTTAGTTTTGAGATGATAATAATAAATCTAATGAAGCTATATTTTTCTCTATATGACAGTTGAAAATTTTAATATAAATGCATTGCTTTGTGGTGCTAAGCCAATTTTTAGTTTCTTTCTTCTTCAGGGAAAGAGATTAGTCTTTGTTACCAACAACTCCACTAAGTCTAGGAAACAGTATGGGAAAAAGTTTGAAACACTTGGTCTTAATGTCACTGAGGTTAGTTCAAGGTTCTTGCTTTCTAAATTCTCAGACAGTATGCATCAATATAATCTATTAACAATCGAATGTTTCAGGAAGAAATTTTTGCGTCATCTTTTGCTGCTGCAGCATATTTGAAGTCCATTGACTTCCCGAAAGATAAAAGGGTATGCAAAATAGAAATTCATATTTCCTAAGTCATGAGTAGAAAGTTGAAATCTAATTTCTGTCCAATGGAAATGATTTTCTATCATCAGCTATCCATATATATTCCAAAAGCAGATATTATAGTGTTGATTACACGGACAGATTTCTTTTTACGCGTAGTCATGTTTCTAGATGTACCTTACCCTCTAAATTTTGTAAAAGGGTGGAGGCAAATATGTATTTGTATGTGTACCTATCTATTAGATATTAATTAAGTTTCTATTACTCTAATAGATTTGCCAATGTCTTTAGTTTCATAGTGATTAAATCCAGCAAGCCCATCAGATTGTAGTTTCATTGAAACTTGCAGACTATTACCACAATTGATGAATTTTGCATTCATTTCAGGATTCATGTTTCATTTTTGTATTTCTAATTATCTATCATTTCAATGACTGAACATTATTATCTTATATTATTTTTTTTTCTTTAATATATATATATATAGTTTCTTTATATACTTGTTCTAAAGTTCTATAGAAGGCTGGATAGCCATGACCTTTTGGCTAGGGTTAAACATGATTTTCTCATTTTGATGGACCACCTCTGGGCAATTGCTTTTGATATGAAGTTTATCTGTTAATTAGTATTAGCGTATAAAGGTTGATTGAATGTAAATGCCTACTTGCAGCTTCTTGTACATGTACAGGCATAAGTTTTGATCTTGTTACAAAGACTGAGTATTTTGCTTCCCTGGGATGTTTTGAGCCTAGCTCATTTGAAACCCTAACACCGTCATGAAGAAAAAAAAAATTAAATAAATTGTTCAAAAGAAACCAAGAATGAAAATTAGATCAATAGCTTGCAATGGAATTTGACAGGGAAAGTAAATGTGTCAAAAGAGAATCAATAAATGCGACATAAATTTTTTAACAAAAGTGCATAGAATGCGGCTAGGATATGCCACTACTGCATGCATTCTGTGTATTTTTTTGAAAATTTACAATACTACTTAAAAAAATTTCAAAAGATCAATACAACACAATGGAATTTGAAAGGGAAATAAAATATATATGTGAAGAGGAGAACAAAAAAATGCTAGCGAGGGATATGGAATTTTTTTTTTTTTAAATTGTACATGTAGTCAGGATGAATGTAGTGTTTTAATCTGAGCTCGTTTGAAACCCTAACACTGTCATGGAGAAAAGAAAAAAAAAATCATTGAAAAGAAACCAAGAAAAATAATTAGATGAATGCCGCGCAATTTTACACATAAAATTTTTCAAGAAAGTGAACAAAATATAGCTAAAATTCCAGGGAGTTTACCTGTTTCAAGAGGGCAATGTAACACAGAATAAATGATCCTTTGCTTTTTAAGAAACAAATGTGAGTTGGTTTGAGTTTTAATCAAGATTGGAAACAATCACTGACCTTTATTCTTAGGCCTCATTTGGAAACAGACTAATTTAGTAACTTTTTGATTATTTAGCTAAAATATGAGCTAAAAAAAATTAGTATGTTTGGGATGACTTTTTGACTTTTTACGAAAAGATGTGCAAAAAGTAGAGAGAAAAGAGAATCTTTGACTTTTTGGTATAAATTGTTGACTTTTTAATTTTTGTAATGACTTTTTGACTTTTTAACTAAAAGGACCACTTGCCAAACGAGACGTTAGTTTTCTTAATTTTTGACCAATTTGTTGTTTCAGTAGCTCATTAACTACATGGTCATAAATGTTGGAATCATGTATACTTTTTGATGTTCTGCCAGTGTCTTGGAGATCTATTTTTGCTTGTTAATCTTCTGAACACTTTTGCTGAAACAATTAAATCTTGTAGCATTGACATCTTAGATACCTATCATTGCATATTCGAGAAAGTGATGCACTTGTTATTGTTTTAGTTTTCCTTTTTTGTACTTCTTTATTTACACGTTCGCAATTACAAATGCAAACTATTGACTCATTTCAATCATTTCAATTCGGTATATGTCTGGATCAAGATTGGACGATGTTTTTATTATTATTATTATTATGGGAAGTGATTGAGACTCCCTCAATCACCATCCCCACTACCCTACACACACGTGGTGGGTGGTGATTGGAGGAGAAGGAAAAAAAGAAAAACTGACCAATCAAAGAGAGAGGGGTCAAAGGGGGTGCCTCCTTGAGGGGGTCCAACTCATTTTCCTATTATTATTATTATTATTATTATCATCATCTGATTGAGTGATTTTTTTGGGGCAGTTATAGGACCTGCAAAGACACCAGTGAGTACTGAACAAAGGACTGGAGGTGGTGCTGGCAGTGGAAACAACGGGGTAATCGCTTACACTCTATTGTTATTTTTTTATTTTTTATTTTATTTGTTTTGTTTTTAGTCATTAGTTTTGTATTTGGGAATCAGAAAAGTTCATAAATTTTGGATTTTTTTTACTACCTTATGGGGTAAATTAGGCTGTCTTGAAATTGAATTTGTCATCCCTATAGCGATTACACGAGTAAACAAAATTTGGTAAGAAAATGTGGTCATTCTAAATAAACATTGCTTGTCTCTGATTATTATTTTTTTATTTTTTAAGGTTTCTCATGAACTTAGCTGAACCAGTGTGTTAGGTCTAATTGCAAGAGGATGATTGTTATCCTTGGTTCTCTTAATGTGAGGATTTTTTTATTTTTTTATAATTTATAATTTTTTATTTCTGACTACATTTTCTTAGGAATCAAATGGGGAAATTATTTAGCTTCCTAAGGCAAAGACTTGTGCTCTAACTTGATTTTTATTGGTTTGAGCAGTGAGACCCACCACTTCTGAGACCACCACCAATGCTCTAAGACCACTAAATAGCCTCTCGATCCAATAGAGCAAGGCTGACATATTAGAGGCCTTTTTTGTGAGTTCTCAATGGATTATGGTTGTCTTTATTAGGGCATATTTACTATCGTTTTGGAGTTTTCTATCTTTCACTACCCTTTTGTGTGGGTGTGTGGGTGTGTGGGTGTGGAGACAAGTATTTCGTAACATTTGTGAACGGTTCAAGTTTCTTATTCACAATGCAAGAACCTTCATTTAATAAACAACAAGTGTGTTGGCGTGAAAAGGAGAATAAAATCTTTCCACTCTAGGCACGAGAGACTTGTGGGAGAAGACGAGACTCGAATCGGGTTCTCGGTTTGGGAGTTAGAGTCGGATTTCACTTTAAGCAAACTAATTATTTAAGAAACTTAAAATTAAACGTGTTGATGCCCCAAAATCACCAAATGGCGTCGGATTAGTACGAAACTTAGCACACACAACCGCCTAGGCACGAGAGACTTGTGGGAGAAGACGAGACTCGAATTGGGTTCTCGGTTTGAGAGTTAGAGTCAGATTTCATTCTAGGGAAACTAGTTCTTTATGAAACTTAGAATTCAAGGTGTTGACGCCCCAAAATCACAAAACAGTGTCGGATTACCACGAAACTTGGCACACATGACTGCCTAGGCACGAGAGACTTGTAGGAGAAGACGGGACTCGAATCGGGTTCCCGGTTTGGGAGAGAGAGCCAGATTTCACTCTAGGCAAACTAATTCTTTAAGAAACTTAAAATTTGAAGTGTTGACGTCCCAAAATCACCAAACGGCATCGGATTAGTATGAAACTTGGCACACACGACCGCCTAGGCATGAGAGACTTGTGAGAGAAGACGGGGCTCGAATAGGTTCCCGGTTTGGGAGTTAGAGCCGGATTTCAGTCTAGGTAAATTAGTTCCTTAAGAAACTTAGAATTCGAGGTGTTGACGCCTCAAAATCACCAAACAACGTCGAATTAGTACGAAACTTGGCATACACAACCGCCTAGGCACGAGAGACTTGTAAGAGAAGACGAGACTCGAATCAGGTTCTCGGTTTGGGAGTTAGAGCTGGATTTTGGTCTTGGCAAAATTATTTTCTTAATTATCTTTGTAATTGTATAGTAGTTAAATTTTTGTCTTTTTTTGTAATTAACATATTAACAAATAATTATGTTGTCATTAATTATTTTTATTTTTTATTTTCAGATATTTCCCGAGTAGAAGTTTCCTTCTTGTGGAATGCATGCTTGTGAAGAATGTAAAGAAGTTTCAATACAATTCAACTTGTTATTCCAGAATACAATGAATCTCTTTAATAGAGTGGGTTACAACTGAGGCGGTTACAACTGTTAACTATACCATGGTCAACTAATGTGAGTTTACAGTTTACAAACTTAACTCTAACTAACTAAACCTGGAGGAAGAAACACGTGTAACTTGCTGTGCTGGTGCAGGACCATTAGGCACACATGTAGCTCTTTGCTCTGGAGTATTACCTTCAGCAGGGGAGTCTTTATCAGGCCCCCTCAAGCTCAGGGGAGGAGAAAGAACCATGAGCTTGCTGTGAAGAAACTGGAAGCGAGAAACAGACAAAGGTTTAGTAAACACATCAGCCAGTTGATCAGAAGAAGCAATATGCTTGACAAGAACCTGCTTGGCAGCGACCCGTTCACGAATAAAATGATAATCCACAGCAATATGCTTAGAACGGGCATGAAAAACAGGGTTAGAGGATAAGGAGATTGCAGAGAGATTGTCACACCATAAGACAGGAGAGGAAACAGAAACATGAAGATCAGTTAAAAGCATTTGGATCCAACAAAGTTCAGCAGCAGCTTGGGCGAGGGCACGATACTCGGCTTCGGTAGAAGAACGAGAGACGGTAGGCTGCTTTTTCGCGGACCAGGAGATAAGATTTGGACCAAGGAAAACACAATAGCCTGTAGTAGAGCGACGATCAACAACAGACCCGGCCCAATCGGAGTCAGAAAAGGCATATAAGTCAAGAGGACCTGGAGTAAAATGAAGACCATTATGCAAAGTACCCTTGAGATATCGCAAGAGATGTTTAACAGCAGCAAAATCAGCTTCAGAAGGTGTTTGCATGGACTGGCAAGCAGAATTTACAGCAAAGGCAATATCCGGCCGGGTAATGGTGAGATATTGCAGAGCACCAACAATACTGCGATAAAGAGAAGGCTGGGAAAAAGCAACCGAAGATGAAGCTGTAGAAGAAGGCTTAACTGACATGGGAGAAGCACAAGGTTTACATTCAGTCATACCAGCCTTGCCAAGAATCTCAAGTGCATACTTGGACTGAGATAAAAAATAACCTGAAGAGGATTGAGCAACAGAAATGCCCAAGAAATAATTGATATCACCCAATTCCTTCATTGAGAACACTGAATGCATATGAGCAATAAGAGAAGTAATGTGGGAAGAATTAGTGCCAGTGATGAGAATGTCATCAACATAGATAAGCAAAACAGTAAGAGTATTAGCAGTCTTCTGAACAAAGAGGGAAGAGTCAGAAGAGCTAATAACAAAGCCAATGGAGAGAAGAAATTTGGAGAAGGTTGAATACCAAGCCCGTGGAGCTTGTTTAAGCCCATATAAAGCCTTTTGAAGTTTGCAAACATGATGAGGGTGTTGAGAATCAATTAACCCTTGAGGTTGAGTCATATAGACCTCTTCTTCCAAAACCCCATGAAGAAATGCATTGGAGATGTCCAATTGTTTAATAGGCCAGTTGAAATGTAATGCTAAGCATAGAAGAATGCGAATTGTAGGCTGCTTGGCAACAGGACTGAAAGTCTCATGGTAATCCAAACCTTCTTCTTGAAGATAACCCTTAGCAACCAGGCGTGCTTTGTTGCGAGCTATAGAACCATCAGAGTTCTTTTTAAGGCGAAAAACCCATTTAGAACCAATAGCCTGTTTACCAGGTGGCAAAGGAACTAGAGTCCAAGTAGATTGCTTATGAAGAGCTTGATACTCCTCAAGCATAGCTTGAGACCATGCCTTAGAACGAGCAGCAGCTTGGTAGGAAGAAGGTTCAACATGATCAGAAGTAATAACAGCAGATAACAAATGAGACTGAGAGTGAGAGTGAGAAGAAATAGATTTGGACCTGGTGGTCATAGGATGGGTATTGGAAGGTACTAGAGGAAGAGAGTAAGGCTGAAGATCAACAACCAATGAACCAAAAGATAAAGAGGAGGAAGGAAGAACATCAGAAGGAGCAGTAGTGGGTACAGCAGGAGAAGAAGAAAGTTCAGCAGTAGGTGCAACAGTGGGTGTAACAGTAGGAAAAGGAAGAGCAGCACTAGGTGCAGGAGTGGGTATAGCAGTAGGTGCAGGAGGGACAGAATATGGAGGTGCAGGAGTAGGCGTAGGAGCAGAACATGAGATAGAGTCAGCAGTAGGAAGCAGAGCTGAAGACCAAAAGAAAGACCTTATTTGGTCAGAAGAGGACTGTGGAGAAGAAGAGATGGTAGAAAAAGGGAAGATGGCCTCATGGAAAACAACATGACGAGAAATGTATATCTTCCCTGTGAGAGGATCAAGACAGCGATAGCCTTTAGTAGAGGGAATATAACCTAAGAAGACACAAGGAATAGACTTGGGATGAAGTTTATGAGGTGAATAAGGCTTGAGCCAAGGAAAACAAAGGCAACCAAAGGTGCGAAGGAAAGAGAAGTCAGGCGAGTGATGAAACAGTTTCTCAAAAGGGGTAAGATCTTGAAGCTTAGAACTGGGCAACCTATTGATTAGAAAGACAGCAGTAGCAACTGCATCAAACCAATAGGATAAAGGCACATGAGAATGTTGTAAAAGAGCTATAGATGTCTCTATGATATGTCGATGTTTGCGCTCGGCAACACCATTTTGAGGTGGAGTATAAGGACAACTGAGTTGATGATCTATACCATGAGCTGTTAAAAATTTCTGAAACTCATGGCTAAGAAATTCAGAACCATTATCAGTTCGTAAAATTTTGAGATGCACATCAAATTGGTTTTCCACAAACTGTTTGAAAGCAATAAATTTGGAAAACACTTCACTTTTATAGTGTAAAGGAAACAACCAAGTGAAGCGACTAAAATCATCAACAAACAACACATAATACTTGGAACTAGTAGAAGAAGATTCAGATGTGAACGGTCCCCATACATCACTGTGAATAAGTGCAAGAGGTTGATTTACAGATGTAGTAGATAGACTGAAGGGAAGTCTATGGCTCTTAGCAACAGAGCAATGCTTACACAATGAAGAGGACTTATTAACAGATTTAGACAAATGAAATTTATTACAAAGTATTTGAAGCTTATGGAAGGATGGATGGCCTAGGCGAGAATGCCAATCCTCAGGAGAACCAAGAGCTGTAACACAAGCTTGATGAGGTGAGATGAGAGGATGTAAACCAGGAAATTGATACATGCCATCAGAGTGTGATCCTTTGTACAAGACAGCTTTACTAGTCTTGTCCTGAATCACAAAAGTATCAGCATCAAATGTCACAGTGCAATTGTTATCAGAGATAAGCTGATGCACAGAAACTAAATTTGAGGAGATTTGAGGAACATGAAGGAGATTATTAAGAGTAAAAGAATGAGAAGGTGTAGGGAGAATTCCTTTACCCTTATGATGAATAGGAAGAGAATTTCCATCACCAACTAGCACTTGCTCATTGCCTGAATAAGGTTGATAAAGACTGAGATTCTGAAGATCATTCGTAACATGACTGGTAGCAGCTGAATCTAGAAACCAATTATCAGAGGAATTTGCAGCAGATGCAACATATGCCTTGTTCTGAAACTCAGAAGAAGCAGGTGAACCAAGTAAAGACTTAGAATTAGCAGCTTGATAAGAGACATCCATGCGATACCAACAATTGAGAGCAGTGTGATTGAATTTTCCACAAATCTGGCAAGTCACAGTACCAGATCCAAAACGACCTCCTCTGGTGCTTTTCTGAGAAGAAGACCGACCTCTATAAGAGCCTCGATTATATCCTCGATTAGAACCCCGAGATCCAGAGGAATTATAAGAAGACAACTTCATATGAGACTGGGAACCAGATGGAGCAGCATAGGCAACATGAAGATCAGATGAAACTTTGGCTGCACTTTCAACATGAATGGCCTCAGAACACAAGAGTGATGACAGAACTTCCATGGACACTGATTCAGATCTAGCACGAATTGTAGTCTTAAAAGCATTATATTCCGACGGAAGGCCATTAAGTGTCAAGAGAACAAGATCTTCATCATCTATTGCCGAACCAGCAAGGGACAACTGATCAGCAATCATTTTGATCTGTGACAAGTAATCTTCCATTGAATTCGAAGCTTTGACAACACTATGGAGCTTGTTTTTAAGCTGATGAATATGAGATCGTGAGAGAGAAGTAAATCTCTTCTCAAGCGTACTCCATACTTCATGACTGGTCTTGACTTGACACACAGACGTAAAGATTGAAGAAGACAGAGTTGCAGTAACACAGCTTAACAAATGTGCATCTATAATCTGCCATTGATGAAGATCTGGATTAGGAACATCCTTACCAGCAACATCTTTGATAACCTCTGATGGTGAAGCACTTGATCCATCGACGTATGAAAGCAAGTTAGTAGCTCGTAAGATGTTGTGCCATTGATTCTTCCAAACGATGAAGTTATGGCTATCTAATTTGACTGTAACAAAAGAATTAAGATTTGCGATGAGAAAAGATAGATTGGAAGGAAGTTGAAAGGAAGAAGATGGCGTAGAAGCCATTGAAGGATCTGTAAGCTCGTTGGAGCATATAGCTCTGATACCATAAAGAAGTTTCAATACAATTCAACTTGTTATTCCAGAATACAATGAATCTCTTTAATAGAGTGGGTTACAACTGAGGCGGTTACAACTGTTAACTATACCATGGTCAACTAATGTGAGTTTACAGTTTACAAACTTAACTCTAACTAACTAAACCTGGAGGAAGAAACACTTGTAACTTGCTGTGCTGGTGCAGGACCATTAGGCACACATGTAGCTCTTTGCTCTGGAGTATTACCTTCAGCAGGGGAGTCTTTATCAGAATGCAATTAACATTTGTTTTTGTTATCCGAAATGATGAAGAAAATTTTTGTTTTTGGTTTATGTTATTTTGAATTGTGAACAACATTATGTATTTAAACATTATATATGTACTATGGAATATTATGTAGTGGGGTAATTTTGCTTATGTATAGTTGTGAATGAAAGAATATTTTTATTATGGAGAAATTGTTATTTCTATACAAGAATTTTTGTATTATTCTGCAATTATTGGTTTCTTTTTTAATTGTTTTTCATTTAATACAGGTAATTTTATTTTTTTATTTTTTATTTTTTGCGACGGCACCACACCGTCGCAAAAAACATTAGAACCAAAATGTATTTTTTTTTGGCGACATAGGTAATGCCGTTGCAAAAGAAATTGGAGACAGAGGTCATGTCGTCGCAACAAAAAACATTTTGCGACGGCATCTTTTGTCGTCTCAAATAAAACTTTTAGCGACGTACAACAGTGCCATTGCAAAAGGTGTCAATTTTTTACATATTATAAGCGAAAGTAAAATGCCGCCGCAAAAGGCAACATTTCCCATCGCAAAAAAAAAGGCAACGACATGATGCCGTCGCTAAAAGGTTTTAGCAATGCCCTCTATTGTGAACCCCCCTTTGCCGTCGCTAAATTTTTTCTGAGACGGCATTAGAAGTATTAGCGACGGCATTTTATCATCGCAAAAAATTGAAATTTTTGTAATGTATAATTCAAATTTATTTTATATATAGATCTCATGCTATATAAATTTAATTTTCACTCTATAATCTCCTTCCTAAAAAAATCTGGGAGGTTAAGTCTATGTACCAAGACTTTTTCTATTTGCAATCACATAGATATATGCCTTCCCGACTTTAAAATTACTATAATAATACGGAGGACCAAGGGTGCTAACATTTTCCTTTTTCTTTTGTTTTCTTTGTTGTTGATGGTGAAATATTTTGTGTGGAATAAACCAAAATCAATGATATGCAAGAAACAAATATGTATCTAGGTGAACATTATAGTCGTGTAGGCCGAAGACTTTCTTATTAATGTAATTTTTTTTATAGCGCTTCTATTATATTATACATCAATAAAAAAAAATAAAAATAAATTATGTTTTCAATCCAAAAACAAAAGAATAGGAAAAAAAATAATTATATATATATATAGGCCTTATAAAACCTAAAACCTTTGAGTTGTTTGACTTACAGTATTCTTGTGGCTTTTTCTTTTTTTTTTTTTTTATTTTTATTTTTTTTTATTTGTATTTGTGTGTGTGTGTGTGTGTGTGTTTTTAAATTGTTCCTGTTATTATATTTTTAAATATCTGCTATGCAACTATTGAAAAAAGAGTAAATTACAAATACATTTCTTGAAATTTGATTAAAATACAAATTGTTCCTTGTAATTTTGAAAATTACATTTCACCCCTTGAAGTTTCTAATTTCATAACAAATCGCCCCTTTTATTAATAAATTATCAAGTCAATTAATAATTTTTAATAATATCACAAATATATTTCAATTAATAATTTATGTAATTTTATTATTTTATAGGAGAGCAATTATGAATTTCAATTTTTTAGCTAATTCTGTTCAATAAAAAATACTAATAATAAGGTATTTTTAATTTTTTAAATCACATAAATAATTTATATTTTAAACAAATCACAAAAGGTGTATAAAAAATAAAAAATAAAAAATAAAAAATAAAAAATAAAAAATAAAAAAAAAGGACTAGCTCTTACGTCTACTGCTGGGCCGCCAAGGATGCGTGGTAGGTGGATTTGTGGGCTTATTTGGTTGGTTTATTTTTGGGAGAGTTATTTTTGAAAAAAAAATTTAAAATTTTGTTTGGTTTGTTGTTTTTCTCAAAAAAATTTCAAAATCACTTTCTCTTTCTTACACATCAATCAATCACTTTTTCTCTCTCATCTCTCATTTTCAATCACTTTTTTTCTAACACAAATCTATTCAATCACAACAAACTATCAAATTATCCCAAACTCCAAAACTTCAAAATTACTTTCAAAATATACAACCAAATAAATCACAAAAATTTCTAAATTCTCTCCTCAATTTTTTTTTAAAAAAATCACTCTCTCAAACTAACAGTAAATTTAATTGTACAACCATACAGACTAACAGTAAATTTATATATATTTATTACTTATTGATATTATGTGATATGTAATAATAAAATTTTAATATTTAAAACCAAATTCATCATAATAATATAATATATGTTACTTTTATAATTAATTATAATAATAAAAAAATAAAAATTATAAAATTTAAAATTATTCGTAATCAAAACTAGAAATGGCAATATATAGGAGTTGTTGGTTTGGTCTGGACATAATCGGCCCATATCTTACTGGAGATGGAGCATTGACCTGGCAGCCCATAACCATAATGAAGCTCTGGCCCAAGACATTTCTACCAAAACTTAACTTCTTCAATTAAATATTTATTCATATTTCCTGAAAATCGGCAGTCAAATTCACAAAAATAGATGTTAAAAATTTACAACAAAATTCATTTTCTTTATGTAAAATAATAAAATAATTCTTAGTTAATTTGTAAAAGTAAAATTACCAAATCTAAACTTTAAGGGCCTTTTTGATTAGGTAGATTATAACATAAAATTGAGATTACTAATTCATAGGACTCACCTTTCGTTGTTTGATTGTAATTCTTGTTGTCTGGATTGGATTCCGATGGACATTCTATCCAAGAAAAATTGACAAATTTGTTAATCCTACAACTAATAATACAAACGTTTAATTGGAATTATATATTTTCATATCCATTATAAAACAAACATGAACAAGGAAAAATTATTTATCTCACTAATTCATCTAAATAACAAATCCTACACTAATTATATGAATTGTTAATTCTCTTACTATTAATCTTACTAAACAATGGGAGATTTAGAATCACTGGTTTGTTTGAAACCAACATTAATTTTAATAGTTAATTAATTTACAAATACACATGAATTAAATATCTCAAAATGGAGGAATTCATTAAACAGCACTCAACTTTGGTCATGCTTATGGATGGGCAAAATATCCTAAAATATTTGTGAATGGACCTAATCCCATTGTCAGGCGTTGGAGTGGTTTGGTTCTATGTATGAAAAATAGCCAATTCAACAATACTATGGAACTTGATCGGGAAAGTGAAGACTAATCAACGGATGAAAAACTCAAACAATCAACCACAATATTAGGTATAGTTGCAATAAGTAATTAAATGGATTTTGAGATGAATGAGTTGCAAGGTAATGGAAGAACAAAAATATTGATAAGTACTCGCATTCATCTATTTTCAACGACTTGAAAGGATGACATATTTGCACGGATCCTGAATTTCTTGCATGTGAACACTTTGTGATCAAGTCTATGACTCTACAACGTTGGATCACTTGAAACTCAAAGAACCAGTGAGCTTATCGGCGGGTGTGTGCCGAAAAACTCTTCCGATGCCTAAGTTAAAAAATATGATCAATATTAGGGAAAGCTCTCAAGAGTCAGGTGTTTCGAATTGCATTACCTTTTACTAGAAGAACCTTGGGACTTTGTATCTTCCAGCATAGTAGGGTCCTAGTGGGACTATAACTCCAATTGATAACCTCAATCCACTAAGAACCTATCTCTTAAGAATAAAGCCCATCTTTAAGCACCTTTTTTTTTTTTTTTTTTATCAGCAAAGAAAATCTATATTGATAAAGAAACAATACATTACATATGGGAATACATCAATAGGATGAGAAAGAAAAAGGGAGAAAAAGGAAAACCAAGCATAGTATTGGTGAGAAACTAACACTAGCTCACAGACAGCATCATACAACATACATCAGCAGATATACATCCATTGTTTGTGTGCTGCCAAACAATATACCACCAATCTGCAACATCAGCTAAACTGACTCTCAACTATACCCAGTAGCATAACTACACCAATTCAGACAATCACCCACACACCCTAAGCCAAAGCAGCAGAAACTGAGGCAAAATGGCAGCAGAGTAAAGCAGACTGAATCTGAAGCACAATGATAACAATAGTTGTGTTATTGCCTGGTTGAAATCAACCATAACAACAGCCCTGATCAACCATAGCAGAATCAACCATAGCAGCAGCCTTGTTCACACACAAAACAAACACAACCAAGGAAAAGTAATCCCATAATGCTATCAGCAGCAGTACCAACAGAACAGACTCATCCATAACACTTCAACTAGACATAGCCTAGAATCAAACACACAGAACACAGCAGGCAGGAGTCAACCATATCAGCAGGCAAAATCAACACAAAGAAACACAAGCAACCAAAATCAACCCAAAACACTACTGTCCCCAGACAGAAGGCAAACAAAACATAAAAACCAAACCAACAGAGATGTCAATAATAGGGAACACCATATTGGATGGGGATGAGCTCACAGAAATCAACCATAACACAGAGGCAAATCTTAGCTTCTAGAACGAATGCAATATTGAATCTGAGGTAGGTTAAAGATAATATCATTAATAGAGAATACCATTTTTGCTGGGGATGATTTGACCCACAGCGCTATTCTTGCTTTAACAAGCTCACAAAGATCCTCTAAATTTGGCTGAGAGCCCTTAAAAAAGCAATCATTTCTATGCTTCCAAGTTGACCAAAAAATGGCTAAAGGCATTACCTTCCATATCAGTTTCTCAATCTTTTTCATCGTACAAAATGACCACCACTGCAACAATCCTTCCACTGAGTTTGGCATAACCCACTGACATCCCCACAATTTCATAACATGAGACCACAGTAGCCAAATAAAAGGACAAAATAGAAAGATATGAGGAATGGTTTCCACCTCCTGTTGGCAGAAAACACAACTCACATTTGTAGATTCATCCAAGATCCCAATACGCTATAAGAAACTAAATGTTTTCACCTTACCTTGCCAAGCCAACCACCCGAAGAATTTGACTTTAGGTGGAGCACAATTATTCCAAACATCAGTTGACGTATTCCTAACTGGTCCCAAGGATAATTCGCAACATTTGTACACAGAGGCAACAGAAAACACCCCAAATGGATCAGCCTTCCACTTCCATATATCTAAGCTTAAGTCCCTAAGTGCTGGCGAATCCCGAGTTGCGGCTTGTAATCTACTAACCTCCTCCTCTTCCCAAGCCAGCAAAGACCTCCTAAAGCCTAGATTCCAGCCTTGAGTCCCTCCTCGTCTGGTATAGAATTCAGCGATTGTTCCATTCTTATCAGTAGACAAAGAAAAGAGCCTGGAAAATTTTTCCTTAAGGCACATCTCCCCTGCCCATTTATCAAGCCAGAACTGAGCTCTCTACCCATTTCCCAACTGAATTGCAGTGTTTACAAGGTACAAATTGTGAATCACAGGTTTAGAGATCACTGCACGGATGATATCTGACCAGATTTTTGAAACTCTATTATTTCCTTCCATGTGTGGCAGCCAACTTCCACCCCCCATGTTATACTTTGAACAAATAACTACCTTCCACAAAGTGCGAATCTCAGCCTTAAACCTCCACCACCATTTCAGCAATAAGCAAGTATTCATAACCGATCAGCTTCTAAGGCCCAAGCCCCTCAAATTTTTGCTCTTGGTAATGGCATCCCAACTAACCATATGGACTTTCCTTCTAAGATCTGACCCTCCCCATAAAAAATTTGATTAAATTCTGTCAATGTCTTTTGCCACCCCCATTGGTAATTTGAACAACGACAAATAGTAGATAGGCAAGTTACTCATAAATGACTTAATCAAAGTCAACCTCCCAGCAAACGACAATAACCTTCTCTTCCATGTGGACAGTTTCAGTTTAAACTTATCCAAGACTAGCTTCCAAGTGCTCTTCTTGCCAGGGTTAGCTCTAAAAGGTAGCCCAAGGTACTTTAAAGGAAAATTCTGATAAGCACAATTTAACTTTGAGGCAAAACCTTGCAGCAGCCCTTCCTCCACTCCAATGCCAGCCAAGACACTTTTATGGTAATTAATTCTTAGCCCCGATAGAATTTCAAAACATTGGAGAATTCTTTTGATAGTCACCACTTCCACCCACTCAGCTTCACAAAACAAGATTGTATCATCCGCAAATTGTAAGTGCGTTACTTTGACCCCATTATTTCCAATTTCAACACCTTTGATTAAACCTAGTTCCTTTGCTCTATCAAACAAGACATTCAAACCCTCGGCCACAATATTGAATAGGAAAGGGGATAGTGGGTCACCTTGCCGTAATCCACGCTGTGGGCAGAACTCCTCGATAGGCGAACCATTCACTAAAACTGACACTCTTGTGGATGTAACACACGCTCTCATCCATCTCCCCTACCTTTCCCCAAAACCAAAGTTAGATAATATATTGAACAAGAATTCCCAGTTGACTGAATCATATGCCTTCTCGAAGTCTAGTTTTAGCACCAACCCTTTCTTATTTGATTTTCTCCACCCACCAACTATCTCGTTGGCAATGAGAACCCCATGTAGAATGTGCCTAGCCCCCAGAAAAGCTGATTGGACTCTCTAATAATCATGGGCAACACTGGTTTCATCTTATTTGACAAGACTTTAGCCAGAATTTTGTACAATGAACCTATAAGGCTTATGGGCCGATACTCATTCAAGCTAGATAGGCTGTCTACTTTTGGAATCAAAGCAATAAAAGAGCTACTTATACCCCTAGCCAGACTGGCATTCTGATGGAACTCCCTAAAGAATTACATTACCTCAGGTTTGACAATTCTCCAGCATTTCTTAAAGAAGGCCAAGTTAAATCCATTGGGCCCTGGTGCTTTGTTGCCATCACAGCTCGTAATAACATTTTTAACTTCCTCTTTTGTAAACTCTGCTTCCAGGAGGTCCGCTACTTGTCTACCACCAATATTTTTGAACTGGCCAGACAGTTTAGGCCTAACCACCCAAGTTTCAGAAAAATGGTTCATGAAATGATTCTTCATCGCATGTCTGACCTCCAAAGGTTCCACAACCGTTGTGTTGTTCACTAGTACTGAGCATAAAGAATTTCTTCTATTTCTATTACTGGCCATTATATGGAAATACCTTGTGCTCCTATCTCCTTTTGTGGCTCAATTAATTCTGGACTTTTGCAACCAAATCCATTCCATCGTTTTGTTCACCCTCCAGATTTCCCCCCTTAATTCCTGTCTTCTGACTTGTTTATCCCCCAGAAGCACTCTTTCTCTGCAATTAATTCAATAGCATGGGCTTGCTCTTCAGCAGCCTTTAACTTAGCGTCAAGCAGCCCAAACACAGCAGAATTCCACATTTTTAGCTTTTGTTTCAGAGCTTTAAACTTCATAAGACATCTAAATCCAGCCCATCCTTCGACCTGATATTCTGACCAAGTTCTCTCCACTAAAGATACAAAGGTAGGGTGTACAAGTCACGCATTAAGGAACCGAAAAGGTCTCGGACCCCAATCTCTTTCACCCTCTATCAGAATTATAGGATAGTGGTCAATAGTTGTCTGGAGAGTCCCCATAACTTGAGACTGAAATCTTCTAGCCATTCAGGATTAAGCAAGAATCTCTCTATTCAACTCCATTTCTCTCTTATTTGTGAATTGCACCAGGTAAACTTCCTCCCAAGCATTGGTACGTCAAACAATTCTAATTGTTCTATCATGGTATTAAATCCCTCATTCCTATGTCACGTCTAGAGCACCCAATTCTTTCGGAAATATTTCTTATTTCATTGAAGTCTCCCCCCATACACCATGGCCCTAAAAAATTATTCTTCAACTGAGCAAAAATACCCCAGACTTCTAGCCTTTTAGCCGCATCCGATGGACCATACACATCAACCACCACACAATTAAAAGAGGAAAAGAAAGTACCTGCCAAGAGAATGAAATTACGATGACCACAGCAAGCCTCTACCTAGAACACCCTCGGATTCCATATACAGAGCAGCCCACAATGCGGCCTTTTGCATCCACAGCTAACTACTCAAAATTGTCCTCATACTAGATAGAGCTAACTACTTCGGAAATGATTGAAGAAGATTTTGTTTCTTGAATCAACACTAAACTGACTTTCCTTTCTGCTAAGCTTCGTCTAATCTTTCTCCAGGTCTTCCCAAGCCTCTGACATTCCAAGATTGTATCTTCATTGCAATTTGATTTATACTCCATAACCACCTTGAACCTTATAACTCAACTAGCTCCATCACCCCTCCGGACCACTCTTCATTTGTCATTGGCCTCTAATTCCTCTAACTTGCTAATAACCTCCTCCTCCTTGTCATCATAGTCTACACCCAACACTTTTCCAATCTGAAGTGATGTCGCTGCCTTTGAAACTCGTGACCGACCTCTAGTAGACCTGCTAGCCATGGAAAGGGAAATAGCAGCAACAGCAGATCGAAAAACGGTCCCTTTTCCGAGGTTCAACTTGGACTTCATGGATTTCCTACCCCTTTCGTGCTTCCACTACTTCAAGAGACTCTGTTGAGTGCTAGCCTCCCCTTTGTCCTTCAGCTTATCCTTACGCACAAGGCCTGTGTGTACCCTCTTATTCAAGGATTTGGGCTTCTCATTTCCATTGACAGATTTACTAAAAGTAGAGATACAAAACTCAGCCCCATTGCATGAGTTTGCAGCCCAATGGGCCGACCACTCATTACTCATACCCAATTAGGCCCTATTCAACGCCACTTCTAGGTTAATTCCTGGTTGAGGACCTACGAAACCACTCAAGCTTTTTATAAAACCTGGAGTGAACACCTCATCATCACTACTACCTCTACCCTCCTTGTGTGCTTCACCTACCTCTGACACCCCTTTACAGAGCCTCCTTGCAAAACCCCCCTTACGTGCGGCACCTCCTCTGACACTGCCGTCATCGTTTCTGTCTCCTCTACCACCGAAACCTCCCTCAATCTTTCTTCCTCCTCATTATCATTGCTCGAGACATGAGCTATCTTCCTACCCCCTGCTTCCACCTCACAACCTTTATCCACCTCAGCACCCACTTGGACGACCACCTCAGCATCTTCTTCTTCTTGCCTATTGCCTCTATCTGCAGTGTTCTCATCTTCTTCCTCTGAGTTGTAACTTTCCTCATTATTCCTCAAAAAAGATTGACAAATGTAGTGTTCTTTCACTAACTGTGAGATTATGACTTGTTCTTCACAAATCCTTACAGGGTAGATTGCACCTTTGCATTCCAGATTGACTGTGTGATTGATGGTGGCCATGCAACTAGTTACAATCTTCACTTTCCCATAGTAGAAAGAGGACAGAGTAGTAGTGCCCTCATCCAATACAAGCACCTCGCCCCACTCTCGACTGATGCAGCAAAAGGTATTACTATTCCACAGGATTAGTGGCACCCCATAACAATTTAAGCACACCTGCCTCACCTGATCCAATTCCATACTTTCATCACATTCCGCAATCAACTCACACCACTCTTGAAGTCAATCCTTCATTAGCAATATTTGTTCCCTTATAGCTTCCACTGATTGAAATAATAGAAGTAGCTGTCGTCCACCTTCCTCCCTAACTTTGATATCCCGATAGCCTCACCTCTGTAATTCAGTCTTAAGATTTTCAACCGAGAGATGTAATTTTAGTCTTACCACTACACTTTCATACAACCAGCCATTCCCTCCTCTCTGAACCGTTATAGTACGAACCGAGCTAGGTTGAAGGACGTTGCCTCTTAACACATCGGCATATGACATGCTCCCCTGGTAAGTGACATGTTCATGTTGGTTACCCTCCTTGTCTCATCCCTGCTGTAGTGCAGAGGCCTTGCTTTGCTTATTCACATATTCTTTACTAAACTCTGCATTTTTACCTTTAGAGCTTTGTCATCACACCAAAGTCCATGTGTTTTGGATACAGCCATATCCGCTGTTACCGGGCAGTCATACCGTATAAAACCGAACCTAGACCCTGTGGATCTTCTTTTATTGTTTGGAATATACACATCCAGCACAATTCCATAGTTAGAGAAGATTTTTGCTAGCCCTTTCACCCCCATAGACTCTGGTATGTCATCCACAAAAACAGAGTATATATTATTCTCCCTTAAGGACCTAGCTTCTCTTGCCCCAGCTCCTCTACCACCATGTCTGCGAACCACCGGTTGCCATCCTCCATTTCCCTGTTTGCTGGACTGCCTCGTATACACATTACCTGATCGCCATGGACACCTGAGCTCCCTCATCCTCTTCCTCCAAGTGTGAAGTGTCCCAAATTCCCATCTTTAAGTACCTTGACATTATAAGTCTCTGTGAAGCTCATCTGCTCCTAAGCCAACAACTAGGCCGAGCAAACCTTTATGCCTAGTTATTTTTTGTTTGTGAGGTTACTTAGTCATTCCTTACTCATCTCGACCCAAAGGCTACCAAGATATGGGCTAAGGCTTTGCATCACGTTTTACCCATGACCTAGCATAATTTTTCCTGGTCGAATATCATTACTAGACGACCTGAGCCTAGCTCGACCCAGCACTGGTGCGACACACCAAGTACGTGGGATGCTTTTGCCAACCTATCACTTGTGCTATGCTCTAAGTGTGCAGTCTTCACATTGCTAGGTGGCTGAAGCTGGGCCTTGCTGCGCTTTGTTGGGTCCACCGGTCCAGTGAGATATGTGCTCAATACAAGCAAGTACACTTAAGATGAAGTACACATAGGGAGAAAATTTCACTTTGATGCATTGATTGTGGCTTTAGATGTCTAAACTCGAGTCGCATATATTCACTGTAAATTTTTTTTTTTAATAACGATTTTTAACAAAAAAGTAAAAGTTAAGAGGGCTTTCTTTGTAAAAATATCTCCTTTGAAATTCTTAAAAATTGTACTAATAAAATTTGTTTCTCAATATTTCTTTAATAGAGTAACAGTAGTATGCTTTGAAGATGTGTGCAATCATATATGCTAGAGTGAGACACACACGATGTTGCTTCTTTATGCAGAGATAATAACATGTTTTGCATAACTTATGCCTAACCCAAGTGTCCTTTCTGCATGAATAAAATGAAACCATGGGATTTAAGAATATTTTTGTCATCACTTTTATTGTTCATTTCCTGTGTGCATCTCTTACACTATGTAGGCACTATGTTTGGATATTTAAGAGAGAAATGTAAATAAATAATTTTTTAAGTTGGAGAGAAAAGAAAAGAAGAGAAAATATTATAATTTCTCTCTTGTTTGATAAAAGCTAGAGAGAAATTAAAAGAAAGATAGTGATAATCCCTCCAATTTTGTTTGGATAAACTATAAAAAATAAAATAAAATGATAAATTAGAAATACACCCACTGAGATTTTTCAACAATACAAATTCTCCCCTAATGTTTTAGGAATGGCAAATACCCCTCGTCAAAATTTTTTTGTCATTGAAGGGTACTGTTTGTACTCATTTTAGTACTAAACTTTTTTTCGGCACCTAAAACTATGTGATATACAAGTTTGGTGACAACAAATTCCATAATTAAAACCTTCTTTAATTTTATAGATGAAAATTTTCATGTTTAAAATAATTAAATAAAACACAACGAAATTCTAGTGACCAAACCAACATTACAGGTGAAGGCGATGAAACATGTAACATTTTGCAAGGAAAATTTGTCATTAAAGAGCATTAATAGGCAATGAAAATACTTTTAACCATGACTAATACATAGGTGACGAAGATGATACGTAACAAAATTATTTCGTTAGATTACTTCTGTGATGAAAATTTAATTTTTGGAGATGAAATTTTTTTTTGGATAAGTAAGTCATATTATAACCAAAAAATAAAGATATACAATGAAGTTCAATACACATAAGGGAGAACAAACATAAACAAAAAAACAAACTACTCCCTCAAAAGAAACAAACTAAGCCTATAGACGACAAACATAACATACACAACAAAGGATTCAAAATTTCCCTCTAGCACTCTTCAAATAATGAAGTTTTGTTTTGAGTTTTCTTCTGTTATCCTCCTTTGTAGTCTCCCCATTAACGGGAACACTTGGAGATGGACTCCCTCTACTTTTTAGGCTCTTCGTTTGACATAACAACTCTTGATTTAATTCTCCATTCCCTAACTCTCCCATATCACATGATTCAAGGACATCAAAAGCATTAGATGTTGATGGGGTGAAACGCTGCGTCTCTCCCTCTTTGTTTACCACTTTCGTTGAACCTTGCTCACTATCTCTCTCTTTTTTCTTCACCACTTCCCACTTAGTTAGAACTTGTATGTTAGTCTCCTTGACTCTCCACTCTTGTTTGGAAGATGGAGGGTTCAAGGTCTTTGGCTTTTGAGGGCACAAATTAATGGTATGACCAAAAGTCTTACAAACATCACACCTTTGAGGCTTCCATGGAACCTCAACTTGAATCTCATATGGGTCACCATAACCAAGATTTATTTTGAAAGACTCAGGGATCTCTTTATTTGCTGGCACTTCAATACATATTCTTGCAAACGTAAGTCTGCTTCTCTTGAACGCAGGTTCATCCAAATAAAGAGGAGTTCCCATAATGCTAGCAATGTAACCCAAACCTTCTTCAGTCCAAAGCTCTAAAGGAACATTATACAACTTCACCCACAACAGCACACTCGAAAATTCACACTTTGTTAGTTTTAGTCCAGGTTGCCATTTTTTAACAATAATCAATCTAGCCCCAACGTAATAGGGGCCATCTTCCAAAATTTTGTCTATAGCCTCTTCACTTTTTACTTTAAAAATAAAAAACCCATTATCAATAGGGACAACATCTTCAAGCAAATTTTCCCAAAGTTTCTCTACCCAAGTTTTCACATAATGGAAGGAGAATCTTTTATCAATGAAGTATCCAACCAAGGCATTTTCCCAATAAGAAAAGCCTTTTTTTGAGATCTCTATAGGGACATTGTACATGCCATCTACTAGGTTCTCAATCTTATGGGCACCTATTTTATACTTCATTTTTGACACTTTGTTAATCTCTTCTTTAAGTTAAGAGTCCCAAGCTTGTAGAGGCTTACCTGCTATAGCAGTTGTATCACCATCAAGACATTCACCCTGGCCAGATTGTGTGTCTTCCATATGTAATTCAACCGAATCCTCATTTCTACAAGCTTGCACATTTTCAACACTCTTCCGTTGCTTGATGCCAATTACTTCTCTCCTTTGATCAACACTGGGTGAGCCAAGTTTATTTGACATTATCATTTCATTTGTCGCCAATAGAGAAACAATGGCCAATTTTGGCCACTGCTCAAGATCAGTTAGCACTCTAGTTGGTGTGTTCCATGCATTAGGTGTTTGATGCTACTTTGATGATTGCTCAGTTGAGGCTTGCATTTTCACATTCAATTGCAACCGTGGTGTGCCAAGATTTCCACACAAACATAGATCGACAGAATCACACTCGATTGAGCTATCTTTCAATTCCACATCCCTTAAACCCCTTTTGTTTTCATTCAAGGGCCCTTGCCATGGTCCCACAAAATCTCCAGATATAAGAAATTTGGGGGCTCCTCGGATGCGTGTAGACCTGCGAGGGAGTACAGCAGGCATCTCATCGGTAGATATTTGAGCATCCACTTGATTATCAAACTCCTTCAAGGAGACCTTGGTTGATTTGCACTTAGCAGATTTATGTTTTGATTTACTCTTTGCTAATTTGCTCTTAGCTAGTTTGCCCTCAATGATAGCTTGTTGCCCTCTCTGTCTCTCTCTTTGTCCCTCTGTCTCTCTCTGTCTCTCTCTCTCTCTCTCTCTCTCCTTAATCATCTTATGACTTCTCAGTAGCAGAGTTCACTGAGGCATTTTGTCGAACAGGTGGAGGGCAAGACCAGCAAACGCTCTGGTTCGCTTTGGCTGCATAGGAAACTCTCCACCTTATAAGTCAGCTTCAACAACGATTCCAAGAAAAAACAAGATGATGGAGACAACAACACAATCAGAGGATCAAAATTATTTAAGGTGGACATTAACCAAAATTATTTAGGTCTTTTTTTTTTTAGATGAAATTATTCTCTTTAAAGAGTCAAGTTGTTGTAGTGTAGTGATATGATTTGCCAAATCCTTTGTCAAAAAAAAAAAAAAAAAAAAAACACTTGCACAGCTAAAGAAATCTAATCGTGATATGTTGATAAAAATTTGAATATTGTATTTTTCCTCTTGATATTGAATAATGTTACAACTTAAGCCAAACAAGAAAATTGAGGTTAGATATTATTTTTTTCTTTTTTTCTTTTTGCTAGCAAGAGGCAATGATGAGTTTATATGCCGATAATCAATCTTTCATGTCATAGCCTTTGGTATTTGAGGGTGAAAGAAAGCAAATCGTCATTGTGGGGACATAATTTTTGAGTGCCAACACGTGGCCAAAGTGACGCCGAGGTGTTAGCCGAGGTGCCACGTGTCCTGGTCATAACGCTGAGGTGATCTCGGATAAGCCGAGGTTATCTGCGAGAATATCAGAATCCGAGATAAGTGGATAAGGGACAAGAGTCCTAGAATGGGAGAGGACATCAGTTTGGATAAAGATAAGACTCTTAGAGAGTTTATCCCAATCCTACTGGGAGTCCAAGATTAGCAGTAATCCTAAGTCCATTGAAGCTAGGCTTCTATTGGGACTAGGATTGTGTTGGCTATAAAAGAGAGGCACCCCCATGGGTCTAAGGTACGCAATTTATATTATGAATAGTGAGTTAAGCTCTTTTGCTATCTTTGAGAGATAACTGACTTGATCATCGGAGTGCCCCTGGGTGGACAAACTACTGCCGAAATCTCTTCTTTCTGTTGCAGGTCGTTCAGGCTTAATCTATTCTGCCAATGCTCTCCAGCTAAGTACTAATTTGGCAGTGTGGTCGAAAATTGACACACACAATTTGGAGCCATCTGTGGGAAAGAAAGGAGAATAGATGGCTAATAACGGACAGAAAGAGAATATTGGGGATGACATTCCTATTGGGAGTGGGAAACCTGTTGACCTTGACGTTGAAGAAGACAACTATAATGAAGAGACTCGTGATCAGAATCACGGAGGAAAGGACGTCGGCCAGGAAGGCGACGTACCAAAGAAAACGGACCAAAGCGGGTATTACAACGAGGACGACCTTCAGGTATGGTAGGATAGATGTCTATGGAGGGATGATGAGATGAAGGGGATGGCAAACAAATTGGTAGACCTGCAATCAGTCGTCAATTTCATGATGCAAAACAACGTCATGCAGCCACCATTCCCGCTGCAGGACACGTCGATTCCAGCGGCCAATGCCCAGAAGGGAGGACAGAAAACAATACCTGTAGCCCTCCAGCATACTAGGAGCGAAAAACACTCTCACCGGCCTTTAAGGGAGGTCGGGCGAGGAGAGTCGAGAAGGGAAGAATCTCGAAGGACACATCGCACCAAGGAAGTAGACCCCAAAGAACATCGGCATGTTCAAAGGCAGAAGCTGTGCTTCGACGCAACTAATGGAGAAAGGTCGAAAAGGACTCACAACGAAGCTGAGAGTAGTGCACCGAAAAGACTAAAATCAGGAGATAGCCGAGCTCCTGGGTAGACCAAGGAGGACTTGAGAGATTACCTCAAAAGGAAGCAACAAAATGCCGAAGTAACTTCCCCTGTTAAGCTGAGAACACCATTCTCGGTGGAGTTGGACAAATTTGAGGCCCCGAAAAGATTCAGTATGCCGAGGTTCCAGATCTACAACGGGAAGTCAGACCCCAACTTTCACGTTGGTTTGTACCTGAACTCGATGGCGTTATACACCGGGACCGAGTCGTTGCTTTGCAAGGTGTTCATCTCATCCTTCGGAGAGATTGCATCAGACTGGTTTCACAAGTTGCCGAAAGGAACTGTAAAAACCTGGGAAGGCCTGGCAGAGATGTTTGTGGCCAGGTTTATGACAAACAAACTACAGCCGTTAAGGGTAGACGCCCTAATGGCTCTGAAAATTGGCAAGGACGAAAGCCTGAGAGCCTATGCCAAAAGGTATTATGAGGTATTCAACCGAATACCCGAATACAACCAAGAGATGGCGGTCATGTCTTTCAAGAACGGCTTAAAAGATGATTGTCCACTACGAAAGTCATTGGCAAAGACATTGCCAAAAAGTATGGAAGAACTCATGGCCAGAATTGAGAAATATGCCAGAGTAGAGGAAGACACGCCAGGGACTAAGGAGACAAAGCAAGAAAAAGGAAACGGCTCGCCGAAGCGAGGCCGAGGTAACAATGGATCCAACAAGCAAGAGATAGGACTGAGGGCTGCATAGGCAGTCACAACCGTATTCTGAATTCTGGTTTACAAAGTCTTGGAGAAAATCCGAACCCAGCCCTATTTCAGAGCACCAGCAAGGGTACCAGGAGAGTTTATGGGAAGAAGCATTGGTAAGCATTGTGCTTACCACAATGAAGATGGGCATCTGACTCAGGGTTGTAGAGCCCTAAAAGCACACCTGGAAGACCTGGTAAGGCAAGGCCATTTAAGGGACCTTGTAGATGATGCTAGGACAAGGGAATAGCAGGCAAGACTGCCTCAGGCACCAGCAGCTCCACCTCGGATAATTAATGTAATTCACTCGAAGGTCAACGAAAACGAAATACGAGGAGAGACCCAGAAGGTAAAGTACTTGCAGCATGTGTACCAGGTTCGAGAGAAAAGACCTTGGGATGAGGAGTGCCAGGGACCAGTAGTGTCCTTTACTGAAGCCGACCTTGAGATGGTGCAGCATCCACATAACGATGCCTTGGTAGTATCCCTCCAGGTTAGGGAGTGCCAAGTGAAGCGCATCCTAATTGACCAAGGCAGCTCTTGTGACATCATGTATGTCAGGTGTTACAAGGAGCTTGGCCTTCACCCAGACGATATGGAGCAGTCCAACAGCCCAATGGTCGGGTTCAATGGAACGCCGACGTAGCCACTGGGAGCAGCAAGCTTGGAGGTGCAGGCTGGCACCAAAAAGATAAAAACAGAATTCACCATAATCGACACACCCTCCCCCTACAATGCTATCTTGGGAAGGCCATGGCTGCATGCAATGGTGGCTGTTCCCTCAACGTTGCATCAGCTATTGCGGTTCCCAATAGAACATGGGATAGAGGAGGTTAGAGGCGATCAGCTGCAGGCAAAGAACTGCTCTATGGCAGCAATGAAATCCACCTGCAGCATATGAGAACCAGAGACAGTAGAGATCGAAGGCGAGGATGTAGAAGTCCTAGATGACGTCGGCAAAAAGCCAGCCGAGAAGAGTGAAGAAGCCCTGAAGAAAATCCTTGTCCAGCAAGGGGATGAGGAACTCTTCTTCTTTATCGGCTCGGGCTTAGCCGAGGAAGAGGAAAAAGAACTGGAGGCTTTCTTGAGAGCAAACATTGAGGTATTTGCCGGGACGCCTTACGAGATACCTGGCATTGATCTTGAGGTCACTTGCCATAAACTGAACGTAGACAGGTCGGCCAAACCTGTAATCCAACGAGCAAGAAGACTGACGTTGATACATGTTGAGGTAGTGGAAGAGGAAGTAGACAGACTTCTGGAGGCCAAAGCCATTCGAGAGGTAAATTACCCGACATGGCTATCAAATACCGTGGTGGTGAAGAAAAAGAATGGTAAATGGAGGGTCTGCGTAGACTTTACCAGCCTAAACAAGGCCTGTCCCAAAGACAGTTTCCCATTACCCAAGATTGACCAATTGGTGGATGCCACTTCAGGGCAAGGAAGGATGAGCTTCCTAGGTGCCTACAAGGGGTACCATCAGATAGCCATGTACCCCCCAGATGAGGAGAAGACTGTGTTTATCACCCCAAAAGGGTTGTATTGCTACAGAGTGTTGCCTTTTGGATTGAAAAATGCAGGAGCAACTTACCAGAGATTGGTAACCAAGATGTTCAGACACCTAATTGGCCGAACAGTGGAGGTATACATCGATGACATGGTCGTGAAGACCAGGGAACCTAAGGACCATCTGGAAGACTTAAAGGCAGTCTTTGACATATTAAAAACATATCGGCTCCGACTCAATGCATCGAAGTGTGCATTTGGAGTTAGATCTGGTAAGTTCTTGGGATACTTGGTGACTAGAAGGGGGCATTGAGGCCAGCTTAGATCAGATCAAGGCCATCTTGGAACTGAAAAGCCTAACATCGGCGAAGCAAGTACAGATGTTGACTGGAAGGGTTGCAGCCCTGAATAGGTTCATAAGCAGAAGTTCTGACAAATGCAAACCCTTCTTCAGCTTAGTGAAGAAAGCCACAGACTTCTTATGGACAGAAGAGTGCGAAGTCGCCTTGGCCGACTTGAAGAAGTATTTGACCACGACTCCAGTTCTCTCAAATCTAGAACCTGGAGAGAAGCTATTCCTGTACTTAGCAGTTTCGGAACATGCGGTAAGCGCAGTGGTAATTCGAGAAGAAAAAGGAGAACAAAGGGCTGTTTACTACGTAAGCAAAACTGGCTGATGTAGAAACTAGGTATTTACCTTTAGAGAAGTTAACACTGGCTTTAGTAATGGCTTCAAAGAAGCTGAACCATTACTTTCAAGCCCACAAAATTGTGGTGCTAACAGAACATCCTTTGAAGTCCCTGTTGCAGCAGGGAGATCTGACAGACAAAATAGCCAGATGGGTAGTGGCCTTGGGCCAGTATGACCTGGAATACAGACCCAGAACAACAATCAAAGGCCAAGTTTTGGCCGACTTCGTGGCCGAGTTCACACCAGGAGCCATCGTATATCGGGCTCCGTTGAGCCGAGGTGAACGATGTCCAAGCGAACAAAGAGGAGCCCAGCCGAGGGCAACGAAACAAAGGAAGGAAGAAAAACTCAGGCCCTGCAGCATTTACATCAGTGACTCCTTTTGACTGTTTGTAGATGGGAGTTCAAACCGACAAGAAGCGGGGCAGGAATAGTACTGGTATCTCCAGATGGACAGATACTAGAACAACCCATTCGTTTGGGGTTCAAGGCCTCAAACAATGAAGCAGAGTATGAAGCACTGATTACAGGATTGAAACTGGCAGTAGCAGTAGAAGCAGATGGGGTGATAGTCTTCTGTGACTCTCAACTTATAGTCAACCAAACAACAGGCGAGTTCGCAGCCCGAGATGAAAGGATGTCGGCCTATGTAAAGGAGGTTGGCAAATTGGTGGCCTTGTTTCAGAATTGCCGACTACAGCAGGTTAGCCGAGATGATAACAGTCACGCTGATGCCCTGGCCAACCTGGCTAGTGCAATACAACCTGGAAAGGCAAGGACGATAATGGTTGACTACTTGCCTGGTCCAAGCATAGAACCACTGAACACAGAGCGCGAAGCAATGTATGTGGAGATGGGACCAAGATGGATAGATGCAATAATAGCATTCCTTAAAGGCGAGAAGCTGCCCGATGACCGAAAAGAAACGCACAAGATCAGACTAAAGTTGGCAAGATTCAGTTTGACCCCAGAAGGACATCTCTACAGAAGATCATTTACTGGACCCCTTTTGAGGTGTGTGCATCCTGCACAGGTTAAAGATTTTCTGTATGAGATATATGAAGGAATATATGGAAGCCACGCTGGGGGCAGGTCACTTGCCCACAGGGCCATTACCCAGGGGTATTGGTGGCCCTATATGCTGAAAGATGCCGAAGCTTATGGAAAGAAGTGTGAGAAGTGCCAAAGGTTTGCACCTTTGATACATCAACCAGCAGCCGACTTGAACCCAGTATTCAGTCCTTGGCTATTTGCCCAATGGGGTATGGATCTTTTCGGAAAACTACCTCAAACAACTGGACAAAGGAAGTACTTACTAGTGGCAACAGATTATTTCACCAAGTGGGTAGAAGTTGAACCACTTGTCAAGATTCGAGACATTGATGTGAAGAACTTCATCTGGAAGAACATCATTACCAGGTTTGGGATTCAAAGAGAAATAGTTGCAGACAATGGAACACAATTTGACAGTAAGCTAATCAAAAGCTTCTATGCAAAATTCAAAATCAAGAATTACTTTTCGACCCCAAGTTTTCCTCAAAGCAATGGACAAGCAGAAGCGTCCAACAAAGTTATCTTGGATGGGATAAAGAAGAGGCTGTAAGCAGCAAAGGGAAAGTGGGTAGATGAATTGCCCAGTGTACTCTGGGCATATCGGACTACGCCGAGAAGATCAATGGGAGAATCCCCGTTTGCCATGGCTTATGGTACAGAAGCAGTAATTCTGCTGGATGTCGGCATCCCAGGGACCAGAACCCAGGTAGTGGAGAATGGAACTAATGATGTATTTTTAGCCCGAGATCTGGATCTTCTAGAAGAGAAAATGCAGAAAGTAGCAATTCAGCTGAGGGCATACCAGCAATAGTAGCATGCCAAGGCTTATAATAAGAAGGTGAACCCGCGAGAGTTCCAAGTTGGTGACCTCAACCTGAGAAAGGTCGTCGGCAACAAGAAGGATCCCAGAGAAGGCAAGCTTGGCCCAAATTGGGAAGGACCCTATAGAATCATCTCGGTCTTGGGCAACGGGGCATATCAACTTGAGGATTGCGAAGGCAAAGAGCTACCAAGACCCTGGAATACTTGCAATCTGAAATTTTTTTATCATTAAACTTTCTTGTTCTTTGTTATTAGCCAAAGTAATAATAAAGTTTTAGCTTGATTATTTACACTTGTGACTGATAAGATACTTGACGATGTCTCTGGAATACATGCATAATGAGAACCCAAGTAGAACTTAAGTTCACATTACGGGGTAGAAAGTTGGGAAATGGTCCTTGGAAAGATAGAATTTACAAACTAAAATTAGCTTAACGCTTGTTGAAATTTAAGTTTACAAGTTGAAGTTAAACCGATGTCATGTTTAACGCTTGTTGAAATTTAAGTTTACAAGTTGAAGTTAAACCGAGGTCATGTTTAACGCTTGTTGAAAATTTTAAGTTTACAAGTTGAAGTTAAACTGAGGTCATGTTTAACGCTTGTTGAAAATTTTAAGTTTACAAGTTGAAATTAAACCGAGGTTATGATTAATGCTTGTTGAAATTTAAGTTTACAAGTTGAAGTTAAACCGAGGTCATGTTTAACGCTTGGTCATGATTAACGCTTGTTGAAATTTAAGTTTACAAGTTGAAGTTAAACCGAGGTCATGTTTAACGCTTGTTGAAATTTAAGTTTACAAGTTGAAGTTAAACTGAGGTCATGTTTAACGCTTGTTGAAATTTAAGTTTACAAGTTGAAGTTAAACCGAGGTCATGATTAACGCTTGTTGAAATTTAAGTTTACAAGTTGAAGTTAAACCGATGTCATGTTTAACGCTTGTTAAAACTTAAGTTTACAAGTTGAAGTTAAACCGAGGTCATGTTTAACGCTTGTTGAAATTTTAAGTTTACAAGTTGAAGTTAAACTGAGGTCATGTTTAACACTTGTTGAAATTTGTGAGAAATTTACAAGTTGAAGTTAAACTGAGATTATGTTTAACACTTGTTGAAATTTATGAAAAATTTACAAGTTGAAGTTACAAATTGAAGTTAAACCGATGTTATGACTAAAAGAAAATTGGTCTAAACACTTGTTGAGATTTTTCAGAAATTTCTACAAGTTAAGACCAAGGTTGTATTAAAAGAAGTATTTATGTACTTGCTGAGGTAAACCATTGGTTTGTATAACCGAGGTATATGACCCCGAGGAAATTGCACAGATAAGGTGTATGCTTGAAAGCATGCAAAATTATTCTAAAGTACAGAATCATACAAGAGTAATACAAAGGAAATTGTACTTGCATCCAGAAGAATCAGTTCAAAAAGAAGAGGGCACTTCGGCCTACCAAAAGAGTAGGTGTCCTGAAATTACAAAAGTGGCACTTCGGCCAGATCCAAGCTTACATTGATTCAAAAAGGAAGAAAGTACTAAGTACAAAACAAAAAACCAAGACTATTGGGCATCAGCAGTAAGATGGGGCTCCGAAGACATTTGAGAATTATTCTCGGCATCCTTCTCAGCAGCAAGCTCGGCATCAAGCTCTTTGAGAGTCTGGTCGATGCTCTTGTCGGCAATGAGCACGTCGGATGTTGTCTTCTCAGGAGTGTCATTTTTGAGGACCTCACCCTCCTCATCTTGAGTCAAGTCTGGACTTGCTCATGAGCAGTAGGGGACTTGGCCCCAGAAGCATCCTTCTTCTTCCTCACCAAAGCTTCATCCTCAGACTCAGAATCGTCTTCAGATTGGCTTAGAGTAGGGGGGAATGGAAGGGAGAGGACGTCGGCATTCTTGAGGGGGGAGTCCTCGGGGGACATCAAGCTTTTTGAGAGTAGCCATCAAACTAAGGGTGAAACCCTTGATGCATGCCTGCCTCACTTGCTTCTTGTAGTCCTCCTTGACGTCAGCCGCCCCCTCAGCGTACGCCTTTTCATTAGCAACCTTGATCTTGGCCTCTTTGGTGGCCAAGGCAGCTTGAAGCTCCTTTTGGGCCTCGACCATCTTTTCTTCGCCTCGATCTTTTCGGCCGTAAGGACCTTGGCAATGGCCTCGGCAGCATCAGCCTTTTCCTCGGCCTGATCCTTAGCTTTAATGGCCACCGCAGCCTGGTCGGATAAAGTTTTCATCTTGGCCTCAGTCTTTTTGATGGTCTTTTGCAAACCAGAGACCTCCCTAATCTTGTCGGCTAACTCCTTCGTCATTTCAAAAGATTGCATTGAGAAGGAGTGGGCGTGCTGGATTGCCTAAAAGAAATGGACAGAACAAAAGTTAGTAGAAGTTCTAAAAAATATGAAAGAATAAAGAAAGAAAAATACCAAGTGTAAGAGACTTACTTGAACAGAATGATGGAGCATCAGAGCGAAGTTTTCATACTCGTTCATCTCGGCGTTTCGGTTAAGATCATTTGGAAGGAGCAAAACTGTAGAAAGGGCGACGCCGACTTCGAGATCAGTCGCACTGTCGCCAGCTCTGACCGGCTTGTCATCGATGGTGATCGGAGGGGCCCAGGGGGCATCTGGCTTCATTGGCCCCGAGGTTGTGGCCGACTCGGACCTCGGCCTCTTCGACCGAGTAGATTAGGATGGTTCAGCCTCGGCGGGCCTTTTCTCAGTGGCAGAAGGTGTTTTTTCACTCTCAGCCAACTTTGAAATTGGCAAGGTGTCCTCAGTGTCAATCTGAGTCACCGTTGCCTTTGGCTGAGCTTTCTTTAGCCTTTTTTGTTTGGCTTTGGTTGAGGCTAAGATGGTGCTGGTTGAGCGTCGACGGTGGATGGGATGTCGGCCAAGAGGTCATCAGCGACTGCTTTTTTGCGACCCATCTCAGCAGCAAAAATAGTTCGGCGTCGTCGTCGGCGTTGAGATGGTGGGATCAGTTGTGGAGCTTAGGTAAATGGCTGCTCTGCTGGATCAGAGGTTGACCCCTGATCTGGCCGAGATGATGAAGTTGCTGGAGGAGTACTGGCGGATGGAGGAGACTAACTCTTCTTCTTCTTTGGAATGTCGGGAAGAACCGACTTGTAAGTGGGAATGAAGTTGAGTAGTAGGGCGGCTTTCCGCTTGTGAATTGGCAGGTCTAACAACTTTTTCAAGCCTTTGCTCGGGAAAAAGGACTTGCGGAAATCCTTTGCCGGCTGGGGAAGAGTTGCAAGGAAAACAAGCGTTAGGACGTATAAAAAACAAAGTATTGAAGACTTTGAAAACAAGTATTGACACTAGACTCTTACCATTACCCTCAATGAAAACTGTTCGGCTAAGAGGGTAGAGGTAGAGGTCATCGTCTAGAGCGAACTCCCAGTTTCCCGAGACAATGAAGTAATCGTCTTCGGCTCCCTTGTTGGAGTCTGGGAGGTCGGCAACAATTTTGTACTCTGTAGACCTCAGCTTAAGGTAGTAAATGTAGCCTTTTTCTAATTTAAGGCCACACATGGTGTAGCAATACTAGATATCGGCTAAAGTTACCCTAGCATTCTCTTGTTTGGCTAAGGCTATTATACCGTTGATAACTCGGTAAGAGTTTATGGAAAGCTACATTGGGTTCAATTTATAGTAATGGAGTATCTCACGGAAGAGGATGTCGAATGGGAGCCTAAGTCCACACTCAATAAAAGCTACAACGGGGAAGGGCATAGAATCAGTTGTGGGCATGATGGAGTCATCGTCCCCAGCCAACCTCAGATGGACGTCGGCGGGGATGGAAAACTCTTGCCTAAAATATCCCAACTTGGTTGGGGTATCTAACCGATGTTTCTACATACCCATGACGTCGCCCAAGGGGGAAGGTGTATAATTTGGAAATAAAGTGTTCTGTAAAGGCTTAGAAGACCTCGGTAAAACCTAAACAAGTGCTGGGGTAAAGATTTTTTGTGATGTAAAGTGAAGTTTGTTTTAGTTTTTCCCTAAGATTCGTGTGTTCTATGGCAAATCTCAAACCTAAGTCTAAGCAAATGGAGATTGAAGGCAAGAATATGGAGAAAATACAGAAAACACAAACAAGAGCAATAATTCAGAATCAAGAATAGTGGTGAATCATCAAGAACACTGTGACAGAGTGTGTGCAAGGGTGCAAGGCCAAGAACAGTGGCAGAATGAACAAGTATGTGGGTATTGTGTGTATATTAAAGAACGGTTTGGGCAAAAAGCAAAATCATGAGATAAATATGCTCAGAATACATGGTTGGATTCAAAACACAAATGTGAATGACGTTGCAATTGCAGTATACAGATGTAACAGTTTGAAGAAAAACAAAAATTGAAACAAAGGAGCAGTGACTTACAAGGGAAGATTAGGGTCGCCGAGATCAGACGGTGGCAGCAACCGAAGAAGTACGGCAAAAATCCTCGCCGGAGGGGGAGAGCGAAGCTAGTTGCAGAAAGCCTCGCGAGAACGACAATGGTAGATTTGGGAGAAAAAGTTAGAGGGAGAAAAAGTTAGAGAGAGAAAAAGCTTCAGAAACGATGGTGTAAAGTGAAAAGACGGAGAAAGGAAGTAAGTTTTGTTAAAACACAAAAACGGCGGCAAAAAGGCAATTAATGTGCCTAAAACGACTTATGTGTCAAACGGCGCACGCAAGAGCAATTCGACTTAGTGGCGTGTGTCGGATACTGCCCAAAGAGAGAGAGAGAGACGCGTGGCAAGAACGGTTGAGTAATCATGCGCAACAGCTCATACGCGTGTTGAAACTCTTAGAATTCTCGATTTAACGGAGTAGAACCTCGGCTTGGAGGATGATCTCAGCTGAGAAACTTGAACAAACTTGGTTAATGATTTTGAGGCATTGGTAAAAGCAGACTGTAAGTTTTTGGTCATATTGAGCCGACATATTATGACCTCGGTAATGACCGAATGGAGTGATCTTAGCCGACGTGCTAAATGGAAAAAACGATATAGGTTCCATCACCTTAGGATGTCGAGGTAATAGAACCTAGGGGGCAGTTGTGGGGACATAATTTTTGAGTGCCAACACGTGGCCAAGGTGATGCCGAGGTGTCAGCCAAGGTGCCACATGTCCTAGTCATAACGCCGAGGTGATCTCGGATAGGCCGAGGTTATCTGCGAGAACATCGGAATCTGAGATAAGCGGATAAGGGATAAGAGTCCTAGAATGGGAGAGGACTTCAGTTTGGATAAAGATAAGACTCTTAGAGAGTTTATCCCAATCCTACTGGGAGTCCAAGATTAGCAGTAATCCTAAGTCCATTGAAGCTAGGCTTCTATTGGGACTAGGATTGTGTTGGCTATAAAAGAGAGGCACCCCCATGGGTCTAAGGTACGCAATTTATATTCTGAACAGTGAGTTAAGCTCTTTTGCTATCTTTGAGAGATAACTGACTTGAT
This sequence comes from Camellia japonica, assembly GCA_030407325.1. Taxonomy (NCBI): domain Eukaryota; kingdom Viridiplantae; phylum Streptophyta; class Magnoliopsida; order Ericales; family Theaceae; genus Camellia; species Camellia japonica. Next base: position 95,677,744 of record JAPPVO010000002.1, read on the forward strand.
CGTCGACGTGCCCCCGGGTGGCCGAACCACCGCCGGAATCTCTTCTTTCTGTTGCAGGTCGTTCGGACTTAATCTATTCTGTCAGTGCTCTCCAGCTAAGTACTAATTTGGCAGTATGGTCGGAAATTGACACACACAGTCATGTTATGACATTTTTTACATGTTTCAATTGTTTGCCTTTGTAATACCTTACGGATCAGATAGCCATGGAAGTTGAGCTCAAAAGATGAACATGGATGGAATAAACCTTGTCAAAACTTGACAACACAAGCCTACTATTGGGTATATGATAATCCTACAAGATTTGTTTCATAATATATTTTACGTATTTTTAATTTATATTTTTATCTTTCTTATTCATGCTGGTGTGTATTATCAGTGTGTGGTTGATCTTTCTTTCATATAAACCCTCTTTACGGTTTTTATTTTTATTAACCTATACCTAATTGGTGGGTCCAAGACAAAGTTGTGGGTGATGAATTTTAATTTCTATTAATATTCAGCATTTTATTGTTTTTATGTGCAAAGTATTCATTATATTTAATATTTCTGTGGTTTTAATTTAGTATAAGTAATTTTTAACCATTGTTGTGCTTTCTTCTAAGTAGAATTTGAGAAGAGTTCCAGAGAGGAGAGGGCAATTGAGATAAATGTTAAGAAAAGTTATAATTTGTAGTATGATTCTTTCTCTCTTTTTTCAAAAAGATTTTACAATTCTCATATGCATTTTAAGCAATTTTTTTTTATCTGCTTGAGTTGTCACATAATTTTACTTGCCATAGATGATTATGATAAATCATTTAAAATTTAAGATTTCATGCGTATTGCTAGATTTTAAAAATTTTGTTAAATTTTGGGTTTAAAAATAATTACAAAACAACAGTTAATTAACAAAAATATTTGTTGATTTTTAAATTTTATAAAATTTTTAAAAACGCGTATAAGCTAACATTCTTTAAAATTCTACTCAGTTATAATTTTATCAAAGTTATTGGCTAATTTTAAAATCCATTAACTAAATTTTTATATTACATTTCAAAAAAATATTTAAAAAAAAAAAAAAAAAACCTATTAGTTAACAGTATCTAAAATTCTATTTGGTTACAATTCTACCGCATTAAATTACTGATGCCTATAAAGTTAAAACCATTTTATTTTAAAACTTACATATTGACTAACCTCTTTTAGAAACTAAAATTGTTGACAACTAATTTTTAAAAAAAATAAAAATTAACACATCTATTAGCCAGCCATTTTTTCCCCGAGTAGGGTGACAGAAAAAACTAGTTTTATTAATTTTATAAAATCAAAAAATCACGTGACATTAAATTCAAGATTTTTTTCATAAATTTATAAATTAATTGATTTTTATGAGTGTCAAATTGACAAAAAATAAATGTGAATAGTATATATCTCATTTATAACAATAGATTATGTTTTCCAGTGCGGGTCATACACACTAGTGAGAGGTTTCAGAGTTAGAGTCTAGATCCCCTGTCGTGCTATCCTACAATGCTCCTTGCCGTGATACCAAAACGATGTCATTTTGGTGTTTATCCTCCCCCCCCCTCCCTTTGTTTTCTTCTCTCATTTGAAAAGACTATTATGGTTTTGACTAGTGTAAAAGCCTAAACTCATTGCAAGATAGCACGACAGAAGATCCTAACTCTCAAAATTATCGTACGAGAAGGAGATATTGCTGATTGTTCTACACTAAGTTGATTTCCTTTTGGTTATAATTCTATTTCTCCCAAAAGCAACATTTATTTAAAGAGAGGGAGAGAGGCAGAGAATATTGTCTATTTGGTAACGTTTATGTTTTCAGTTTATATTTACAAAAATTTTATAAACTGGTTTTTGTTTATTTTTTGTTTATTTTTAGAAAAACATAAACTACAAACGCGTTTGGTAATTGACAAAATGTTTAAAAAAATTTTTAAAATATAAAAAAGAGTGAGAAATGGCAAGTAGCGGCGGAAGACGGTAGTGGAAAGTGGTGATGGTGGGTGGTGGGTGGTGAGTGGTGGTGGTGGGGGGTGGTGGGTGGGTGACGGTGGTGGGTGGTAGCGAGTGGGTGGTGGCGGTGGCGGATGGTGGGTGGTGGTGGGTGGTGACGGTGGCGGATGGTGGGTGGTGGATGGTGGGTAGGTGGTGGTGGTGGTGGTGGTGAATAGGTGGCGGGTGGTGATGGTAGGTAGGTGGGTGACGGTGGCAAGTGGCAAGTGGCGGGTAGTGGGTGGTAGCGAGTGGGTGGTGGTAGTGGTGGTGGCGGGTGGTAGTAGCAGGTGGGTGGCGGATGACGGGTGATGGTGGCTGGTGGCGGGTGGTGGTAGTGGTGGTGGTGGTGGGTGGATAGGTGACGGTGGCGGGTGGTGGGTGGGGGTGGTGGTGGTGGTGGTAGGTGGTGGCGGCAGGTGGGTGGCGGTGGGTGGTGGTGGTGGCTGGTGGTGGCAGGTGGCTGGTGGTGGCGGTGGCGGGTAGGTGACGGGGCGGTGGATGGTAGTGGCGGATGGCGAGTGGATGGCAGGTGGGAGGTGAGTGGTGGCTGGTGGTGGTGGTGGCGGCGAGGGGGTGGTGGCCGGTGGGTGGTAGGTGGGTAGTGGTGGCGGGTGGTGTGTGGTGGTGGCAAGTGGGTGGTGAGTAGTGGTGGCAAGTGGTGGTGGGGGGTGGAGGGTGGAGGGTGGGTGGTGGTGGCGGAAGACGGTGGTGGAAAATGGATGGCGGATGGTGGCTAGTGTTGGGTGGTAAAAAAAAAAAAAACTCAAAATTCAAAACGGAAACACATTTTTTGAGTTTACATTTTTTGACCAAATTTATAAACTGAGACCACTGATTTATAAATCAAAAATTTACCAAACAAGTTTTTATTTGAGTTTTTAAAATTTTTGTAAATATAAATAGAAAACTGAAAACGTAAATGTTACCAAATGGCACCTTAGTATTTGCTTCCACTAGGGTTATCAATAAATTCGCAATCGAAAAATCGAGGTCCAATATTCTGTTTTAGAAAACAGAAAACTCTTATGGCCTAATTGCAGGCCTATTTATAAATTTGGATGCAATCAATCAATGACTCTCTAAAGTGTTCAATTTTAAAGAGAAAATGATGATGCACCAGTCGCTTGATGGTGCATTGTTGATCATCCAAGTGCGCGATATCAACTCACTATTGAGTGTGTCTCATTGTTACACCTATTCAACTAGGACAAGATCTGGACCATCATAACTTGATCTAACGATTAGATGTGATTAGGTGTGATCAAGGATCACAACTCTAATATCTTTCACACAATTTTCTTATTCAAAAGAATATTCTATCTCAATATTTATTAACTCATTACTTTTTTTTCTCATATTTTCAACACAGGACAAATCACAAAGCTAAAAGAGTTTTCGAAAGGAAATAAGGGAAGGTTTTGAAAAACAATATAAAGTAAAACCATTTTATTTTCAAAAGGGGCACTATGTTCAAAACTCCAATTTGGAATTTTGGGCTGAGGATCCACGCTCTAATGCACTTTAGCACCTACAAAAAGACTAAATTACCCTTCTTATGCATTTTATTTTAAAATCATTGATCTCACATCTCTCTCTCCATATCAACTGAGATATGGATTTCTTCGACTGCTACTTTAATAGAGAATAGAAGCTCGCTATCAGTTCACCACCATCCTCATCGTCGCATCCACTCCACTGTCGCATATATATATATATAGATTGACACGCACCAACCCTCACAAACCTCTCTCTCTTTCCTACTCCCTCTCTTGCTTCTCTCTTCTCTATGATATGAACTCATTAAAGAAATTTTCTGATGGTGTACACCGTCGCCTCCACTACTACCACAGATTCCTTCATCATAACCCTCATCATAGACTTCGGTGTTCAAAGTTGGGGTTCCAGATCTCTCTAATGGAGAGGAAAAGATGCAACAACGAAGCTGCATCGGGCTCTGAGTCGATGATTTTCTCTCACTCTCAAGCTTGCAATGTTGGAAATCTTGGCGTTAGCAACATCACCGCCACAATTCTCGATGGCCTAGATTTCATGACCGATACTGGTTTGTTGGCCATCTGATGGGAAAGAAGTAGCAAGACCATCTTGATTCTGCCACTGTCGCCGCGCGGGAGAGGAATGGATGAGCTACTATAGGTGTTGGGATACAAGTTGAAGTTGTCGAACATGGTTGACATGGCATAGAAGCTTGAATAGCACAAGATGGTCATGGATACTACTTCGAATGATGGGATTTCTCACATGTTGTGCGATATTATTCACTATAACCCCTCTGACCTATCTAGCTAGGTATAGAGCATGCTCTCTGAGCTCAATAACCCTTCACCACTCGGTGGTTTTGATCTCAGTGTTTGCATATAGGCAACTCTGTTCTAATAGTCATTGTTAGCAGTTATCTATTCCTGTTATACTTAGGATTATTGTATTTCTATACACCGAGATTTCTTAGCATATAAATACAGGCTTCTCCTCTTGTATTGATTCATTGAATATATAATACATATTATTTTTCTCTCTCTACTATCATAACATGGCATCAGAGCCTAGGGTTTTTTCCTAGCCTCTTTCTCTTCTTCTTTACGTTTTTTTTTTCTCTCTCTTATCTGGTAGATTGATTTCTTTTTCGCGTTGGTTTTTTTTGGATATCTCGTTCTATCTTGTTTCGACGATTGGCCTACACCATTTTCTTCGTCTCTTCAAGATGAAGTCAACACCATCAGAATCATCTTCATCCGCTTCCACACGCACCGTCATGCGCCTCCAGAAGATAAACACACGCTGTGCCATTTTCTACGCGCCTCGACGCGCCTCTACCCCTGTCTCGCGCTATTTTGTGCTGTGGACTCACCTGCTACGTGAACCGCGTGTTCTGACGTCATCGTTGACGTCAGCCCTGGTTGACTTTGCGCCACTACTCTTCTTGTTATCGTGCGCCGTGCGCACCTCTACTAACATGCACCACGCATTTTGATGTCAACCTCCTTGCTGTGACATCAGCCTTACTGATTGGTTCCCTGGTTGGTCAAACAACTTTCACCAGCCGCTTTGCTACCTTTCTGGCCATGTTTTTGGCCTATTCAAACCATATCCCACCTGTTTTCGGCCTTCTGAATCCGTTGGTGTGCTCTGTTTTGGAAAAATCAGCCTTTACAAAGCACCGTCTTCCTTTTTTTTGGCCCTATTTGAGCATCATGGATCGTACCGAGCACATCTACTCTGTTTCTGTTATCCTTGATGGGTCAAATTATGTTAGTTGGGCCCTAGCTCTCTCTAGCTTCATCAAATAGAAGTGCCTTCGGCGGATCATTATTGGTGCTCTTCCCAAACCCAACCAGAAAGAGGATGAGACTGACTTTACCTTTGATGACCGTCTTGCCAAATAGGAAAGTAAGAATTATCAAATTATCACCTTGTTCCGGGCTACCTCAGTTCCCTCCATTCATCTTTATTTGGCCGGTTCCAGGATGATACTCAAATTACTTCCCCTGCCAAAGCAATTTGGGATTTCTTGAGGGACCGTTATCAGACCACTGGCCATGCTCATCAATATCAATTATTGCAGACTCTTCATCACATGTGCCAGGCACCCGGTCAGTCTATCAATGAATTCTTATCCCATATGTCGTCTATTTGGGACCAACTAGCTCTTTCTAAGCCTACATGGGCATATTCTGAGGATGCACAGATGTTTATTACTTATCGAAATCATCAGCAACTATTACAGTTCCTTATGGCTCTCCATAGCACTTTTGAACCTATACGTGCTTCATTGCTCCATCGTTTGCCCTTGCCCACTTTAGAGCAAGCCATTACTGAACTTTTATAAGAGAAGACTCGTTTTGGGACTCTTAAATTTCAGAATATGGATTATGTTCTTGCTACGCCATTATCCCAAAGTTCCTCATCTTCACCGCCTGCTAGTTCATACCAGTATTGTCTCAACCGTGGCCTACCTGCCACTCACTCTTTTGTTCAGTGCCCGGTTCGCGAATGCTTTACTTGCCATAAGACTGCTCCCGGTCATCTCCAACGCCATTTTCCTCGAGCCTCTTCCAAGAAAGGGTCTTCTCGTTCTAGGTACCAGTCCAAATCTGGCCAAGGTTCTTGCTCTACTACTGTTGCCTCTGAGGGTTCTTCTCCTCCTCATTCCAATGCTTCCGCTACTCCTTCATTCTCTATGGATGATGTTGAGTCCCTCATCCAACAGGTGCTTGCCAAAACCGATACTCCTCCCTCTACTGCTCTTTCAGTGACTACAGGTAATTCTCCCTGATATTTTGATTCCGCATGCTATAATCATATGACTTCTGACTCCACTATATTTTCTTCTATATCATCATCATCTTCTGTCCCCATCGTCCACACTGCTGATGGTTCTCATATGACTGTTCGTCATACTGGTCACATTTCTACTTCTACTGTGTCTCTTTCTGATGCTTGTCACATTCCTACTCTTCACTTGAACCTTATCTCCGTTGGTCAGTTATGTGGACTTGGTCTAACCATTACCTTTTATGCTAATGGTTATTTGGTGCAGGACCCTTAGACAAGACAGATCCTTGGGATAGGTCGTAAGTATGGACGTCTGTTCGAGCTTACCCATCTTCACATTCCCCACAAATCATTTTGTAGACACCCCATTTTTGACCGACCTTAAGACTCAGACGTCACCGATTGAGCGCCCGGTGATGTTGCATATTGTGCTCGTTCAGAAGTCTCAGAGTCGCAGCCGTGAGCCCTGCCTCCGGACTTCCGAACCCTCTTCTGTACCTTGCCTCGGTTTGCGAACCAGACTCTGTTTTCTCTGTTTCTTTTCCTGAAGGGAGGGAGAGGTCTCGTAGACCATCTCTCAGTGGCCGTGGGCTACATTTCGTGGCCGTAGGCCATTTTGCCCATTTCGGAGCCCGGTTCCCGATTTTCGGAGCCGTCAGGCCGTGTGCCTCGGTTCGGGACCGTCTAACCATCTCCGATTCCTCCAGTTTTTGGCATGCATCTTATTTACTCCCTTTTGAGGGACACTGGGGCCCGAGAGACCCACTTCGTGGCCGAATGCCACTTTCGATGCTTAACAGCCTTTTTCGGGACCCCGAACTGCGTGTTTTGGCCCCCGAGCATTCATTTTGCATCGGTTTTCGTTCATTTTTGGCAGGTACCTCTGTTTTATC